>JAGFNQ010000761.1:394597-549922 GCA_024364735.1 Boesenbergia rotunda
TATTTACTTTACTGATCGCCTTGAGCTGGGAATTGTTAGAGCCCCTTCTTGAGACAAACAGTCGTGCATGGACACCAATACTCTTTGAGTTAGGAAAGGAGCTACCTTAATATTAGCTTATTTTGGATTGTATCCTTCTCCTTAACTCTACTGCAGCAGCTACATGTATTTCAAGCATAATATGCCCTGGATGGTATGCTAAACCACTTATGACAGAAAGCGAGGTCGATGAACATTGAGCTGCCAGTGAAGTGGGAAGGCTCAAGCTGTTTGGCTGAGCTATGGGTAAGAGTGGGGAGCTTTCTTGGTACAGAATGAAACTAAACAGCTGCAAAAGGGTGTCAAGCAACCTCTTTTCTCGTGGTAGGTAGAGAACAGAAAGTATGGCATTCCTTGTGTATTTCAGAGTTCTGTTATTAGGAAAGATGGGAAAGGGAGGAGAAGAGGGGAAATGAGAAGTTGGGAACCATGAAGTGCAACCTTTGCCACTTACTGTGTAGTAGAGAGGGGGAAGAGCGCTGGTGTACTTTTTCTATTGCATATTTGTGTTAGTTCATGGTTGCTTGCAAACTAATTCACATATATTTTTACTTTAAAAGTCACTTATCGAGCAATAAATTATCTGTTTCATATCACACATATACATTATTGGCTCACCAAGAATAACTCCAATTTTTAGATCCATGCCTCCTTACTAGATGTAGGACTACATCCGTTAAGAAGATGAATGATCTATTTCATGATCAATCTACTACACATCTACATATTTGAAAGAATTGAGAAGGATAAGCTTTCTCATTGACAAGAGATGAAACAAATACAAAGGAGTGATCAATTTATTGTTTAGAGCATGAATTTAAATCAGATTTCACTTGAGATTTACTTGGACACAGGCAGTTTGAATCTGGATAGAGCTTCATATTTATGTTAAAGACAACTAATTGAAATACTACATTTGGTTGAAGAGAATAAGAGTATTATTGGTATGTGTGATTAAAATGTGATCTAGCTGACAATTTCACATTATCTCAAATTAGCTTCTTGAATAACCTCCGCAATTTTGACCTTCAGTTTTTTGAAGCTTTTTGCATATTCAATATTTGTTTTACTTGCATGTATGAAATTAATATTTTATTATTGTTTTAATATCATTTATGTAAAATTACTTGCATGGCTTGCTACCTAAACGTTGCTCTCATATGTGCTTGCATGAACATTTAGCATATATTTTCTTCATTTTAAAACCATATGTATGATTGATAAGAAGGATGTGATGATGCTACATGATCGATAGTAACATATTTGAGATAGTTCTTTCTTTGTTAGTGATTTTTTTGTTTACGTCTCCATTGTGGTACATCACTTGTTTTACCATGGTTTTACCAATTTCCCCTCTATGTTTAGTATTAAATTAACTGTTTTTTTGGTAAGAATTATTGTATTTTTCTCCTGAGCTTCTAAGAAAGAAAAAAAATGCACTAACATCATTGTTTTTGTCGATTTGATCATGGTAAGGATAGCATCGGTTTAGCTTTTTGCGATGAGTGATATTTTTCAAGATAATGATGAGTGCCTCACACCTTTTTTTCTTTACCCATCTATGTTGTCCATGATCGACTCTTTGGTTGATGGTTTTACACTAGAAAATATACTACAACAACAACAACAACCAAGCCTTATCTCACTAAGTGGGGTTTTCTACGCCATTGAGCTTTACCCCCTACTATATCATCATCTATACTTAAATAAATTTTATCTTATTTTATTGTTGCTAACCAAGTCTTTGTAAGTCTTCATCTTACTCGTTTGATGTGCGTATTTGTCATAATTTCACATCTCCTGACTAGAGTATTTATTGGTCGTCTAAGTACATATCCGTAGCATTTTAAATGTGACTTTTGATGTTTTCGCTCAATAGATAAAACTTCGACTTTCTCACTAATACTCTCATTTCTTATTTTGTCTATTCTCGTATGTCTACACATCCACCTTAACATCTTTATCTTTGTAACTCTCATCTTCTGCTCATGGGCTCAAGTCATAATCCAACATTCATCGCCATATAACAGAGCAGGTTACACTAGAAAGTATAAACTATATAAAATTAGGAGTGCCCAAAGTCTGTTCCTTAAGTTTCTAAATGAAGTGAACCACGTATTTTCAACTTTCGAATGGGACACTATATTGAAATATTATTTGCTGTATTGTGAGCACTGTTAGAGAATGGATTATAATAGAAACACATGCACTGGTTTAGATTTATTGATAGGTAATACAATGAAACTCTGTTTCTTGGCATATGTGTATTCTCTTCATATTTATTAAGTGCTGTTATATTTTTGTTATATGCCTGTCCCCTTTGATCTAAAGCTTGTCGTAGATTATAAAATTTTATGGGTCATATTGAATTCTGTAGTTAAAGAAAAATTTCCTTTCATGTTGGAAGCATCTGCTTAGGTGTGTACACCGTCATTCAGTTACTATGCATCCTAAATAGTAACCTAAATTTTATTTTACAGGTGTTTGCTGACTTGTTTGGAGATTATTGACTTTTGCTACCTCGTTAATAATGAATTGCCTTCAATCTATTTCCTGCCCTAGTCAAGGTTCTCTTGTTGGGCCCAACTCGAGAAGTGGAAGGAGCTTTTTCTCTTTATCTAGAACCTTATACTCAAATCCTACATGTTTACATGCCTCTCCGTATATTGGTTTCTGTCGACAGAAGGTATACCCCAGTTTGGTGCATTATGCACGGAAGAGTGAAAGGTGTGCTCGAGTTTGTGCATCTGGGAGCAGCGGGAACTCTACTAGGGGAGATGAGGTAGGAATCTTTGCTTGATTTTCATTTTATTAAATAATGTACCTTGTGGCATATATAAACCATGACCAATACAAACACAGGAAAGCCTCAAATATAAGCATGTCATGTAGCATACACTCCTGTTATTGGCTCACTATAACAGAAAACTTAACTAGGAATTCTTTATAATCCGTACAATAGGATAAATTTTGCACCGTCTAATTATTCTTTTTCTCTTCTCACAAAGACATAGATCATTATTCTGTGGCTATATACGCACACCATGCTCTTTGTGTACTTGTTCTCATAATTTCAGTTAATATAACAAGAATATTGATGAACTCTTGAGAGTTTTTGTGCAAACCATGTTAAAAAAATTATGCATTCTAGATCAGAGAGTGTTTGTAATAAGTTATTTTTTGAGATAATAGTTCATAGGGATTGCATTTAAGATGATATTTATGATGATTCATTTTGGCATATTTTAAATGGTTTTAAATCTGAAGCAGCCATTTTCATGGGAATCTCTGAAGAAAGCTTTTGGAAGTTTTAGGAGAGAGTTAACAGTGCAAGATATGTTGAGAGAGCAGGAAAGGCAAAAACAATTTTATGGCAATGGAGATGATGGGATATCTGGAAGGGGTGGTGGTGGGGGTGATGGTTCCAATGGTCCAAGCGATGAAGGTTTTGCAGGAAAATTTGATGAATTCGTGCAAGTATTTCTGGCGATTCTAGGTATAGTGTTACTGGTAAGACTTCTTCCTAGTTTCTTTTGTAAAACTATGTCAACAGCCTTAACGTGAATCTTTGCTATATTTGTATTCCTGTGTTGTGGCCTCTAGGCTAAATGTCCGACATATTTGCATCCATTTATCATTGTTTTGATAGGCAGAAAGATAAGTGTAATTATCTAAGCACCATCTTTGTGCAATTATTGTTTGGATAAATGCAATCATTTTCTATGCTTAATTTAGATAAACACAGGTTAATTGGTGGATGGCATCATCTAAAGTGGTCTCTGCAAAGATTTTGTAGAAAATTTGTAGCTTTTAAAATGTTTTTTATGAGAGATTAAGAAAAGGGCTTGAGCTCTCAAAGAAAAAATATATATTTATTCTTTAATTGATTGGTCTTGATCAAGGATAACCAAGAGATGGTCTAACATTATTATGTTCTTCTCTTGATCTAAATTTCCTTGTTTCCATTCCAAGTGAAAAACAAGGTGGTAGTTTTACATCAGAAACAAGATAATTGAGGTGATTGAGAAGTTGTATTTTGACAAGTGCAGACCTTGTTCAGATTGATCTTGAGATAGTGGATAGAGTTGTGTTAGTTGGAGAGAATATGTTCTATACTTGAGGTGGGACATGTGAGAATCACTCTATGTAATAGTGTGGTGCATACTTCGACTGGGATCTAGCATGTTCCTGAATTCGGGTATCCTTTGCCATTGTCTGGCGCGATTTATGCTAAAGGATATCATTGTTGTTTTTAAGGAAGTCTTGAGATTTATTTTAGATTTGTTGACGGATGATAGATCTTGTTGACATTTATGAGGGTGACTATCAACCTTTTTGTGTTTAACGGTTCGACATGCTTCATGTATTTATTCAAGATGTGCAAAGTCCAAGAACAACTTAATATTCATGGATTGGAGGAATGTGTCCTTGTTTAAATAAGCACAATAATTTCTTATACTATCAAACAACTATCGTTGTATAAATAATGATAAGATAAACATTCCAACATTTAGTACTTAGTTTGGATAAGCACATATCAATTGGTCATTGGATGACATTATTTAAAGGTATCTACTATATATTATGGAAATAATTTTTTCACCCTCAATTATTTCTTATCAGAGTTTGAGAAGGGGCTTGGGTTTGGATAGAGAAAAAACTATGTTGTGTGATTAGTTGCTCCAAATTAAGTACAATTGTGGGACAGAGAAGAATATCATATGATCTTCATTTAGAGATTATAGTGGAATTTTGTTGTTTGAAGTTGTCAAGTCTGTTGCACAGCTACAGTGGGAAATGTGAGAACCGAATGGTTTCCTGCACGCCCATTCCTTTTGTAAAATGACAAGGTTTGATTCATGGCTTCCTGCACTATGGGGAACTTCCAATTTCTATTTTCTATAATTTCAATTTGCATTGTTATTTTCCAAAAGAGCAATGATAGGGAGAGTGAAAATGGGAGAGTGAAAACCATAATGAATGATGTGGCATGACGTGACACTTTATATGCACACGTCCGATTATCGCTTGGACATCATCGGCGGTTTTCGCCCACTGCCCCGAATCAAACTATACCCTGGGGGGCACGGTGAATCCGTCGGAGATCGTGCATGCAAGGTGCCACGTCATTCACTATGATTTTCACTCTCCCATTTTCACTCTCCCAATCATTTCTCTTTCCAAAAATATCAAAAGTGGTACTTTTTCTTTACCATTTTGAATCCTATATATTATCTACCTGAGATCTCCCTGCATCTTTTGTTGTCTGTTATTATTTTTTTTCTAAACAGAGTTCATACCAGCGACACTATTTGATTGGTATTGCAGTATATCTTTTTGCTCAACGGCGAGGATCTTACGCGTCTTATCAGGGACTACATCAAGTATATTTTTGGAGGTAAACCGAGTATCCGCTTGAAACGTAAGATGGAGGAATTCCACAGGTTTTACAAGAGTTTAGCTTGGAAGGAAGTGAAGTACCGGGAAGATTGGTTGGAAAGAGAGATTATTAGAACACCCACGGTGTGGCACAAGCCTGAGCAACTGGCTTATCTGGTGGAGACGTATTTGGAGAACTACAAGCGACAAGATGATTAAACTCTGCTCTGTTTATGATCTCTGTTAGTGTCGCAAACTTCCAACCGTATCTTCATAGTTTGTTGTTCGTAGTATTCCTCGAGGCCAAACAACCTCTGTTACTTGTCTTTTATTCTGTGATTATCAAATTGTATTCTCAACATGAAGTTAAAGAACTAGAAGCTTTTTTATAAAGCACACTGATGGATATGTTCAGTAATGTGTTTGTCAATTGACCTATGAATTTTAGGGAGTATTTGGGAGAGCTTCTGCTAACTGCTTTTTAGATTCTAACTACATAGAGGCATTTTTGAGTGTTTGTGAATATCAGATTCTGCTTTAACTTCTATAACTTTTAGCCAAAAGCTGGAAGCAACAATTTGATGCTTTTTTCTGCTTCTACTTTTTTGTTTATGGTCTAGAATTAAAAGTAGACATTTATACCCTTAATAATTTATCATTTTACATAATTGCCACCATAGTTTTAAATAAAATTTTATATTTTCATATAATTTATATATTCATAATTTTTTTAATAAATATTTATAAATTTATATAAATTTGTCATTTTTTTATATTTATATTTTTATTAATTATATATTTTTTAAACATATATATTATTAAAAAAAATTAATTTTGATATAATATTCAAAATATAATAATAAATATATAAAACATTATTGATGGTGTATCAAAATTATATTTAGATAATTAAAAAAAATAATTTATATAGTTTAAGGATATTATTGTCATTTAATTAAAAATTAAGCTTGGAAGTAATTATTCACCAAACACTCAAACTTTATCTTGTATCACCTTTTAGCTTCTATTTCTAAACACTCCATGCTTTAGCTTCTCACTGACTTCAAGATAATCTCTACAAGAATCACTTTTCAAGAAGTAAAAGCTCACCCAAACACTCCCTTAGTTGATCTTAGGAGTATTTTATTCAGAATCAATCTTTGTTTTTAAATCAATACTGTAATTACACATCCAATTAGAAATAAAAGAAACAAAAGTCCCAAAAATAAGCTTTTCATGCCAAGAAAACAAGATTAACACTCAGTTTTCACTCAAATGGAGGGGAAAAGGATGAAGTTTTCGTTTTTCTTTCACTGATTTCTTCATCTTTGCCATTATCTACAATTGACCATCTAATTATAATTAAATCCTCGGATCGGCGCCGGCCAGCTGCTGCGAGCTCACGCCCACGGCGATCCCTCCCTGCTTCATCATCTGCTTGAACTCGCCAAAGCTCACCCTCCCGTCGCCGTCGACGTCCACCTTGCTGATCATCCGCTTGCACTCCTCCGCCGTCCTCCCCCCCTGCGCCACCCCGAGCGAGTCAAGCACCGTCTGCAGCTCCTCCACCGCGATGAACCCGTCCCCGTTCTGGTCGAACACCTCGAAGGCCTCCCGCATCTCCGCCTCCTTGGCCTCCCCTTCCATCACCGACTGGTACAGCGCCGCGAACTCCTCCGCGTCCAGCAACCCGTCGCCGTCCACGTCGACCCAGTCGATCACCGCCTCCAGATCTGTGTCGGCGATGTAGATGCCTAGGTTCTCCAGCGAGTCGCAGAGCTCCCGCTTGCTGATGCGCCCGTCGCCGTCGCGGTCGAACATCTGGAAGACCCGTGTCAGTTCGGCGGGCGATGTGGGGGAGGAAGCTTCCTTTTCGGTAGAGATACTAGTCGAAGACAACGGCGTCGGTTTCGACAGGTACCAAGACGACGGCAAGAGGAGGCGGAGAAGGGCACTGAAATGATGACAGAGGAGGGAAATTCTCATGAACAGAGTCGGAAACGGGATCGAAACGAGCTCCATTGTTGCTCAAACAAGAGACTGGAACTGCAGTTGGAGCTGGTCGAGACTCGATCGAGGTTTTAAAGCCCGTGCTCTGTTTGCGTCATCGTCGTCTTCGTCGCCCCCACGGCCTTGTTTCAGAAAGCGCGTTACAGATATGAAATTCGACCGTTGGAAGCGGATCGGGTGGATGCATCTGTGAGCGGTGCGCGCCAAGGACATGAGACAGCCGCCGGATCCGGATCCAGCGGTTGGATCGAGATTGCGGGCTCCATTGCTGTCGGAGGGTGGACAGGCACGTGACGACAGGAGGATGCCGGTGGGTGGAGGGAGCGGCGTTTATTATTGCGGGTGGATCCAACGGTCGGTGCCGATTGGGAGAAAGGAGATGGGCGGTGGAGATGACGACAGAGTGAGGATGAATTGTGCTGTGGAATGAGTCGTGATGGGGGTGGTGGAGTAAAGGATATATAATAATGATTAGTTCAACTAATGTTGCATATTATTATAATGATGTTCATTAAGTTAATGTCTGAACGATCACAATTATTATTTTAGAAAAATTAGTATCAAAATGTTAAATGATGGTTGACTTTATTCTATTGTTATGTAATTGGCACGCCAATTAAGATTTTTTTAATAAAGACACTTAATTTTTTTTAAATTGACTAATTTTAAATGTGATTCATTCGGTTCTATAAAAAATTTTTATTGATCATTAAAATAAATCGATCGATAAGTAATTCTGACGGTCGACATTCGTAAACGTGCTTCTCGCTAAAAAAAAATCACTTGCAATATGTCATAGTTGAGACAAATTTTAAATCTCTTAGAGGATCTAATATTACATCGTTATACAAGATAAAATTCATCCAATTAGGAAATTATTAGTGATGAAAATTTATTTCATGATTAAATTAGAAATTTTTTTCCTTCTCTAAATTCAATCAAATTTTAAATCAGCGAATAAATTTATTCCTCATCAAAAACTCTGAAAATTTATTGAAAAAATGCACATAGCTTTCTGAATTGATAAAAAAAAACGCACTACATTTTGGTAACCAATAAAGATGTACTAATTTATTTGATCGTTCCATTATTCCTCTCTTGTCATCAACTACATATTCTATTCACCCATTCAAGTAAATCTTCCTCTCTTTCTCTCTCCTTTTTCTACTTGGTCTTAATAAAACATATTAGGACCACGTTAGGCCTGGTATAGAGATACCAGGCCTAACATATCAGAAAATAAAAAAAACTAATAAAAAGAGATTTATTTTTTTCAAAACCTCTGGACCACTATTAGGGAAGCTGAAAAAATAATAGAGAATATATTTGGGCTCCATGCAACCTTAGAAACCTCGAGATTTGAAATGGTTGTAATATTGGTTGTAATATGAGGTCTGTAGGTCTATCAATGAATTTTGATCGAAACTCACTGATAAACCTAAACAGATTCGATTAGACACATTTCAAGTCCTCTGAATTTTTAAGATTGCAAGGAGTTCAACTATGTACTCCATTACTAATTTTGATTTCTCTTGAGTGTTAAAATATTATTAGAAAAATCAACCCACGTTGAGCCTGATATAAACTAAAATCTGATATGTTTGATAGCAGACTCACGTTGAACTTAATATCAAACATATCAAGCTCAACTTAGGCTTATATTTTCAATAGTATTTTAACACCTCCAAATAAATGGAAGCAAGCAATGGAAGGCACCATTGGACTCCTCCATTAAGGAAGGAGACCACAGTGACCAAAAATTAATTTAGGCTTATGCTTGGAAGGTCAACAATAAAAGTTATACATCTTCTGAGACAACTAATTGAAAAATATCGGGAGCAAAGCAATATCTACATACAGTATTATTGATTTAGAAAAAACTTATTATAGAGTCCTAAGAGGAATTATATAGAGAATTCTAGAAAAGAGAGGTGTTAGCGTAGTATATATTGAACTAATTAAATATGTATGAGGATGTGACGACCAACGTGAAGATTTTTAGAGGATTAACTCATGCATTTTTGATAATAATATAGATTCACATCAAAGATCAATTCTAAATCTCTATCTTTTTATACTAATCATGGACGAACTCATTAGACATATTCAAAACATAGTAACATAATGTATGTTATTTACATATAATATTATTTAGTAGATAAGACACGTAAAAGAGTAAATATATAACTAGAATCTTAGCAAAAAATACTAAAAGTAAAAGATTTTAGGATTAGTAGAGTAAAGACAAAATATATGAAATTTAAGTTTAACAATATTAGACGTAATGAGACAATTGTTAAGATATTAGATGTCGAGTTGTTTGGAACTGAGAATTTTAAGTATTTAGGATTATTTTTGCAATATGATTGAGGAATTAAGAAAAATGTCTTACATAAAATACAAACAGGATGGTTAAAATGGAAGAGGGCTTAGGATGTTTTACATGATCATAAAGTACATCTAAAATTTAAAGGAAAGTTTTACAAAACGGTGGTTAGCCCTGCTATGTTATATGACGCTAAGTGTTGGGCTACAACTCGAGCACATGAGCATAATATGAGAGTTATAGAGATGAAGATGTTAAGGTGAATGTGTGGATATACGAGGATGAACAAAATAAGAAATGAGAAGATTAGAGAGAAAGTCGAAGTTGCATCTATTAATGAAAAACTTCTAAATGGCTAATAAATGTTCCAGTTAGGAGTTGTGAAGTTATGATAAATACGCACATTAAACAAGGAAGAAAAAGATGAAACAAGACTTGGTTAACAACAATAAATTAATATAAAATTTGTTTAAATATAAATGATAATATAGTATGAGATAGTTTTTGATTATGGGGATAAGACTTGATTGTTGTTGATGTATATACAACTCTAATTGTATTATATCTTTTCAAGAACAATGTAAATAAAATGTCAGCCCTAGAAAACTTAGATTTGATCTTTCTTTGCCTCGATGAAATTGTTGATGGAGGGTAAGAATTCTCACTATGCTCTCTTGACTTGCATAATCTTCCAATAACAAATTGTTTCTTCGTTTGTTTATCATACAACTAAAATGATATGATTTTGACCTCTTGGGAGCGTACTACCATTTACATTTTCTGCTCAATATGCCTGAGTTTTGTTTGTTTCTGCATATTTCAGCTGAGATTCATGAATGTGATTGGTGCAATGTTGTTACTTGTCATATGGACACGCCTCATGCTTTTCTTTGGCAGCTTCAAAACCTTATTATCCATGAACGTATTCTATCACCATCGACAGATATCCAAACTGCCATTAAGGTATATCTTTTAAAGCATGTTAAACTTATTTTGCTTTATTCATTCTGTAATTTTGAATCTTTATGATACATTTTCTACTAAATGGATCTTGTGATCTCTCTCTATATAAATTTATGGCTTTTTGGATAAGTCATCTAATTATCTCTTTCATATATTGCTTGCATTTGTTCCTCTACGTCTATTTTCCTATAATGATTTTTCTAGCCGTCTACTTATATATTATTCTATCTCTTAACTCTGCTTCCATCTATTTTTTTTTTTTTTTGTCATAAGGTATGTGCTTTGTTGGTTGTAGAGGTTTTGGGTTTTTAAAGAATATTTTTTGTGTAATGCACTTTTGTTTAATTGATTTTTTTTAATGAAATTTGAAAATTTGAAAATTTCAAGCTTATATGTTTTGATATCATACTACACCACATTAAGGAGTGTTGAAATATGTAAATAATGTTGTAAATATTGTCAATCTTTAAAGATTGTATAGCCATATTTCTAGGATGGGATTTGATATGCATCCTCTGTGTTTTGCTTATTTTAAAATTTTAATATGTTGAATATATTTGTGAGTTTGCCTTTTTTGTTTTTGTATAAACAGAAGCAAAATAAGCAAAACTTTTTAGGAGTTTTCTCTAATCTAAATGCACCGGTTCATGATGACACTGCCAAAAGAGGTAATGCTTGTTATGCAAGTTGATTACACCTCAACATAGTAGCTTCCATGTACAGATCTATGGGGTTATGATATAACGTCAAGATATCACTTAAATATTCGTGGTTCGATTCTTAATTATAATATATTTTGTATATTTTTTTTCAAATGAAACACATAATTATGAGATATTAGACTTTTAAATAGTCCACCACAAATACTTTTTGGTATACCTACAACTAGTAAAAAATTTCTTCACTCAAATTTGATTATTATCTTATTGATAATTTGTTTTAGCGTACAGAATATGAAGGCTCACATGTAGCATCCCCAGACAGTTGGATGCCTAGACATTTGAGCTGTACCATCTTGACATTAATGTATCGCTACATTAATTGATTTGTTCAGTATTGCTGAATGCTCTAAATCCCTGTGTGGATGTTTTTTTTTAAGTCCTCGTGGTACGATAGTTAATATGTGAGTATTATCATCATAAAATTTAAAGGTTGAAATTTAGCAGAACTAATATGCTCGCTCTTCCCATGTGCTAGCCACAACATCCGGATTAGTAGCTCCCGTGATTTACCTCCTCCGTGTTGACCCTAAGACGGGTTGGCGGAGGCACTGAGGGTGAACGAATCATCTTTTGCCACCTTGTGTGAATGAGTTTTGGTTTATTGAAAGAGAAAGAAACTCTCTATTTGATTACTTTATTTACTACTTGTAAATCTAAGAAAAAATTCTCAAGGATGATCATTTTATGATTAACAAGGTTTTTTTCAACTTTGGGTGATTGGTCTGACCCTACGAAAGTTTTCCACCGACTGTTAGGGTAAATTGGAAAGTGCTCGTGGCGGGCTCTCAGAAGCTCATCGTTCCAGGATTCACGTTTCATTTGGAGGAAAAAATTCTTACAAAATATGTCGTAGCTGGGGACCGAACCGTGAATGTTTGAGATGATAATTAATCGTCCTTACGCTGCACCATAGTCCCAGGGACATCTGGATGATCATTTAATGATGGCAAAAGGCGATTCGCTCGCCCTCGGCGCTCCCGTCAATCCGTCCCAGAGCCAACACGGAGGAAGAAAATCACGGGGACTATTAGTTCGGATGTTGTGGCTAGTGCGTGAGGAGAGCAGACACACTGGCTTTGTCAGGTTTTGACCCCCATACCTCATGATGACAACATCCACACACTAACCATCAGTCCATCTCGTGGGGACCATCTGGATGATCATTTTGCTGGCAAAAGGCGATTCGCTCGCCCCCAGTGCCCCCACCAACTCGTCTTAGGGCCAACACGAAGGAGGTAAATCATGAAAATTACTAATCCGGATACTGTAACTAATACATGGGAAGGGTGAATATATTGACTTTGCATTCAGATGATCAATTTAGAACTTACTGAATGTTGTTACTAATTGTCACTTCCTCTCTTTCAATTTATCTTTTGCATTCCAACCAATCTTGTTCTGTATGTTTAGATTCACCTGAGGAGTCCCAATAACGCAAGGGAGGCTGTTAAGCACTTCGGCAAAGCTCCCAGTGTGCCACACGGCCACACAAAGCCTCATGTCCGATCCAAGGGGAAGAAGAAACAGCAGAGGATTCAGGGTTTGATCTCCAACAAGCAGCAATCTACCATCTTGTTCTTTCTTTTATGTTCTATTTTGCATCGTCTGGGATTGTTAATTTCCTCTGGATTTCCCTAAGCCTTCTGAGCTACTTAGTGAACCATCAAACTAAAATATTTGTATTTGGTTAAATGTATACATTTACAAAAAATTTTATTCTGGTTGATGAACTTTTCTAGCTATACCTTTTGAAGTTACCATGCTTTTCTTGTTGGTCTTTGTATATGGAAAAAGGGATGGATTTTATATATGAAGAGTGATCTCATCAGGTTTTTCCTGATATATGAAATTAAATTTCATCGCTAAATGCATTCACGACCAAAAAAAAACTTACAACTGATAATTTCGATAGCTAATTGCTGTTTTTCTTGTAGGGTTAGATGATAGGTTGATTTTAAGGACTTTTACCCCTAGTATTAATAAATAGGACCATTAAGTAGGTGTGCTTAATTCATATAACCATAGTTACATAAATCTCTTTCATGAGGCTACTAGAAATTCTTGATTAATAAAAGAAAAGGTAAGAACAATAACTTGAAGTATAACCTTCTTGAATTAGATACAACAAACTTCCACACACAGTATTGTAGAGACAAATCTATTCATAGAGAGATTAGTTAGGATCAAAACACAGCTTAATTATTGTACCTGAAATGACAATTAAAGTTGATAATATGCGTAAATCTTGCATGGATGCTGTCTCCTTGAATGATCATACATACTTCACAACTTCACAATCAAGTCCATCCATTGACCGATTAAGATTAGCGCCTTTAAGAAAAAAAATGATGCGAGTGTATAAAACTTTCTGATTCCCTTAAACCTGATTAATTAATGAAATACTTACCTTCTTCCACCACAACCATTCTCCCTTTGGCAATTGAAGAACAGTGCAGCAACAGGGTCCCCAAGGTTATAGAGCTGTAAGAAATCCCTTGTGTTGAAGTTTTGTCTCCACCCTGGTGCGTAGACCGTTTGTCGAACCGATTGCCGAAACAGCACAAACACAAATCTATGAATCCCAGCAGTTGGCTGAGGGCTCTCATAGCAAACAATCTCATTTCCTGGTAAGATGACGCATAGGAAACATTCTTCTAACGTGTTCAGATAAATATGGCAATGTAACTAGTAATCTCATACTCTCAGTAATTTATTATCCTTTATGACTAAATAATTCTTCAATTTATTACCAAATTTACAACACGAGATTTGACTTTAATGGTTATGTACATGTAGATCCTGATCTCACTCACCAAAACTGGCATTAGTTGTTTCTGGGATGTCTGTCACCAACCTGAAAGAACCAAAAAAAAAGAGCAACTATTAGTTTCTTCCTTTTGATAATTTGGAAATTCTTTCTTCTAATTTTGATCTCACCAATGAAGGTGCTCCCTCTTTGTTGGATTACTGGGGCTTGGTGCATCTGGATCTACCATAACCTTCTCAAACACAGACAAAGCAATCAAAAAATGAATTCTACTATAATATAACTTCTGTATCCTAATACTTCATAGACCATGTCTTACATGCAGATTCTTGCTAGTAGTTAACTAATCAAACCCTATTAGGAAACCCCAGAAGTAGAAGAAAACCTGGTTTGCATATCAATTTTTTACTATCTGGATCCACTTTAAGTTGGTTGAACAGACATGGCAAAATCTGTCATCCCTAATATGGTCTGTGGCACTATGTTTTTTTGGCATGCAATGGCTACAAGTTATATGTACTTACAAGTGTATAAAGGGTTCTCATGTCATGGCCTCTGATCTCAACCCTTGGCTCCTTGGCCACTACGGAAGGCTTGAGTTCAGACCCATTCGTTATTTCTTTGTTATACATCACCCGAAAATTTGCTGTCTGGATGAATTGGTCCAACACATCACCAATCACATTCCCTATGACGAGAGGATCCCTCGACATGGCTAACGACAGAGAGATTGCTGAGGGATTTTGAATGGTCCTATTCCTTAGCAGTGGCTTGATGGTAGCGTGGATGACTTGGAGGTCCATTTATACTGCTGTGATTGGGGGCCTCCAAAGTCCAATCTGACATAGGAACTGGAATCTACTTTTTTTCAGTATACGTAAGAGTATATATATAGTAGGGTCTTTGTCAGGGTTGAATAAAGAGCAAGTGGATGAGCCACTGCATGGTGAGTAAATCTGGTGAGTTATTCTCTAAATCTGGAACCTCTTGAATGAATTATTTGTTCAACAAAAAGTGAATTGCCTTTTGACTTGCCTCCATCCAATCTTTGCTGGGGATCAAAGGAAGTGCTCAGCTGCATGCCTGAAGTGCATGAACCTAGAAGCTCACCTAATGCTTTAAAGTGATTCCATGAGCTCAAAAGCAGGAGTGTGAGATCACCAAGTATGTCTCCAGTTAGAAGCAAGGATATGACCTCACGCCATCTCATAGGATATCAGGGAATAGGGTGCTGCAATTTGACAAAGATTATGAAAGACCATTTATGTGCTGAGAGAATGAACTGATTTGTATATTGAAATGAGGCAACGTGTTTGAATTCAGATTGGAAGTGCAGGCTGCAGAGTTGAGTCCAGGGAAAAGTAAGTTATCAATAAAGAGAGAGGAACCTAAAGTGATCATGATGTGTTGATTTAGATGCCACTTGCAGCTGCAATTTACAAACCATGTGCTATACATCTGAAAACTCTTTCCACCTCCTAGTCACATGGTGGTTGAATATAAGTTAATCACGTGATTTACTTCACTTCACATAACCTGGGAATGATCTGCGAGGGGCGTCTAGAGTCAGCTAATCACCATTTGCTACAATTTTCGCTACAATTATAATGATGAGTTCTTCCATGAATGGAAAAAAACTAGAAGTTCATTAAATCTGTAACTTGCTTCCAGTTAATGTTCAATCAGTAATGCATTTTTCAACCTCGTTGTAGGGGTACACTCAAAACTATCAAGGAAAGGAGTTACCTTGTCAGACATCACTTGCACTGTGTCTGTTAGAGTTAAGACACCTATTTTTTAGACTGCTTGAGTTCAGTGGTGGATAGAGAGTAATGGTGCGCTGGCACAGAATGTCATTGTTCCACTACTCTAGTGTGATCAATCGATCTGTAGCAAGCTTCAGGTACAGCTCCAGCTCATTCATTTTCAGGTGCTAAGCATGGCTGGATAAGTCCTGCAGGTAAAAATGTAAACCAATTGGTGCATTACATTCTCAGGTTTTCCTGTACCAAACACCAAAATTCCAATACTGATGATGGTGGACAGGATGAAGAATGGTTTACTATTTCAGCAGGTACTAATTTTTGCTTCCTTTTAAAAAATATATATAATTATACATAGGAAGATATGGAGAGTTAGTTTGGCACACCAGAAAGAAAGAGAATATATGGCACCATAAAAAACCATAGGTCATAAATAATAGAGAATAAATTGAAAAGAAAAAAAAAGAGTGCATTGGTGCATGCATCTTTATAAACAAAATGTATATACCTACCTATGGGAACCTCTCATGTTTATTAATCACCTCATTTGCAACCGTTTGCCTCTATTTTTACAAGCTAAACAGTATAATTGAACCTTTTTAAAAAAAAAAACTATTATATGTACTTTAAATGTTTTCATGACATGTTATGCTGTGGCCCATGATTCTATTGCAACAATCATTGTTAATTAACATAATTTACGTTGTCTAGAGGCATCTAGCCTCCAGTAAATTTTTTACATGAATGGTATGCAAAGCAGGCATGATAAAATATCAAGTACCTAAAATGCATCAAACTTTTTGGATTATTTTTGTCTTCCTAATTAAGAATTCCGACTTAGGCATAGCAAGCCCAAGAAATAATTACAAGTCTGGAACATCTAAATAATTAACTGGAATTTACTACATTGGATTCTCATTCTCTTATTTTCTTGCACACATAAGCTACAGCCTTAGTTTCTTCCAATCAGGAGTCGCAAGAGACATGCATGGATGGATGGAATCAAGTGAGGGCAGGTATGTCAATATATTCTCTAGGGTGCATTATTAAATAATTAAGACGAAACATCAGGAAGGGCAGTGTGCAGGAAGCTGAAGCACTACAATCACACTGCCCCATTTAAAACTCATGCAGCTCTTCATTATAAGGAATATATGCACGAAAGGACAGCTTTATAATTATTAGCTAAAGGATGTAACCTTTGAACTAGTTAACTAGGCCTAGTTAAAGAGGTTAGATGTAGCATGCCCTAACCTATATATTAGTCAAGATCAAAGTAAGCAACTACTAGAAAAATGAAATTATTCTTGTATAATGTCTTTGTTCATCCAATGTCATTCATTGTATTAAAAATCCCTAATAGTTCAGAATTAATTTGATGTGGCAAATTGCTCCTATTGCAATATATACAATAACAACCAAGTCTTATCCCACTAGGTGGAGTCGGCTAGATGGATCATTCTACGCTATTAGGCTATATCCCCTACTATATCATCATTTATACTTAAATAAATTTTATCTTATTTTATTGTTGCTAACCAAATTTTTTTTTATCTTCCTCTTTCTTGGTTGATATGTGTATTTGTTATACTTTCGGATCGTCTAACTAAAGCATTTATTGGTCGTAAGTATATGTTTGTACCATCTTAAATGTGTCTCTCGGAGTTTTTCCTCGATAGATGTGATTCTGACTTTCTTCAATAATGCTCTCGTTTCTTATTCTGTTCATCCTCATATATCCACCTTAACATCCTCATCTCTGCAACTCTCATCTTCTACTAGAGTCATAACCCAACATTCAACATCATATAACATAGTAGGTCTAACCGTCGTTTTGTAGAACTTCACTTTAAGTTTTAGAGGTACATTACGATCACATAAAACACCTTATAGACTGCTCCATTTCAACCATCTTGTTTGTATTCTATTTAAGACATCTTTCTCGATCCCTCCATCATTTTGCAAAAATGGTCCTCAATATTTAAAGCTCTCAGTTCCATACAACTCGTTATCTCTTATCTTAACAATTATCTCATTATGTCTAATATTACTAAACTTAAATTATATATATTCCTACTCCTTCACGTGTTTCATCTACCAAAATAATATCATCTGCAAACAACATGCACTACGGTACTGTGTCTTGAATGATTAGTATAAAAAGATAGGGACTTAGAGTTAATCATTGATGTTCCCTATCTTTATTTAAAATGCTTCAGTTAATTTGTTTGAAATATTTACTCTGGTTGTTACATCCTCATACATATATGCTACGCTAACATTGCTCGTTTATATAATTCTCCATATAATTTTTTTGGAACTCTATTATAAATTTTTTCTAAGTCAATAAATATCATATATAGATCTTATTTTTGCTTCCCATACTTTTCAATCAGTTGCTTGAGAAGATATATAACTTCTATTATCGACCTTCGAAGCATACACCCAAATTGATTTTTGATTAATATTGTCTCCTTTCTTAATTTTTTTATTACTCTTTCCAAAGTTTCATGGTATGACTCATTAGTTTAATATCCCTATATTTTACATAATTTTGTACATCTCCCTTATTCTTATATAAGAAAATTAGAGTACTTACCCTAATTAGGCATTTTTTCATTTTCAATATCAAATTAATAATTTTGAAAGTCATTAAATGTCTTATTTCCCTAGACACTTCCATACCTCTATCGGAATATCATCGGGTCCAATGGCTTTTCCATTTTTTATCTCATTTAAAACTTGTTCTACTTTTGAAGTTTGAATTCTACGATAAAAAAATAAATTTTTATATTCATTTGACCTACTTAAATTACCTATATTAAGTTGGTCACCTAAACTCTTATTAAAAAGTTGATGAAAATACCACTTCCATTGCTCTTTATTTCTCCATCATTACTAGTACCATTCATCTTTAATACATCTTATTTGGATAAAACTTTTTGTCTTCCTCTATCTTAGTTATTCTATAATGTCTTGTTCTCCTTTTTTATCCAATTTTCAATATAACCATTCAAAAGTTTCATTCTTTGGTAAAATTACAATAAGATTATCATGATTCGGTTTATTCAATTGCTATAAATAGCCCACTAAATCATTCATTTTGATAAAATTCTACATTGACTGATTTCTGAAGCAGAATACAGTTAATTTTTTACTTAGAAAGACTTCCAAACTGGATATGGACTTTATTAGCTGACACCTGAATGTAACCGATGTCAACTTGCCATAACAAATTTATTGGCCCCGAACAAGTATTATGTAAGGGTTTACTAAAACATCTAGTTCCAACTTCCAAGCATGATAATTGCAACTATCAACGACATGAAAGCTTCACTTTGAATCTTCTTTTTCTTTCTACTTGTGTAACTCTTGCAGTTCAAGCATAAAAGAACTCTCCCACACACACACAGAGGCAAAAGACATTACCTTGTCACTTCTTCCAAACTAAGGAACTTCCATTCCAGAAAATATTGCTGCTAAATAGTCTATGTAGTCATGGTCATGCACCACTTCCACCACTATTGTGTGTAACAGCATTTTAGTTATTAGGTGAAGATAATCGCCAAGGTGTTTCATATTACAACAGGGGATTCTGCAGATCTGGATTAGAGGTTATAAAGAAAAGACAGATTGAGTTAAAATTGCTTCACTACCATGAAATGCAAGGCAGTAAACTTAACATTAGATGTGATGAAAAAAAGCCTCAAACTCAGTTCGGCAAATGCTAAACAAAGACAAACAAAAGAAAGGATTCAAAAATTCCACACAGGAGATGGAGCTTGAATAGGCATCAAGGAATAAGTGGGGCACTCACTGTATTTCCAGGAACCTTCACCTCTTGCAGCAGTTTCAGAGTTCGGTGACCTAGTGCTTAGATAGGAAACCCAACAAATTGACAAACCAGGATGAGGTTTCCGAAGCATCCCCAAGTCTTCATCAATCCTTAGGTTTCCAACTTACAGCAAAGGGGCAGTACCAACCAAATCAATTGGCAAACCAGAATGAGGTTTCAGAAGCTCCATTCTGCTCATCTTAAATTTCAATCGCAAACTCAACAAATTATCAACCTAATAAATGTTTCAGCCAAAAGAATCGAATTCAAGCTAGCACTATACTTGTGATTCATAAATTTATCGTAGTACGTTCAAGTAATGCATCCCTGATTGTCAAGATAACAGATGGTGAAACAGATGATACGCTTCCTCTTACTGAATAGCAAGAGGGCAAACAGATAAAGATGGCAGTGTAAAAAATAGTTCTTTTGCCTTTATTTTGTACAGAGAATCAAGGCACTCCCACTAATCGAGAAAAAGAAAACCATATCCTCCTTCTCCCTAGCAATAATCGAGAATATGTTCATAGCTACCCTTTAGAGTCGATAGCTCACCTTGTCGAGAACAATAAGCTACTTCGACCTGCAACTGAAATCATTGATACCAAAAATTGGAGAAAGCCCGACCTCCTTTACTCGCCTTCCCGTCTCACTCAGAGAAACCACAAAACGTAATTGAAAGAGATGATCAAACAAAGAATATCGGAAGAAGGGTTTGAGAAGAGCTTAGCAAAGAGAAGACAGCGAATGATACCTTGAGTGAATCTTCGAGACGAGAGGAAGAAAGATCGTTAGGGTTCTTTTCAAAATAAGATTCGAAATCAAAAGACGTCAAATCGATTTTAAAAAAAAGTCTCTAATTCGGTTGACCAGGAATTACAATAATAATAATGCATTTATTTAGACAAATAAAAATAGAAAGAAGAAACATAAATAATTATTTTTTGATGCGTGAAATTATTTTATCAGTGTTTTCTTATTTATCTTGAAATCAATAAAATAAAAAAAATACATATTTGTGTTTAGTTGTGCATAAAATTAATTTTTTAATAACAATTTAATGAATTATATAGTTAAGTATGCGAAATTTCTAAATTATATAGAATAATTTTAAAATTATTATATTATATTTTTATTTTTATTTTTATTTTTATTTTTAACAGTCGACGATAAAAATCATTGGTCGAATAATTTTATCATTGCGAAAATAAAAAAAAACAGTCGGACTTATGAAAATAAAATAAAATAAGTCAACCGTTTTCATCATTTGTAATAAAAATTTATTTTAAATAAAATCGATCCACTTATGAAAATAAAATAAAATAAGTCCACAATTCTAATTTTTTAATTAAAATTTATTTTAGATAAAATCGATTAATAAATCAAACGATTTTAAAATAATATAAAATTAGTTTATGTATATATGATTTATTCTCCTGATTATATCCATATTTTAAATATCAATTTGACTCAGGTTGTTTGATTTTGTGGATTTCAACCAGGATTAATAACGACAAACATGAAGTATGATATTCCGCTTTTGGATTGCAACACCAGGTTTACGCTGTGGCAGGTTAAGATGCGAGCGGTGCTGGCGCATCTAGACTTAGACGACGCACTGTTCGGGATAGACAACATGCCCTCGACATGGACAAAGGAGGAAAAGGAACGTAAAAATCGAAAAACTCTATCTCAAATCTACCTTTATCTATTGAATGAGATTTTACAGGATGTTTTGAAGGAGAAATCCGCTGTGTACTAATTGGAGCAGTTGTCCATGACTAAAAGTTTTACGAGCAAACTAGGTCTGAAACAACGTTTGTATTCTCATCGCATTGCAGAAGGTACGTTGTTAAGAGATCACTTGACCGTGTTTAAGGAAATCGTCTCTGACCTAAAGGCTTTGGAGGTCAAATATGATGATGAAGATTTAGCATTGATCTGCTGTGTTCTTTACCCTCGTCATATACGATTTTTAGAGATATTATTTTATATAGTCGTGATACTCTTACTTTGAATGAGGTTTATGATTCATTATTTTAGAAAGAGAAAATGAAACAGTATGTTGAAGGATCTGAGGCTCAGGGTGAGGGTCTTATTATTCAAGGACTCAGGAGAAAAGCTCTGGTGGTAATATCAAGGGCAAGTTAAAATCCAGAAATAGGGATAAGATCTGTAATTATTGCAAGAAGAAGGGTCACATCAAATCAGAATGTTACAAGCTGTAGAATAAGAATAAAAGGGCAGGTAAAAATTTGGGGGGAAAACAACCAGAGAAGTCTAGTGATACTGATGTTGTCGAAAATCACAGTGATGGTGAACTTCTCGTTGCCTCTGATGCTGATTTGAAGCAGAGTGAGAAATGGATTCTTGATTCTGGCTGTACATTTCATATGTGTCCCAATTGGGATTGATTTTCAACATATGAAACAGTTTCAAGTGGTGCCGTTTTGGTGGGCAATAATGCATCCTACAAAATCGTTGGTATTGGTATGGTCAAAATTAAGATGTTTGATAGTGTCATTCGGACACTTGGTGATGTGAGGCATGTCCCTGATTTGAAGAGAAATTAGATCTCTTTGAGTATTCTTGATTCTAAAGGCTACAAGTACACTGGTGAAGGTGGAGCTGTGAAGGTCAGTAAGTCTTTCATTGAGAAACAATTCCCTAACCACGTCTTCACAGACTGTAGTAAAGGGATATCATTTCCAATGAGGAGTATGTCATCCATATACAGGATCATGAAGATAACTCCTTAAACACGAAATTGATTTTTTTAATAAGAAGAGGTGGTTTTTATATATTATGTCAAATTGATGTTTGAGAGTCTGGATATAATAAGAAGAATTAGATAAACATATAAGAGATGATTTTTATATCAATCTGATATCATTTGATCTATCTACCGGTTCGTTTGGTTTATACCCAATACCGGCTGATAGACCAAACGAACTCGGATTAATATGAAACTAACTCCTATAATTTATTCTAATTCTCTTGATTATATTTATGCCGTCAAACATCAATTTGATTCATGGCCTCAGACATCAATTTGACTCAATATATTAAAAATAGTGATTTTTTAAACACGAATTTAATTTTTTTAAAAAATCATATTTGTGTTAAAAAATCACTATTTTCAATATATTAAGTCAAATTGATATTTAAGGGCATGGATATAATCAAGAGAATAAGATGAATACATAGGAGATAGTTTCATATCAATCCGAGGTCGTTTGATCCATCAGCAAGTTCGTTTGGTCCATCAACTGATTTTGTCCAAAATCGACTAATAGACCAAACTAACCGGTTGATAGACCAAATGATATTGGATTGATATAAAACTACTTACTATATATTTATCTATTTCTCTTGATTATATCCACACTCTCAAACATCAATTTGACCTAATATATTTAGAGTAGTGATTTTTTTAAACACAAATTGACTTTTTAAAAAAATTGAATTCATGTTCAAGAAACCACTATTCTCAATATATTGAGTCAAATTGATGTTTGAGGGCATGAATATAATTAAAAATAAATAAATAAATAAATAGGAAAGTTTCATATCAATCCGAGGTTGTTTGGTCTATCTATAGTTTTATATCAAACCGAGTTCGTTTGGTCTATCTACTAGTTCGTTTGGTCCATCAGTCGGTTTTAAGAAAAATCGGTTAATGGACCAAATGACCTCAGATTGATATGAAACTGACTCCTATATTTTAGTCTATTTTCTTGATTATATCTATACCCTCAAACATCAATTTGACTCAATATATTGAGAATAGTAATTTTTAATATGAATTAATTTTTTTTTCAAAATTTGAATTCATCTTAAAAAATCACTACTCTAAATATATTGAGTTAAATTGATATTTAAGGGCATATATATAATCAAGAGAATTAGATTAAAATATAGGAGTTAGTTTCATGTCAATCGGAGATCGTTTGGTCAATCAACCGATTCATTTGGTCCATCAGTCAGTTTTGGGCAAAATCGGCTAATAGACCAAATGAATCGGCTGATGGATCAGACGATTTCAGATTAATATAAAATTTTCCCCTATGTATTCATATAATTCTCTTGATTATATCCATGCTCTCAAATACCAATTTGCCTCGATATATTAAGAGCAGTGATTTTTTTTTCAAGAATTCAATTAATTCATGTTCAAAAAATTATTACTCTCAATATATTGGGTCAAATTGATATTTGAGGGTGTAAATATAATAGATAGAAATTAATTTTATGTCAATCCGAAGTCGTTTGGATCATCGATTGATTTTGCCTGGGCAAATTCGGCTGATAAACCAAACAACCTCGGATTAATATGAAATTAGTTCCTATGTGCATGGTTAATTCTCCTGATTATATTCATGTCCTCAAACATGAATTTGACCAAATATGTTAAGAATAGTGATTTTTTTAACATGAATTAAATTTTTCGAACTATCGAATTTGTGTTAAAAAATCACTACTCTCAATATTGAGTTAAATTGATATTTGAGGACATGAATATAATCAAGAAAATAAATCATACATATACAAACTAATTTCGTATCATTTCGAAATTATTTGATCTATTAACCGATTTTATCTAAATAAATTTTAATTAAAAAAAGATAAAAATAGTCGACTGATTTTCAGTAGACTGTTTTTTATTTTTCATTTTCATAGCGATGCAAAATGAAAGTGATTCTACGGGTGAAAAATCACTAGTATCAATTGATTGATAAGGATAAAATTGAAAATAAATATGTGATTTGATAATTTTAAAACTATCCTACGTGATTTGAATATTTTGTAAACTTAACTATGTAGTTCAGTAAATTATTGATTTTTTATACATTTTTTTAAAAAAATATATTTTATCAATTATTTACCTTCGATTTTGGAGGAGGCAAGGGAAGAAGGAGGAGAATAGGTAAACAAGAAGAAAGGAAACTTTTACAATGTTTGAGAGGGAGTAAGTTAAGAAAAGAAAATATAAGGATGGATACAATCTTTAACCTTTCCTTACATATTAATTGAAAATTTTTCTTACACTCCATTTGAAGGGTAAAGAAGGATAAAAGGAATCAAAAATAATTCTATTTCAATTTTATCATTCCTCCATTGTTTTCTCCTTTTCTCCATTTGAAGGATGGAAGGAATAAACAATAACTGTATTTCAATTTTATCATTCCTCCTTTCTTTCCTTCTTTTTCTAATTTTAAAAAGTAGAAATAATTATATAATTATATATATATATATATATATGTCACGCCCCGAGACCCAGGAGCCGCTGATCCAATATAAAATCGGACAGCACCTCCCCTGTCCGGCGGACAATTTACACATACACAGAACACGACCACGCAGTTTAATTGGCCTCAGGCCTCAAAATATAGATAGACACAATATAAAACACAAGACAACTAAGTAAATCATACCTGACTGCGGACCGGTCCGACTTACGACGAAACAACCAATACAAAAACCCCTTAGGGCACACTACAACCCACACAAGACATATACAAATCCAATAACTGAATATGAAACATAGACACTATTAAGTACAAAACAAACTTTATCGTCGCGATGGGTAGGGACTGGCTGTTGGGCTCTTCTGGCGACTCCAAGTATCTCAACCTGAAATAGAAACATATGGCAACGGTGTGAGTCCATAAACTCAGCGAATACCCAGTAAATATGCATAGTATGTTATAATAACAATAGAAGTCTACGCTGATACAACCTCATATGAACAATAGGAAGAAAGGGTATACTGAAGATACTGAATAAAGATACATACCAGAATCCATCTATCCTGCAGAGGGTGAAATAAATCCCTATGGAACAAGTATAACATATAAACCAAGGTATACAGGTATCCAGTACATGCATGTCAATCAAGTCCAGCAAATAAATGCAGCAAACACAATCAAGTGCACAATGCATCGTATGCATATGATGCAATGTCATGGTCACCCCCTAACACCAGTCAAGACACCGAGACAGGCGATACTGTGTCGGCCGAGTGGGTAGAGCTGTGACACTGTACGCACCCTGCTATCACTGCTCCTGAGTGACCGAGTGGACAGGATGCTGGTGGAGTGAACACTCCGCCCCATATATATATGGGGGAGATATCTCTCTCATCTTCTCTGGTCTATGGGAAGAGAAGGGATCCCTGCTTGCTACCACGCTCCAAAACCACTACCCATGAGCGGTGGAGCGGAGCAATACAGAGCAAATGCACACACGCTACGGTATCCACTAACCCATGAGTGGCCGTGTGTGCCTATCATGTGCCGGAAAACGATTAGGCTCAACCACAAGGGAGTCGCTGATCGCCGGCATGCAACAATGCAAGGATGGTGTATGATAGATACACATACCTCCCTCCCAAGTCCTCAGTATACTAGGTCTCAGTCTGAATCCTATAACAGGAAATACAGTTAACCTACAAGGTATACTGGCTGAAAACTACAGATCCCTCAAGGTCAAAGGCAGGAGATACATCACGATCTCTAAGCATACATCTAGATATGACACTACCTGATACTGTATGGAACTAACAGCATAATAACTCAGGGATAAACCACAGGTATCCAGGACAGGCATAATAAACAGGGATAAATAACAAGTATCCAGAACAGACATGATAACTCAGGGATAACTAACAAGTATCCAGGAAAGGTATAATAACTCAGGGATAACTAATAAGTATCCAGAACAGACATGATAACTCAAGGATAACTAACAAGTATCCAGGACAGGTATAATAACTCAGGGATAACTAATAAGTATCCAGAACAGACATGATAACTCAAGGATAACTAACAAGTATCCAGGACAGGTATAATAACTCAGGGATAATAGATAAGTATCCAGAACATGAATAATAACTCAGGGATAGCTAACAAGTATCCAGAACAGGAATAATAACTCAGGGATAGCTAACAAGTATCCAGGTCATGAATGATAACTCAGGGATAACTAATAAGTATCCAGAACATGAATAATAACTCAGGGATAGCAAATAAGTATCCAGGGCATGAATAATAACTCAGGGATAACTAATAAGTATCCAGGACACGAATAATAACTCAGGGATAACTAATAAGTATCCAGTTCAGATATAATGACTCAGGGATAACTAACAAGTATCCAGGTCAGATATAATGACTCAGGGATAACTAACAAGTATCCAGGTCAGGTATAATGACTCAGGAATAACTAACAAATATCCAGGTCAGGCAATATAACTCAGGGATAACTAACAATTATCCAGTTCAGATATAATGACTCAGGGATAACTAACAAGTATCCAGGTCAGGCAATATAACTCAGGGATAACTAACAATTATCCAGTTCAGATATAATGACTCAGGGATAACTAACAAGTATCCAGGTCAGATATAATGACTCAGGGATAACTAACAAGTATCCAGGTCAGGCATAATGACTCAGGAATAACTAACAAATATCCAGGTCAGGCAATATAACTCAGGGATAACTAACAATTATCCAGTTCAGATATAATGACTCAGGGATAACTAACAAGTATCCAGGTCAGGCAATATAACTCAGGGATAACTAACAATTATCCAGTTCAGATATAATGACTCAGGGATAACTAACAAGTATCCAGGTCAGATATAATGACTCAGGGATAACTAACAAGTATCCAGGTCAGGCATAATGACTCAGGAATAACTAACAAATATCTAGGTCAGGCAATATAACTCAGGGATAACTAACAATTATCCAGTTCAGATATAATGACTCAGGGATAACTAACAAGTATCCAGGTCAGGCAATATAACTCAGGATAGCGTATAAACTTACTGCTATCTATAACAGACAATGCATAGCAATATGACAATATCTAAAAGATAAGTCAAAGGGTACCCGCCTCCAAGTGGAGTCTGTATCGAGTGAGAACCTCTCGTCCAATAATCAGCAAAGATAGTCCCATCAATGCCCTGTGTATCAAAGGCATAAGACTTAGCTACAATAATATATAAATTATAGTTAAACGAGTAGCCCCTAATTATCCCAGTTACCTTGATTAGGTCCATGTTAGGTTTTCAAAACCTAAATCAATCAAGTTTAGTTTATTAGGTTAAATCTCAAAATAACCTAATCCGTAGATTAATCAATAGCTCTTCCAAAAGCAAAAGAAACCCTAGATCCGTTAACTACTCATCTACTCTAATCCCACCTACTATCACACAACAAAAACTATACTTTGTTAATGTTTAGTAACCGACAATCTTTTAGCCATTTTAGGCGATCTTTCCCTTAACAGCTTAACACCAAATTCAAATGCAAAGGAAATCTGTGCACTTGGATATCTAAATAAACCATCATTTCTCAAGGGAAATCATATATACAGATTTAGCAGATATAACACATACCATGTTATCTTTTACTAAAAGGAAACTTCACAGATTAAACCCATCACAAAATAAAATCCCAGTGGAGACATATAGATCAAAAATACACACCAACGGGGAAACATTCTAGTATTAACACTACAACTAATACCAAAACCCAAATCTGAAACAAGCTTAACAAGACCCACTGCAAGAAACCAAATAGAAGCACTATTAAGCTAACACTTAATTCCAATTCAAATCCATTCATCCCACATGGCAGGACCATCCAAACCTTTCCAGAACCAAAACTAAATAACTCCTTAGACACATTAAATCCAAGCAGTAAATCACACAGCTCTTACTTGATCAAGCAATCCGAGAATTTACAATTCTGCTCCGATGCCCTACTGCCAGCTACCATGTGGAGTAAGGTGTCGGCAAGGCTAGCCTTGGTTCTCAATGCGAGATCACCCTTGCCAGAACAGCCAACAACTTCAAGATCTAGAGAAAAATTCGAAACTTAGCTTCATTGTCACTGTTCTATTCACTCCAGCAGAGAAATATTTCGAATACAAGACCTAGAAATCTCAACACTTACCTGATGTGTGATCACATGCCCTCTTTTCTCCCCCTTTTGTTCTGATCTAACACTCGGCAATTAGGGAACCCGAATTGCTCGGCGCTTGGGTATCACTAGGGTTGTCGGCTTTCCAATCCCGAGAGGAAGAGGAAGGTGGGGAACAGGTAGGGTGATCGCGCCACTAAGGGAGACGAGCCGACGATCACCTCGGTGAGAATCGCTCCGGAATCTCGGGTAGAGAAGAAGGTGAAGAAGAAGAACGTCGACCTTCCTCGAGGAGAAGAAGCCACTGGCGTCGGTCGGTCTTGGGCGGAGGAGCTCGAGAAGAGGAGAAGAGGGATGCTCGACGGCGTCGGCTAGGGCATGAGCGCGTGGAGGAAGAAGGAAGGAGTCGGGCGTGGCTTTGGCTGCGGCTATGGCACGCACGAAGGGGGAGGAAGGAGAGGTCGGCGTCGGCTTCTCTGGCGGCTAGGTCGCGCGAGGGGAGGAGAAGAAGTTGGGTCGGCTGCTTGCGACTAGGGCACGGGCGAGAGTTTTAAAAAAAAAGGGGTCTTTTTATAGAAAGGTCCTCTTAACTTTCAATAATATAAACTCTACCCTTAGGGTAAGAGTTTTAGTCATTTGATCCTCCTACTTAATATAATTCATGTCAATAAAATATTAGGGTTAAATTAACTACCCTTTCGTAATTTAAGAGTTTACCCTAAACCCTTGATAAGTTTTATGTTTCTTACAATAAAGCCCCTTGGGCTCCTCCCGTAGGGTCGGAAACCCTAGACTCTATCCGGAAAAAATCCCGAAAAATTTTCTGGTCCGGATTTTTCGAATCGCCGTATTTTACAATATATATATATATATATATATATATATATATATATATATATATATATATATATATATATATATATATATATATA
The DNA here is from genome assembly GCA_024364735.1 of Boesenbergia rotunda. Lineage (NCBI taxonomy): Eukaryota > Viridiplantae > Streptophyta > Magnoliopsida > Zingiberales > Zingiberaceae > Boesenbergia > Boesenbergia rotunda. Next base: position 424,268 of record JAGFNQ010000761.1, read on the forward strand.
TATATATATATATATATAGTATCTTCATTTTCCTCTTAAATAAGGACTTTGTTAATGAAGCTTCCCTCCTTTTAAAAAGTTGAAATGATTATATAAGATAGCTTATTAAAACTCAATGTTCCTTTCCAAGCCCTTAGAATTATGGTGTAGCGGAAGAGTGATTAATTATCATCTCAGACATCTGAGATCCTTAGCTATGATATATTTTGTAAAAATTATTTCTTCAAATGAGACGTGAACCCTGGGACACTGAGTTTCTGGATCGCCCACCACGAGTACTTTCCGATTTACCTTGGCGGCTAGTGAAAATTTTCGTAGGGTCGGACCGATCATCCGAGATTAAAAAAACCTCATTAATTTTTTTTTATTTTTCAATGCTCCTTTCCAATCTATTTTAGCTTGCTTCATCCTAAGTTTCAATCTGATTAATACTTTCTTTTTTCCTATTAATCAAACTATCACCAAGTTCGTTTCCACCGCTTACTTTCTGGGTCACACGAAATGATCCATGCCCAGTTAGCTTCCTTCCTGATCCTGTCGACAAGCGGAGAGGGTTCTCGTTCAGATGACTTGCTTGGACCAAGATGATCTAGTCAGGCGCACGAGTTACGACAGCGTGTGAGTTGGAGTCGGGCTCAAAGGCTAGCTGAGACAAAGTTGAGTCGAAGTCGGACCCAAAATGGGGACACAAGAGGTGGAGAGGAAAATTTCAACAACAGGAACCCCTTCTCTGAAGTACCCAAGGGGCCTTATATAGGTGAGGAGAAGGCTCCCTATCTTGTCAAGGTTGTCTTGTCTCATTAAAAACTGACTTGCTGACACACTGATCCTTTGATAGCCTTAGTCTTCCCGAGGGTCTGGCACAGCCGCCTGAAGGTCTGTCTAGGATGTCACTTCCATCCCAATTAATGTCTGATGCTCTGTCAGGATATGATTATGGCAGGTGTCTTTTCCTTATAACGAGAAGATATGGAGGATCTTAAAAGTCTGATCATGATTAGACTACTGAGACAGTGGGATCACCTTGGCTGATCTCACCAGGCGTAGTGACTAATCCACACGGATTGGCCAAGCGACCGGGAGTGATCACTCGGCGAGACTCTGTCACTCGGTCGTCACTCAGCTCTTGGATGAGCAGGTGGCCTGAGCGAGTTCAATTATTCTTGTTACCAGTCAATCTGTACGGTCGGCCGAAATTGCCCGACCGGTCGGTCGGGTATGCCCGCCCGAACAGTTGGATACAGGCCTTGACATTCAAAACGGGAGTTAGTGATTTTATTTGACAGGGTGATTAAGTCGTCCGGTCGGGCGTGCCTGACGGGAAGCATCCGCCCAGAGCTCAACTGCACATCTGATACCCTTTCTCAAAGGAGTTAGACGCGTGCTTTCCCGTCCACCCGACTGAACTTTCCCAACCGAATCTGCCGACCGGGAACACCCAACCGGCTACTACCGACCGACCCAAATCCGCGTGACCTCGAACTTTGATCCATCAGGTTAGGTTGACATCCAGCACGCCCGACTGTCTTTGCTCGATCGGGCCTCCTGCAGACCGGACTCTTTATCAATTCGGGTCAACTCCCGACCGGGGTGGCTTAACTCCCGACCGGATCACTTCCTAATTAAATCATCTCGTATGATTTACTTGACTCGACTAGCCTACCTATCTCGCCCTATTCACCAGACGCATGTACCCATCTATTTCACTCATCTCACCTTAGAAAAAAGATATATTGCAGGCCTTACTTCGCACGTTTGCGCACACCCATCGCCTAATTTTTCACCAATTGATTATCTATATGCAATGCGCGCTTGCTCACTTGTCGCTCGACCAACCGTCGCACGACTGTTGGCCGTTCTCTGACCATCTACCCCAAACCTACACTAACCTAAGGAGAAAACTAAACTCAGAGGGATCGGAATCCTATTGACGGTCACGATATTACGTCTCGAATTGATTCAGAAAATGATTGAGACTGAAGGAAAATCTCCTCAACTGATTGAGGCGGCTTTCCTCAAAGCCTCAACCCTCAATCAATTGAAAGCCTCCTCAATTGATTGAGGTTGACATTTGAGGCGCTAATCGATTACTAAATCGATTGGCATGTCCCAATCGATTGGAAGGTGACGCGCATGGACACACGACGTAAGGTCCACAGTATATCAATTTCGCTTATTAGTAATACATTTTTAGATAAAATTGAACTGCAAGAACAAATTTCATTATCATCAATTTCAAATGACATAGCATATTTTTGAAATACACTTTCTCAATTTTTCTTTAGTTCATCCGTCAATCTAATTCAATTTCAAATCAAAGCTAATATATTTTTAAAAGTCTCTTTAATATATTTAGATTCTCAAATCTAAATTTGATAGCATAAATTGAAAATAATAAATCTAAGAGTATCAATTCACATGGATTGAATTGAGTTCGGGTCAACTTGAAATAAAAAATTATAAAAAATCTCAACCCTAATCTAACTGGAACCAAACATAATTTGAAATCTCTATACCTAAAACCAAACTTGGATAACTCGACCAACCTAAATATCGCATTGAAAATGATTTTTTATTAATTTTTCTATAATTTTTTATTTTTATCTTAATATTCTATTATTATCATATTAATATTAATATTGATATACATAAAAACATCTTAATTTTCAAATTAAAATTTAATTTAATCTCACAAGACTGATTAAACCATAAGTTCGAGTCAACTTTAATCAACTCAAATCGAATCCAAAAACCTCCAATTTGAATCTAATATTTTCCAAATCGACTCAAATTAACAGATCGAATGTATTTTTAACACGCTTAAGTGAATCATTAAAAAATTTAATATTTTTCAAATAAAAAGAGATTTTTAACACCCTTGAGTGAATCATTAAAAAATTTAATATTTTTCATATCAAAAGAGTTAATAATGTTGATTAGTAACCTTAAAATGAATTGTTAAATTCGATAAGTCTTTATCCATCGACAAATTTATTCTATCTCGCTTTATGCTATCCAATTTAGATAAAGCTAGCAAAAGTTAATTTTATGCCATCGATCAGAGGAAGCTTTCTCTGGTTCCTTCGTCCATCAATAAATTTATTGATCTTAATTTATGCTATCCAATTCAGAAAAAACTTAGCTAGCAAAAGTTCACTTTATGCTATCGATCAGAGGAAGCTTCCTGTAGTCCAAAATTGACCGATAGATCTTTAAAAAAAACAAGAGATATTTCAGGATACGCTACACAAATTGGATATTTTAAAATCCATGAAATGGTAATAGTGAAACTTTGCCGTTGTTAAAAATGCAGAATAGCACGACCAGAATCCACCTCATGCCAATCAAACGCAGATCACATGAAAAATGAGCACAAGACCCAAATATAAAAGGAGACCATATCAAAGTTACATCCAGATCATTCACTTGGTCCATCAATCTTAAAGGCATCGAACCTATTCTTGTGAGTCGAAAGATTCTCATCTTGTTAGCCCTGAGCCCACTTCCAGTCCTATCAGTGTTTTCAGGCCTAGCAAGAGCCTTCCTTCTTCAATGCCATCAGAAGCTTGAAGCCCACCCTACACTGCGTCCACAGATAATAACGCAGCCACTGAGACGTATTTCCATGGTCGATCTAAACAACACAAATGCAAGAGGAAAAAAAAAAATCTGATAAGAACACAATAAAAAGTGAGCCAACCAAGTTCACTGCATCTTATGATCATAAATGAATCATAAAATCCAAACGCCAGTGATGCCAAATCAGAGTGCAGTGTAAAGGAAGCTACTTTTTTCCTGAGAATTTATTGAAGCACTGTTGAGAGGCATCGACAAGAGAGAAAAACAATTGTAATAACAGTGAAGCAATACAGATGTGGAAGTGGAGGAATCTAGTGAAGAAAATGAAAACCTCTCTTTGCCAAACTGCTTAAAAGAAGTGAAATTATTGTGGTTTAAGATTTATGTGAACAAAAATTACGAGCAGAAGTAGATGAGAAAGGAAATAGCTGCCTCGATGATCGATCGAAAGAATAATTAATAGGTTCAGATGATAAAATGAGCATTTATCTGTTCAAACAAGAGAAAAGGTAGCAACTTTATACCTTCAGATCTTGATGATCTTGGCAGCCTTGATCACAGGGTTGGCCCTGGCGATCTCCTCCCTCCCGAAGGTCTTGTAATCGAAGGAGCAGTCGTGGGCATCGGAGTAACGGTGGCGGCCGCAAAAGAGATCGCCGCATCGGCACCGGAATCCGGTGAGACCGACCTTTCTGTGGCAGGTCGAGCACCTGTTGCTGAATCTAACAGGTGGATGGGATTCCTCTCCCAGCTTGGAGGATTCCTCGTCGAGAATCGGCGGGGAAGAAGCCGCGATTGGTATTTTGGGGGCCGGCGATTCCGATCTCTGAATAGGGGAATCCTCGCAAGATTTTGGGAGACCAGAAGTCGGAGGTGGGGAAGACGGTGATGCTGGAGGCGGAGGCGGCGGCGGAGAAGCAGAGGGAGAGGAAGAGGACTTGAAGATCTCCGCTTCGTCTTTGTCAAGGTTACAGCTTTCTCGAGCCATTCCGAATTTCTTCGGAGAGACCAAATCCACCACCAAAAAAATTAACTTTTTCCGATAATCGAGCAGACCACGACCGATCGAAGCCCAAACACGATCAAAGAGCACAAATCAACACCGACGTTCGGAATCGAGAAGAAACATCTCCAAAAAAACAAATCTAACAGGAAAAGAAAGGTAAAAGGAGATCCTTTAGATTCATGACAAAATCTCAAGCTTCAATCGGACTCAAGCGCTCAAATAAACCCACAAATCAAAGGTAGAAACACGCAAATACCAACTACATCAACAAATCCCGATCGGAAGGTGCGAGGAACGGCGACAGAAACGGTGGCAACAAGGAAGAGGAAAAGAAATGGTAAAGGTATGAGCTTCGGACATGGTGGAGAAAAAGGTTATAATAAATAACTACAATTACCAAAAAAAAAACAAGAGATTACACTTGATATAAAAAAGGAAATATAGTTGGAAAAGAAGAAAAAAAACCTATTGATCCAATAAATTAATTGAAGCCACCCATGATTGAGTGGATTCTGTGATCTTGATGTGCCCTATTTGCTCATCAGCCAGCTGAACCCATCTCATTCTCATCCTCCACCTCTACAACATGATAAAACAAAGCAAATGATCAACCACAAATAATGCGTGCTTATATTTAAATAATTAATCATAAAGAAAGAGTCTTGCCCTATTTTTCTTCTTGTTTGTATGTAATTGTCTACCACTGTTCCAAGAAGAAAAAGACGTGACTTTGGAGGCTAACTTTCATGCATTGGCACCATGCTCAAGTATAAAGGCGAATAGTGTGGAAAAAGTTATGGGCAACATGCAAGAACAGTAGAGCAAACATGTACAATTGTCTCCATGCCATTCACCTGTGGTGGTGCTCCAAGTATTGAGGTTGGACGTACCATAAATATGACATGATACAATTATGAAACATAATTTGAATCTTTGCCAAATTAAAACAATTTACCATGTACAAAAGTGCATGAACTTGTTGCTTAATGTTAATGGATTGTGCACTTGTTTATTTAATTTTATTGGTGTATCTTACACCCTATTTGGAAACTTTTAAGTAAGGAATTCGGAATTGAATTCCGACCGGAATTGAATTCCAATTCTCATGTTTCGAATGAATAGTAAACAACAGAATTGAATTCCAATTCCAGTATTTGGAATCAATCGGAATTGAAATCACTTATTATATTTTTACCATTTTACCCTTAAGCAAAATAAAGATGGCAGCAGGGTTGCAGTAGGGTGAATTAGTCATTTTAAAGTTGGAAGGGAATGGAATTCAATTCCTTTCCCAAATCAGACCCTTTTGGGTCTGATTTATTTTGGGGTGTGTGAAGGGAATTGGAATTCAATTCCTTTCCAATTCCTTCTTAAAATTTGCTATCAAAGAAGGGAATTGAATTCCAATTCTCTTGGGAATTCCAATTCCTTCCTTTCCAAACAGGCTGTTAATGATGGCATGTTCAAAAAAATAAATTAAAAAAATAATCGAATGGGTCGATTGAAATGAAAGTTTTTTTTATTTACCGTTTAAGATAAATTAAAAAAAGTTCACGATAAAAAATTTATAATCTCAATATCCTATTATTATACTTTAAAATAAAAATTTCTATAAAATATATGATAATTGGAGATCTGATTATGAATACTTAGATGACAACTTAATATCTTTTCACTGCACTGTAGCCCGAAGGCAATGATGGCATATTCAAAAATATGATTAACCAGGTTAGATAATGTCAAATCTGGGACGACTGACTCGGTTATACGAAAATTTTCCACTGACCGTCGAGGTAAATCAGAAAGCGCTCGTGACAGACGATCTAAAAGTCCAACATCCCACGATTGCACGTCCCATTTAGAGGGAAAACTCCTGCAAAATTCATCGTAGCTGAGGATCGAATCGCGGATGCTTAGGAGACGACTAGTCACCCTTCCGCTACGCCATAGTATCAGGAGCAAAATGATTAACTAGGTTGGGTAACGTCGAACCTGGAGCGACCGGCCCAACCCCACAGAAGTTTTTCATCGACCGCCAAGATAAATCGGGAAGCACTCACGGTGGACAATCCAGAAGCCCAACATTCCACAGTTGCATGCCCCATTTGGAAGAAAAATTCTTGTAAAATTCACCGTAGCTAGGGATCGAACCGTAGGTGCTTGTGAGACAACTAATCGTCCTTTCGCTGCATCATAGCCTCTGAAGAAAAAATAATTAACTAGGTTGGGTAACGCCGAACCTGGGGCGACCGACCAGGCTTCACGTAAGTTTCTCACCGACCGCCAGGGTAAATCGGGAAGCGTTCGCTGCGGACGGTATAGAAGTCCAATATCCCACGGTTGCATACCCATTTGGGAAAAAAAATTCTTGTAAAATTCACCGTAACTAGGAATCGAACCGCAGAGGCTTGGGAGATAACTAATTGTTATTCTGCTGCACTATAACCTCGGGAGCAAAATTGATTAACTAGGTTGGGTAACGTCGAACCTGGGGTATCAGCTCGACCCCACGGAAGTTTTTTACTAGCCATTAGGGTAAATCGGAAAGTATTCACGGCGAGCAGTCTAGAAATCCAACATCCCCCGGTTGCGCCCCATTTGGATTTTTTTTTTTGTAAAATTCATCGTAGTTATGGATCGAACCGCGGGTACTTAGGAAATAACTATTCACCATTCCGTTGTACCATAATTCGGGGGGCGAAATGATTAATCAGGTTGGGTATCATCGAACCTGGGATGACCAACTGGATCTTATGGAAGTTTTTCATTGATGATAAGAGTAAATCGGAAAGTGTTTTACGATGGATTCTTCGTAAACTCAATATCATAGAGTTGCGTGCTCTATTTAAAAAAAAATTGACATATTCGAAAAAAATGATTAATGATGTTTTTTCAACCTCGGACGACCGGCTCAGCCTCAGTCTCACGGAAGTTTCCCACCGTCCTTCATAGAGGATATTTGTTTTATAATTTGCATCAAAAATCTAACAGAGACCAAAGCAGCGTAATGGGTTATCGGATCGGCAATTCAATTTGTGATGGCCCAACCCAATTAATGGCCTAACCGTGGAAAGCGGCAAACTACTGCAAGCCCGACAACATGGTTCGGGTCGGGTCGGGTCTGATGTGATGATCTTCGTAAACAGGGCGGTGCTCATTTCATTCTTCTTGAGCAAGAAGGCAGTCTTCTTCTTTTCTTCCTGAACAAGGCGGAACTCTTCAACGGCATTTCAATTCAATCCTCGCCGTCCTAAGTCGCGAATGATGAAGCTCGATTTGAGTGGATTTGAATCGCGTCCTCTGTTTCCCGGAGGCGTCGTCGCCGATCTTGGCGAGAATCCCTTGGCGGCCGCTTCGTTCCAACTTCCGGATTGTTCTGATGTGTGTTCTTGATGCATTTTCCGGCTTGTGTTCTTGCAATGGATGCGGGTGTATTTTCCGGCTTCATGATGTCTTCTTTCTTTTCCGTTTGCTTCAGTTTGATGGTTTCCAAAAGGACGCGATCCAGATGGTGAAACCGGCGAAAGGGACTACTACGCTCGCCTACATCTTCAAGGAAGGGGTTACCGTCGCTGCCGATTCGCGAGCCACCATGGAAGGACACATCTGTAAGTGTTGTCTAATGCTTGAAGTTTCGAGTTCTCTGGTTGATCTGTAACATTTCCTAATCGGCTGAAGTACGAAGAGCATTGCCCAACCTCGTGCTGTATAAAAAAGTTAAGAAATTCAAACAGAGAACAAATTACTGTGTGATCAAAACTTTTTACCTGAATTGATCATCTTGACCTGTTGTTCTTTTTGATAACTTTCTAAGAAATTGGTACTTTACCTTGCAGCTTCGCAAAGTGTCAAGAAGATCGGTACGATAGCTGGAGGTGTAGCAGACTGCCAATTTTGGCATAGGAACTTGGGAATCAAGGTATAGTAGTTATTTTCTTCCAGTTATGTGCCTGAGTGCACACTTTATACAAGTAAAATTTATGTCTTAGCTAGTAATAGAGACAAACTCCGACCAGTAATAGAGACAAACTCCGTGGGAGTGGCCGCTATGTTCGAGGCTTGACGATAACGATAGATCGAGCTATTGTTGTGATCTCTCCCAGCGATGACGCCCGACGACCATAGTAGATCGTGACTGCACCCATCAACAGCGGCGTATCACGACTCTATCGCGATTTCACGCAGCAGCGATGGCAAATTGCGACTCTGTCGTGATTTTGGCGAAGGCAATATGACGGAGCAAACTATGTGTATTCAATATGATAGCAAATAGGTAAGGGATTTTTTTTTCAATTGCATACAATCAAGCGAATAGACGGTTTTTCAATTCTATGTTCTGATTATTCAAAAAAAAAAATCACAGTTGCATACAATCAGATGGGAACGAACATACAGTTTTTGCATGCATCATACAAAAAAATATTTCAAACACTGCAAGTTTTTCTATATTTCAAACAGTGCATTCCAGTAGCAATTTGTTTTTCATCGAAAAAAAAATCTTTCTAACAGTACGAACATTCTTTGATAAAAAAAAAAGTGCATTCATCATACGGTTTCTCATGCATCACACCAACTTTTCCACTGTAAGTTGTTACTTCGATTCCATGTTTAATGCATTTAAAATGCATCAAAAACAGATTAGAAATTTAACTAACATTGCTCTGATACCAATGACAGAAAACAACAATTCTAAAACTAAAATAAACACCAGGATCTTTTATAGTTAATTTACCAAATTTCTTCTCTGTTTAATGTTTTAATGGTCCTGATTCCAATCACGAATGAAAAGGGATCAATATCCACAATCCAAATACATATTGATGCTCTTTTTGATCTGCCCAATAATAGAGTCACTGTTTTGTTTTTCCCGGAAGAAGAAAGGAAGGAACAATCACATTTTTATTCCTATCGCAGTTATCTTGACTTCCTCTAAGAGTTAACATTTGAATTTTTTGGGTTGGGCCTAGGTTAGGTTAGTCCTCATGGGCAACCCAACTCATTTTTCTTACAAATCGCACTAATTTAAAATGGTTAGTATTAAGAAATTAATTAATATAATATACACATTACAACCCAGCTAATTTTAATAGGATCAACATGATAAAAGAAAAAAAAGTTAATAGAGGAATATTTAATACTAATCGATCCCAAATAACTAAAAATAAATAAATAGAAAAAGGAAAACATTAATAGGGAAATACCTAATGCTAAGAGACCCACCCGTTTATATATATTGATATGTTTAATTGCACCTGTTATCAGTGCAATTACATAAACGTTTTTGAGTTAGGCTCCTGGGTTTGTACTATGTTGACAAGGAAGGTGGGAGGCCGAAGGGAACACGCTTCTCAGTCGGCTCAGGAAGTCCATACGCTTATGGTGTTCTCGATAGTGGGTATCTAGCAGTTTTTGCCTTTGGGTTGGTGTTTGTTCTTCCCCTTTAATGGTGGTTCAATGTTTAAGTAATTTGTGTTCATTTCGTCGTTTTCGTTGTTGGTATTCCTTTAGTGCAATTGCATAATTATTAAATTGTTTGTCACAATGGAATGTTGGTTGATGTGACTGATAAGGAGACTTATGTATAGCAGGGTCAAAGTCAGAGGTTTAGTAAACGGTCAAACATTAAGGGGAGGTGGGGGTCAAAGTGATCATCCGACTTCTCTCACTTAGTTCATCAGACTTCTTTAGCTTAGTAATTAGACTTCTCCAACTCGATTATCCGACTCCTATTCAATCATCCGACTTTTTTGACTCAGTTTATCGGACTTCTTCACTTAATGGCCAAACTCCTCCCGCTCGGTTATCTACAATGGCGGAGCCAGCCCGACCGATCTATTTGGGCTGATCCCGGGCGATGGGCTACGAGCACCGATGTCGATGAGTCACCTTGGTTATCTAACTCCTTCTATTTGAGCACCTGACTCCTCTTATTTGATCACTCGACTCCTCTAATTTGGTTCGCCTTTAATAGGATTTACATCCTACTTGACTTATCGTTTTTTTCGGAGAACGTGAGTAATGCAATTGTTTCTCCTGAAAGATGAGGACAATGTAGCTGTTTCTCCTAAAAGATGTGGTCAAACATATGGATAACATAAGGACACAACTATAGCCCTTAAAAAAAAAAACAAAACTATAGCCCTTGAAAAGGTGGTTTGCTATCGCGGGCACAGGTACATATGGTCAACTAAACCTTTCTACTACTTCACAACTTTTACTTTTCCCCAATTTTTGTGCTAACTTGAGCATCGCAGTTGGCATGCCGAACCCAACCTCAACACCCATTCTAATATCTGATTGTATATTTCAGATTTCCCAAGCATTTTTTGGGAAAATTTGAGAAAACTCCCCAACATCAAATTGGACTTTGCATGCACTCCCCAACTCAAAATTTCTTTGCATGCATTCCCTGATGGGATTGACAAGACAGTTTTGTGTGTTATTTTTTTCAGTATAAAAGAGTAAAAATTAAGTATACATTGTAAAGATTTGGATATAAATTGTCTGAGATTGAATACTAATTTAAAAAATTTAAGTATTATTTGAAAAAAATTTGAGTATACATTGTTTTAGTATATAGTAAAAATTTCAGTACGACTTGATTTAGATTGAGTATTATTTGAAGAAATTTGAGTATAAAATTTAGAAATTTAAGTATGTCAGGTTGCATCCACCACATCAAGATTTTCACGAGGGGAAATTGAAACTTTATACTCAAATTTCTTAAATTAGTACTTAATTTCAAATAATCTATACTCAAATTTTTAGAATGTATACTGAGTTTTTACTCTTTTATACTCAATCCATCAGGGAGTGAATGTAAAAAATTTATCAAGTAGTGAGTACATGTAAAAGTTAATTTGAGATTGGAGAGTTTTCTCCAATTAACCGGCATTTTTTTCATCATCGAAATATCCAAGATTTTTCTCTCCGTAGTTTTCTCGCATTGAGTTTTTTCAACCCTACCTATTTTTCAACCTGACAAGGGGTAAAGTTGCTCTTTGGAAAGTTTCAATCCTGCCATTTCTTCCTTTTCCGTCATGTCCAAAAAACTGAGCTCTAGCCAGCCAGATAGCTGTGATTGATTCTATCTGCCTATATGGAAATTGCAAATAATTGGCTTTGTTTTATTATCTCTGGTGCTGCTAATCATTGTCTCTAAGATCGGATTTGCAATATTACACACAACTTCATTCATGTACATTTGTTTTTGTCACTTTCCTTCCCCCTTGCCCTTCCTATCATTCCATCAAAATAAATCCTCCCTGATCGAACAAAATGTTTTTCATTTTTCTGCTACTCTTGTTGTCCATTCATCACTCTGTACTTGGATCTCAGTTGTTGATACGATTTTGTTAAGACTTACATTTTTCAGTTTATCACGTCGTGCCTCAAGGATGGAAGAAGCTTTCTGGTGATGATGTTGGAGAGCTTCATTACAAGTACTACCCGTGAAACAAAACCCCTACTGAGCAAGATGATCCCGGCCCAGCTTACGTGTCGCTAGGCCGGCCAGCCTGACACCGCCTAGGGTCGACTCGGAGTAGCCTCGTAGGCGCTGGATAGGACGAGGGGCGGAGTAGGGACCCTATCGCTAACCAGGCCCCGGGGAGACCGACTGAGCCGACCTCAGGTGATACATAAGTCCGAGTTCCTGAGCCTAAAGGCCGAGTAACTGACCCCGACCGACATACCTCCCGCCGAGGGTTAGCGCACAAGGCTCCCGTGTCCGAGTCCCGAGATGGTGAATCCACTCGAGCATCCTCGGACTCGGGCAAAAGCCTTGCTTCAGTCGGGAGACGGCACAGGTGGCCCTATCTCACTCGGGTAAGCCAAACGAAGGGTCGGTAAGTTACCCCAGCTTCCGTCTGCCCGACCCCTACGACCCGCCACTGCATTAAATAGCCCCAGTACGGGGGTCGGCGCAGCCCTTACCCCTTTACGACGCACGTCGCGGGCAACTCATTAAATGAAACTAGTATAGGGGACGGCGCGGGCCTCACCCATTTATAGCGCATGTTTCGGACATCCTTTCGACCCCGTACTTCCTGTACTTCCGTCCAGAGCCGACACCTTGCTCCATGCCACCCTGACATACTGCGCGGCGCCACTCGGTGCCCAGAGCTGACAAACCCATACCCCTATCTCGGCTTGGTACGGAGATTGTTATGGACACGGGCAGGGCCCTATCAGCTCCCCCGGTTATATAAACTCCTCCTCTCTTTGGCCCGCAGGTACACGAACTATTCATTTTCGGTCCACTGTTTTTGCTTCCTTGTTCTTTTCTCTCGCGCGTGGACTAACTTAACTGTCGGAGGGCCTGACCTGGGATTTTTTCCGGCGGGTTTGCTAACGGTCCTTCCTTGTAGGCCAGCCGTCGGTGTCAGCAATTCGTACCGCTCGGGAGACCTTCGTGCTATTGGAATTTTACCTCATTCGGCGACATGATCATAAGAAATGGCTGATGCTTCGGCACCTTGATGTTCTCTCAGTCTGAAAACATGCTTTGCGCAATGACACTAAAGACGATATCAATGTAAAATATTGAATCTTGTTTTCTTGTTATCATTTAGAAAATCCATATCAATTTCATGTCATATCGAGGCCCAAATAATCAACGTTAGATTGATGCCTATTATATGCATGTGTTAAATTCTGATGGTAGTAAATATCGAACAGATAAAATATCATCAGTCATCGCTAGAGACAATTCTGAAAACCATCGAAATATATCATTCGGTGGTTGTGTAGCTTTCAAGTATGTTTCTCGTACCGAAGTTGGTGCTGGTACCATCATCAGGTTTCCTTTACAACATTTGCAAGCATCTAACTGTCGTCCAACCCATTTGGACATCCAAACTGTACGTATGACAGATACAAATCTTAGCAATGAAATAGTTCATGCTGAAATATTTTATACGATATATTTTATTGATGTTTTTTATTTATTTTTATTTTTTTAGTTGGTATTAGGGTTTTAACTCATGCTGATTAATTTTGAGAGTGATCGATTCGGTCTCATAGAAATTTTTTATCGAAACTTATGGTGAGCAGTCCATCAAAGCAAATTCATTCATTAATTCATCGAGGTTAAAACTTGATCCATAAATATCTAATAAATCGAAAATACCCTACCGTTGTACCAATATTCCGAAACTTTTATTGTTGTTTAATTATATGTTCGGAGACTGTCAACAATATCATTGCAAATTAGAGGCTGTTCATCGCTGGAAAGTAACTTTAATTATAGGATAATGTATACACCCAGTAATACGGGATGCTTGTCTACTAATCCATCAACTTTATTGAACTTCCATCACAACACTTGGGTCCCAACCACTAAATCAGGGCATTGGGTAGCTCATGATGCCAATGAAATTTACAGCCACACTGACCAAAAAGTTAAAACTGTGTAATTATACGGTTTGATCCTCAGCCACGGTGTATTTGTAGGAATTTTTTCTCTAAATGTGACGCGAACCCTGGGACGCTGGGCTTCTAGACCGTCCACTGTGAGCGCTTCCCGATTTACCCTGGCGGCCGGTGAGAAACTTTCGTGAGGCCGGACCGGTCGCCCGAAATTGGTTGAAAAAACCTCGTTAATCAATAAAAAGTGTCTAACTAATTAACAGATGAAATTTGTTGTTGGGAAAATTTTTATAAACTCCCCAATCTCAAACTTATCTTTGCATGCAGCCCTCATTGAAAAATTTCTTTACATGCAGTTCTTGATGGGATTGATAAGATAATTTTGTGAGTATTATTTAAAGAAAGTTAAGTATAAAAGTTAAAAATTTGAGTAGATAAAATTACATCTACCACGTCAAAAAATTATATACTCAAATTTCCTAAATTAGTACTTAATCTCAAATAATTTATACTTAAATCTTTACAATGTATACTCAATTTTTATTTTTTTATACTCAATCCATCAGGAAGTGAATGCAAAGAATTTATCAAATGGGGAGTACATGCAAAGATCAGTTTGGAATTGGAGAGTTTTTTATAATTTACCGTTTGTTTTGTTTAATGGACTAAAAATACTGAATTAACGATTCATTCTATGCCAATGCTTTTATTCTGACATTCAGTAAAAAAAAAAAAATGTAGGACCAAAATTACGGCTACATAGAAGAAGAAAAAGTGCCTTGGCTTTCAAGAAGTAACAACCAAGTTAAAGCGTTGCTTCCCCTCTACTCCCGTTCCAAAGACGCCTACGCTTCCCCCCATTGATTCCGTGTCCCGGTCACAACACTAATGCCTGCCTGCCTGCCTCCTTTCGGTTAAATACTCCAAACCACCTGTTATAAGCCACCCACTTCACATCACTGCAAGCGGCAGACGACGCGATTGCTGCTGGCTTGATGAAGGGCAGTATCAGCCCCTGGTGCTTTTTTGCCAGCATTTGTTGCATAATTCACATGATTGAAATGGCCAGGACATGCGCGTCCTTGTCGCCGGACGGGCTTATCCTTCTGGCTTTTAAGGCCGCGGTCTCCGACGACCCCTCGTCGGCGCTAGCCGGTTGGAGCGAGGACGACGACCGCCCATGCCTGTGGCTGGGCGTCTCCTGCGCCAATGTGACCGGTTTCGCATACCCCCGCGTCGTCGGGGTCTCCATCTCCGGCAAGAACCTTTCCGGCTATGTCCCGTCGGAGTTCGGTGACCTCCTGTTCCTCCGCCGGCTCAACCTTCACGGCAACCGGCTTTCCGGGACCCTTCCGCCCCAGCTGTTCAACGCCTCCTCGCTTCACTCCGTCTTTCTCTACGACAATCTCATTTCCGGGGAGTTCCCCGCCGCTGCGTGCAATCTTCCCCGTCTGCAAAATCTTGATTTATCCCGCAACGCCCTGTCCGGACCGCTCCCCCCGGATCTCCGTAACTGCCGCCAGCTCCAGCGCCTGCGTCTGGATGGGAACCGGCTTTCCGGCGTGATCCCCGCCGGGATCTGGGCGGAGATGGTCGGTCTCGTGCAGCTCGACCTGTCCTCCAATGAGTTCGAAGGGCCCATCCCGCCGGATATCGGCGAGCTCGACTCCCTCAGCGGTACGCTGAACCTCTCGCACAATCGGTTCTCCGGGGCGATCCCCGCCTCGCTGGGGAACCTGCCGTCCACGGTGAATCTCGATCTGCAATACAATAACCTTTCCGGTGAGATCCCCGGGACGGGATCGCTGGCCAATCAAGGCCCCATGGCGTTCCTCAACAATCCAGGACTCTGCGGGTTCCCCCTCATGGTCCCCTGCGAGGCGCCGACTTCACCGGAGGCGGAAGTGCCGGTACGGTCGCGGGGGGAGGAATTAGGCACCGCGAGGGAGGAGGGCAGGAAGGGAATGCGGAAGCCGTTGATCGTCCTCATATCGGCGGCGGATGCGGCCGGGGTAGCGCTCGTTGGGCTGGTGGTGGTGTGCGCGTACTGGAAGGCGAAGGACCAGGAGAAAGGCACTGCGAAGCTAGGAGGCGGCGACGGCGGAGACGTCAGCAAGCGGCGGCGGTGCGGGTGGGCGTGGGCACCAGCGGGGAAGGAGAAAGGCGGAGGCAGATCGTCAGTGGAGGAGGCGGACGAAGAGGAGGAGGTGAGCGGCAGCGGCGGCGGCGTGGAGGGGGAACTGGTGGCGATGGACAAGGGGTTCAAGGTGGACTTGGAGGAGCTTCTTCGGGCGTCGGCGTATGTTCTGGGAAAAGGAGGGAAGGGGATCGTCTACAAGGTTGTGGTGGGGGATGGCACGGCTGTGGCGGTGAGGCGGCTGGGCGAGGGAGGCGGCGGCGGCGGCGGAGGAGGAAGGTATAAGGAGTTCGCGGCGGAGGTGAGGGCGATGGGGCGGGTGAGGCACCCCAACGTCGTGCGGCTGCGCGCCTTCTACTGGGCCCCCGACGAGAAGCTCCTCATCACCGACTTCATCTCCAACGGCAACCTCGCCGCCGCTATTCGAGGTCATCACATCTCTTTCAAGAGAAAATGACACTTTGCTCCCAATATTTTCATAACGTTTCAATTTGCACCTCGTATTTATCCAATAATTGCACAATACTACTTCAATGTCTTACTCTGTTTCGTCTCCATCCAGGGCGGCCGGGGCAGCCGAGCACGGTGGCATGGCCGGTGCGGCTCCGCATCGCGAGGGGGGCCGCCCGGGGCCTGGCCCACCTCCATGACTGCGGCCCCCGAAAGTTCGTCCACGGCGATCTCAAGCCTTCCAACATCCTCCTCGACGCCGACTACAACCCTTACATCGCCGACTTCGGCCTCCTCGTCCTCCTCTCCCTAACCACCTCCTCCTCCTCCTCCTCCCACGCCCCTTCCTCCTCCTCCACCTCCGCCACCGCCCTCATCGGCGGCGCGCTCCCCTTCACCTCGTCCTCCTTCTCCGGCTCTTCCAAATCCGGCCTCCTCGACCGCCCCAACCCCTACCGCGCCCCCGAGACCCGCGTCTCCTCCGCCGCGGCGGCCCGCCCGTCGCAGAAGTCGGACGTGTACTCCTTCGGCGTGTTGCTGCTGGAGATTCTGACAGGGAAGCCGCCGGAGACGGCGCCGTCGACGTCGGGGGAGCAGCTGGCGCCGGCGCTGGTGAAGTGGGTTAGGAGAGGGTTCGAAGAGGCGAGGCCGCTGTCGGAGTTGCTGGATCCGGTGTTGCTCCGGGACATGCACTCGAAGAAGGAAGTGGTGGCGGCGTTCCACGTGGCGCTGTCTTGCACGGAGGTGGATCCGGACGCGAGGCCGAGGATGAAAACGGTGTCGGAGGAACTCGACCGGATCGGCCCAGGGAGGAAATGACCACGCGGCAGGCCAGGAAAATTATCGCATATTTGAAATCTCTTGCAAAATGAAAAAAAAAAATCGCAATTATAAATAGATAAAAAACAGTTATTGTGGGAGTTTTGAGTGTCTTAGTAGAACACAAATAGATGGTTGAGTATTTGTACTGTATATTCTTTTTTTATCTTCGAAGTAATCAATGTGTTGAAGAAGAAAAAGAGAACTTCTCCTTAAGAATTTCCATTATAATGGTAGAAGGGTTTTGATCATGATTTATGTTAATCAATGTGTTGATGAAGAAAAAGAGAGCTTCTCCTTGAGAATTTCCATTATAATGGTAGAAGGGCTTTGATCATGATTTATGTTTCAATCAATATATGAGTGATCTCTTCATGGTAACTTTGTTTACTTAAAAAAAGTTAGTGATTAATTCTTTGGTTAATTGAAAAGCAAGTCCATGTTCAAGGATTGTGCATGATATCAAGGATTGTGCACCAACACTAATAGGCACGATAAAGGGGCTAGCACTTTTGAACAAGACTAGGACAGGAGGGTTCCACTTTAGAAGACAAAAGGACTCACTTCGGCTGCATCCCTGACCTAGAAGGAGCAGTGGCTGAGTTATTCACATGGAAAGTGAGGGTGTCTAATGAGTCGCGGGCCCAAGTTGATCAAGTTATGATTGACATACTCCGTGTCGGGCATTCTTTGTAGCTTCGCTTGAGGCACAACATGAGTGTAGACATAACTTGTTAGCTTTGCCCGAGCTCGCCATCGAGGATTATGTCACACTAAACCGAGACGAGACGAGACGAGACAACCTAGTCAACATAACGCCTCTATGTAAGAGATACATCATGTTTATAAACCAGAACCATCTAACCGATTCGACTAGCTAGCACAAGGCACATGAGGCACATCAACCCTGTAAACGACACTTCGATACAAGGTTCATAAATAATGAATACACCGATTTTTATTTCAAATTTTCAAGCTCTGAAAACTTCGAGAGGTCTACATAGCTTAAAGGAAGCATGCATCCCTGTGCAACTCAAGTTGATAAAAAGGCATATTATATACATGAGGACTTCTATTTGCGGCAATTATGCATAGAAAAAACAATAACAAAAAGAAAACAAATGTGAGAAGAACAAGTGACTAATCATCAATTCTCCAAACCTCACGGAGCAACTGGTATCTGATAGAACTGAATTTGTCATTTTCTTTGTTATCAGATTTTGGACTAGGGGACTTCTCATTGATGATGGAGGATAGAGGTGAATCCAATTCGTCAAGCTCATCGTCGCTCTTGTGACATTTTCGGATGACAGACGATCCAATCCTTGTAAGTGAGTTGATTCTTATTTCTCCGATAAAGCTCTGAATTGAGGTAGTTGATGGCGGAGAGTAAATTATAGGAGATGCATTGTTTGGAATGTGTCTTATATCTTCCTTGCCGTTCTCAGCATATTCCTGATAACAATTGCAGATCAGGGATAGTATAATAGATTTCTAGGTATAATATACTGATTTGAGGTAGGATGTTAATATATACACGGAATGCGATGATTGCAATAAAATTTCTGAAATTTTCTTCATAACTAGATTAATTTACATCTAGTGACTAGAAGTGTGAGAAGTGCTCAAAGAGCCATGAATTGATATACAATTACAAAATACTTCAAAATGGACACTTGAAGTATGGCATTGAAGAGAGTATATATATTTTTCTTCATTGGTGAATGGATAAATGAACTTCAGGAGTCGCAAATCAGAAAAATAATTGATGAATTTGACTTACTAAATGAGATGGACTAGTCTATCCCTGATAAATATCATATAAACACGTTCAATAACAAACAAAAGATCAATGTAATTGCAGATCAACATAAATGGAGAACTGAATGAGGAAGTTTTTCATTACTAACCTCGGATTCCAGCACTTGAAGGACAGCATTTGGAACTGGATCCGGACAAAATTCATCTGGTAGGAATCTATTAAGAATATGGTTGATCACGTTTGGACTAAATGTTGAGCATGCCTTCAAAGATAAACAAGACATAGGATCACATTTTCCAACAATAACATATATGGTCCCTTGCAAATATAAATCTCTGCAGCTAAAGGATGGTAATATAGTATGGGCAAACCTCTTTTCGGATTGATTTTTCTAAGAGCATATCCTTTGGAAGCATTAAAAGATCACTAAGTGCATTCAATGAATGGAAGGATTTAAATGATTTTGCAACTGATATCTTATCGTCTTGATTGTTGCCATCAGCATGAGATTCATCCACATCCATCCCCAGCAAGTCTGTCAGCCATCTAGACCAATTTCCAACCTATCAAGAAATTGGAGATCAAAGGCTATATGTCAAACGTGACTACATAAGAATGATGTATCTAAAGATATTTATATGTACTCTACATTGTCACCAATAACAAATGGGAAATACATAGAAGAGAACAGTTTGAACACCCAAAGATTTATGTTAAATGCTTTTGCAGAACATTTATAAGGATGTAAATTGTGTATCTACAGGCGTGTGCTTATATCACTTACGGCATTTTTAAGTTGAGCTCCAGAACCAAAGCTCAATGAACCTGTAGGGATAGGCAAAACCTTGGAATCGCCAATGGGGTCTGACATCGGGTCTGTAGGGATGTCATCATCTGATTCACGTAAAATAGCATTGAACATAGCTACATCAAGTCTTGCCACACATTGTTCCATGACCTGAGAAGAAATGCATCTTAGGATTTCAATTTTATTAACTGCTATAATAGATGTTGCAAATTGTAGTCACGAAAGTTCTCATAACTATAGAAGCATATATCTGATTACTGTAAGCAGAATTTTCATGGAAAGAAAAAGAAACATGGTTTGCATTGGCAGGAGTAGATTGGGAAAACAGAAATATAATGAGGGTTCCAACAAGTGGTGGCCAGACTTCCACTTCTGGAGGGACAAACTAATTATGATGAATTATATGTAGAAGTTTGATGAGGTAAGTGGAACTTCTATTTAACATTTAAAAAAAAATGTATTTTCTAAGAACTTTTAGGACCAAAATTTTGGAGATGCAAACTAAATAATGTGTAAAAATTAAGGGGCAATTGTGTGTGTATCTATATAAGGCCACTAAAATCAATCCATTTTGGCTGTGAAGAGGATGTAAGACTCAAACATGTTTTCTGATATTTGCTAAAGTCAGCATGCTTAAAAGCCTTGATATATATGTGAACTTCCTACAAAGGTTTGAATATAAATAATTAAATGGCGCATCTAGTTTATTTAAAATAAAAACATTTTTTCATATTATGATAGATGGCTACCAATTCCTTTGAGAAAGGTTGAGGATCTCTTATGCATACCATGAAAACATGATGTTGTTGCAACTTCATTTGGTGGATGTTACCCAATTACTTGTAAATCAAAACACATCATCGATGAAACATGAAGATGTAGTACCTAATTTGAGGAGAAACTATATATTTATATACTAGTATAAACAAATCCTGGTAGGCATACTTTTCCATCATATCTAGTGGACTAAATAATTGCTATCAACTCAGACTTGAGTTCAAGGTTTCAATTTGACGACTTCCTCAAAATAAGTTTTCGATTTAATGGGAATTAACTCAGACTTAAGTTCAATGTTTCAATTTGATGACTTTCTCAAAATAAGTTTTCCATTTAATGAGAATCATGGCATATTTAAAGCCCAAGCAGAAACCCAACCAGCCCAAAAGGACAAAGCAACGTAGGTGGGGACCTCTTGATATCTACGCGTGCTTAATAAATTTCACTTAATAATGTGGGACTAATAGGTGGCATTTCATCCTTTCCTCACTTCCTTAATATCTTCAACATGTCTAGTTCAATATACCCCTTAAGACCCAACATTGCTAGTAAGTGAGGGGCCAACTTTGATATCATGTTAAAGTCCAATAGGAAGTCCAATCTAACACAAAAAATCAAGGCAGTTGGACGGTGAACCCTTTGGAATTTGAGCATACTTAAGTCTGATATAGTGATATAGGACTCAGAGGTGAATTTCAGCATCTCATGCTCATTTCCTTGCTTTTTCTTTAACCTGTCTACTACTATTGAGCATGTTTACCACATTATTATCTCACTGGCACAAACAAAGATGGCATTGTTCAAAAGGATCCACGATAATATACACTACAATCTACACTCACTGACACAAACAAAGATGGCAGCAATAAGTAGAAGCTTACACTTACCATTCTAGATAACATAGGCAAGCATCCACACTCAAGTCCTTCACTCCTAACAGGGCAAAGCAATTTAGAGGTATCCTCGAAAGCTTTCTTCCAAATTTCGAGGGACACATTTGTTTGTTGTGGATAGCCCATGCTTGGCTTCTTATGAAAGCTTTTGCTCGAGAATGAACCTAACTGCTGTGCACTGCCTACACAGCCAGATTGCATACATGGAGTGAAAATCTGTAAAAGACACCGATGTCAGCCATCCAAGAACAAGTCTAATACTGGATAAATTACATGGTAAATCTCTGAAATTGATCATACAAAAATAAAGGATTGACCTGCCACCACACATATTCGATTGTTCGAGAGAATATCCAGCTTTCAATCTTTTCCAGTGCTGAAATGAAGGTGGCTGGGTCATCCCAATCTCCAAAACTTTCAGAAAAAGAAAACTTCTCGTTCTTATGAGAAACAGATTCCCATTTCAAAGGGGAATGTTTGCTCCTAGGTAACTTTACAGATCCATTATATAGGAGCCGAGTACTAGCAGATTGCTTAGTGCTTGGGTATTTGATCGTTTCTATCACTATGGCTCTTAGAACAATAGTGTTTGATAACCAAAAAGTCAACCTGTTCAAAGTAAAAAATCAAAATTTTACTATTAAATGTAGTGAAACATTAACTAAAATATAGTGAACTTGCAAATTCCAATATTAAGTTATGTAGTTTATCCATTAGGTTACTATTGAGATAGGAACTAGCAATTGCATGAGAAAAATTTAGATAGGAGTTACGGATGGAAATCAGACAGTGTTCATATTTTATACTTTTTCTGCTAACAATAGTTGAATCTGTTAAAGAAAAAGGAATGTCCTACATACCTGGCCACATCATTTCCACATGCTTTTGCAACCAAAGCTAGTCCTGATGCAATACTCCTAGCAGCACTTGTCATGCTTTCTGTTGGCCATTGTCTTGAAGCATGACTGTACATCCTTGAAAGCCTTCTAGCAGGAGTGTGGACTTTATGTGCCGAAATCCCATGCTCAGCCAAAGAAGAGTAAAGGGCTATCTCTATAGCAGCAGCTTCTCTTAGCTCTGCTTCAAGTAACTTGACTCTGAATTCCAATTCGTGGACTTTGTCATTGGAAAGGCTCCTTCCATTTCTTCTAGGAAATTGTTTCGCATTACTTGAACCTGAGCTTGTACTTCCGTTGTCATCCCTTCCATCATCAGTGCCAGAATTTGTGCCAGTATTAGACACATCTTCTTGGACATCAACTTCTTTAACATATTCCTTATCCTGTTCGTTAGCACCATCTGTTATGCTTCCCATTGAGTGTGGGGGTGATCTTACAGAAAGCTTCATGGTCCTCAGCCTTTCAGTATTCAAAGAGCTACTGTGTCTCTCACGTAGAGATCTCCAGCTAGATAAGGTTGCATCAGTTGATAAAGTACCCTTACTTTGCTTAGTTTCTCTCTGCTGAATGATAGAAATATGTTCTACACTTGCAGTTGTACCAATAGGATTTTCAAGGGCATCATTCATAGTTTGACTAATAGGAAGATGATCCTCATCCACTTCTGCACCAAATACTAATCCCATCTGCTTTTCCTTGAAAATATTGTCTGCAGCATTCTCATTTATGCTTTCCTCTGAATCATTTATATTTTCTTCTGATTTTCCATTCTGCTTTATATTTGGTTCTGATTCAGACATGTTAGAAACTTTTGTCTGGAGTGTGAAATCAGAAGATTCAACTATTTCTGTCATCAGACCATTATCTTCGACACGTACCTGGACTTCTATAACATTTTCTCTGCTACTGCAACCCATTGATATTTCTTCAACTTCCTGACTCAGAGAATTTCTATCTATAGCAACTTTTGTGCTGCTAGAGCCAATCACTTCCTCTGGAATTTTCTGGGTTGAAGATGAAGATGGAACTGTGCATATGATATTTGATTCCATGATGAGCGGCAAACTAGCCTCTGACTCACCATGGGTCTCATTCATACTTTCTTGGCCCTTAGTAATGCTTAAAGAGCCTACTGACACAAACTCAGGTGCAGTGTTGCTTTGATGAAATGCAGCATCCTTATGTTGGGATTTTTTTAGTTCTGACCCCAGTTTTGTGGCTACAGATGGAAAACATAATTTGGATTCAGAATCACTCACCACTCCATTTGGATTCATTATCTCAGGTACATTCTGCAAAACCTAGAAGTCATTGCCGATCGCTACCTCAAAAAACAAATTGCATATCCAAAACGAACAATTGATTGATATATAAATGTTTAGATTAACCATCAATATTACTGACCCAGTTATTTACCTTCAACAAATAGTAAATATAAAATTGCTGGCAGGTTATAACTGAATAATTTACTGATATATAAATTGTTTAAATTAACCATCAATATCCAATAAGGTAGGCTATAATCGAAATATTTTTTGTATGTTTGTATTGTGTGTATATATTTGATACAAAGTGTAAATTTCACTATATTTTTATAGCAAACACCATATTTAGATATTAACCTAAAAATAAGAAGAGCAAAATAGTCAAGATTACATATACACATCTCAATCTAAAAGTTGTGGATAATTTGATAACTTTGATCTTTTCATGTAATGATATTTAATAACTACCTTGTTCTCTTCTGGGTCACTATGAAGCAATGTATCTGCTTTGACCTCCTGGGAAGATGAGTGATCAAGAGATGAAAGGGAAGAAACGTCATCATCAGTGAAGGATGTGATTTCATTTTCCACAACATACTCCTCATTCATCAACTCTGATACTGATTCCTTCACATCTTTATTCACTGGTATCTCCTTTGAGAGACTCTCTCCAGAAGTAGAACCCATGTCAGCATCGTCCATGGGTTGAATTTTAACATACAACACTGGCTGCATTATATTTCTGAAGCTTCTCTTGCTGGTCACTGGGATTTTAGCAATCACAGCTTCTTTTACTATGCCATATTCTGCCAAGTTGATTACTGCACTGCCCAAATGCTGCCCCTTAAACTTATCCCTCTTGGGTTCATACAAGTTGAACTCGAGTGCATTCTTCTGAAATGCACCTTTTTCATTGTATTTGCCTGAACCTTCTTTTAATAATGTGACTTGAAGCTTGAAGGACTCATTAAATTCAAGCTTCCCTTCTGCTGCACCTGATCCGAGGTTAGGGATGACAATGCACGTGGACCCAGACTGACGGTCCCCATTCTCCCAATGCAGGACCACGGAGTGCAGCGATTTCAGGGACTGGGATGGTGGCCACGGCTTTATTTCATGGATGTGGATTATGTACTCCACATTAACTGAAGTGCACTTCTTCTGCTTTGATCGCAGACCAAGAACCATGGCTCCAAGATTGGATTTCAAGGTGGGATACTATATCTCGGTAATGCCACAGACGTAGATCAGAGAGGCTCTGAAATTTCAGTCTTGATAGCAGAAGTAAAATCCAATTAGAAAAGGGGGAAAATTCAAGCTAGAGACAATTACCCGGAAAAAAAAGGAAAAGAAATACTAATCCCTATCTAGTGGATTCAGTGAATTGTTCTAGAAACAGACAACTAAGCAACTAACAATAAACTAAAAAACGAATTTTGTTCTACTCTGGTATGAAGAAACTCTACATAGATCGCATAAACACGAAACAACAAGAGCAGCACAATGTGTCAAATTTTACCCAATCAAATCAAAGGGGGAGATTTTAAAACTATTCTACATCAAAATAGTCGTAATTAACCCAAAGAAAAGAAGAAGAAGGAAAGAACTCCAGCTTACTTAAGCTGCTTGCTCATTTAACTACAATGTATAGGCTGCTTAATAATTAATAGACGAGATTCACTTCTGACGAATACCCCGAGAATCAACAAAACATAACCAAATCCCTGGCCTAAGCAATCCGAAAATAAAACCACAAGAAATCCACGAATCTGAAATCTCAAAGAAACCCCCAAAATGTCACCAACATCTCAGAGACGAGAGCTCGCCTAGAAATGGTATCGGCAAGCAAACAACTCAACCACCTTGTTGCTAAAACAAAAGGCCCAATGAGAAATCCAACAAAGGTCAAAAATTTTCAGCAACCCAAGCTCAAAAAAAAAAACGTCTATACGAGAGATAAAACGCGAGGAAATATCACCTAGCGGCAGCAGCCGGGACCTGGGCCGTCTAACCGACCTCCGAATGGCCCCGCCACTCCGCATTCCCTCCGATTGAGCACCTCCGCTTCCGGCGGTGGTCAGACGAAGACGGGGGTGAGTAGAGAGGCCGCCCGCAAGGGGTAAAGAAGACACCAGAGGAATTAGTCTTCAATTTAAGGTTTAAAAGAGTAGAATTTTAATAAAAGCATCAACCGTCGCCGGCGGATAATTTTTAGGCATCCCATTTTTTTAAATTGGTCAATTAATTCAGAATTTAATGCGTCAGTATTTAATACATAGTATAAAAAATAATACTATTAAATAATATATTTAACATAACTATATCATTTTATAAAAGCTATGAAATTACGATACAACAGAAAAATATCATTATCCCATAAAAATTTATTCTCCACTTATTTATAAAAAATTTTCCTCTAAATAAAATGTATAATCATGAAATACATCATGGAGACTTTCTTCTTTATCTGGCTGATAAAAAAAAACCACTTAAAAAAAATGAAGGCTCTTTTACTTTCACCCTTATTACTTTGTTGCATTAGAAATTTTTTTGAAGCTCTTACAATAATTTAATTATTGTAATTGTATCATAAAATATGATAAACTTAACAGGGTGAAATGAAATTTTGTTTTGCTATTTTAATCTGATATTGAATTAAGTTTCCTCACAATATTAGAGTAATTTTCATTAATATTAGAATAATTTTGGGAAGATAAATTTTAAAAATATTAGAGTGTTTTTAACTAGAGACTTGAAGTAATTTTGATTATTATTTAAGTAGTTTCCTCACAATATTAGAGAATAAAATTAAAAAATAGTTTTGAAAGGAAAATTAAGATGATCTGTGCATTTCGTGATTTTTAACACGTAAAAACATTTTGGATGACAATGAAACAAAAGACATCAGATAAAGACGAAAGTGGGTAACCGTTTTGTACGTACGTGCCGACGCCCGCATAAAATCGTCAACAGAGTTACACTGGTGGGAAAGGGGAAGCCTTCAAGCCCAAGGAAATAATGAATCATAAAATTTATTGATCCGGTGATTCGGGATAATTTGGATGAGAATATGGAGCCGTTAGGATAGGACATTTATGAAGATATAACTTTTGACAGAGCTCATAGAATCGAGCGATTAGTCGGGGGGACAATTTGAGGGTGAATCGATCAGGGCGACTGACTTGAGGTGTTCTCTGATCGGCTGACTTTCGGAGTTCTCCGATCAGTCGAACTGAGGCGCGCAATGACCGAGATGGATCCCTAACGCATATAGGTGCCGGCCCGCCGCCCGGGACGATACCTGGCAGGCAGCTGTAGCACGAGCGGTCAGCCGGTTGGTCCCGGGGATCCGATCGGTTGAAACTAGGCAGCCGGTTGAAACCATGGATTCACAAGCCATTAGGGGCATCCCCTAGTGTCTTTCGAAATGTGAAAGACCCAATAGACTTCCCTGTCAGACAACATGACAAAGTGGGTCCGCTGAGGTGGCGCACATTTATGGAGGGTCGGCGGTCGTACCTCTATATTTACACTGGGAGATAATAAAACTACGCTAGCCCCTTGAATCAACAAATAGTTATGAAAGATGGGTGACCGCACCCTTAGGTCAGGGGGCTACATAGTATTAAGATGGGCTCAACTGCCTTTTTGTCAGCTGTCAGAGACTTACAAATGGACCCGCTGGCAGCAGAGTCCTGCAGATGACCCGCTGGCAGAAGAGGCCCAGTCCACTATTCGCCGGAAGTTCTGTTGCCATCGGAGCTCTCTTGTTGTGCCCCTATCGGAACATCGCCTGACCAGTCCTCGTCCTCCGCGAAGGAGGTCTCCGGCAAATCCTTCGGAAGATCGAAAGGGAACTCAATAGATCATCACTAAAGGCTTTTGGTATCCGTTGCCGTGTCATTAATCTTTTCTAATGGTCGGTTGGCAACTCGACGATCAACTTTTGAATAAGATCCGAAGCTTATTATCATGAAGCAGTCATTTCACATGTTGACAGGATCATTTATTCCAATAGATCTTTAAAATAAATATGAATCATCTAATATTTAACCTGATATGATTAAAATAAATAAAAAATATTCTTGGTAGATGATTCTAATGTCTAATACTTTATGATTGTACTTTTTATTTAAAAAAATCTATAAATATATAAAATCAAATCACAGATACTTATATGATAACCAATTGATCTTTTTAGATAAAAATATAAAATAATCTGAAATAATATTTATATTGGTTAGAATTCTAATTATACTTATGATAAATTCTTCGGATATGTATATTTGGAAAATGTACACGAGAAAAAAATGATTAATAAAATTTTTTTAATTTCGGACGATCGATTTGATTCTATAAAAATTTTTCACCGACCACTAGATAAAGATAGAGAGGATAATCAATCAGATTTTGATTGAATTTTATATTTTTCGTGTCCATATCTATCGGGTATCAGATATCCATCTGAAATTCATATCTGATTAAATATCTTATATATTAATAATTTTTTTCTATCAATCCAACTATATTATTAAACAAAAGTACATTAGAATGAATATCGTATTTAAAAAATATATATATAATTCTAAAATATATTAAACATCTATATAACTTATTCCTAACATCAACACAAATGAATTTTAAAAAAAAATCTTTAATATAGATATATTATTTAATCAGATATTCAAGTCGAATATTGAGTATCGATAGTCCTTCTATATCCTATTTCATTTAGGTCGGATATTGAATTTAATATTTGTATTGATTAAAAATTGAATTATGTCTCCGATAAATTTATTCTAACATAAACTCAATTATACCGGTAGATCCGGATCCTTTATTGGTCCGGTAGATCTGGATCCTTTATTGGTCCTTGATTAGTTTTTATAGGATAGACTGATAATTAAAATATGAAAATTATTATTTTAAAAATTAAAAATTGATAAAATTAATATGTTCATCTTCTCATCTACTAATTATAATAATCGAATTAATAAATTCATAATTTATATCAATCGTATTAGTATTAATTTTAAACGAATTGACTGAGAGCAACGAATCGTTGTTTTTGTCAGTTTTGATTACTCATTAGGCCGGGTCGGAACGAGTGGCATACGAGGGAGGGCCCACTCGGCAGTTGGGCTTTCCCGCGGCAGGTTCTCGCGCAGGACCGCGACTGGTAGTGACGCGACGTTTTACCCGCCCGAGATAGGCTACTCCTAATGGGCCCAACGCTTTGATTACACGACGCTTTCCGAGGTTTTACTGGGATCCACCCTCATCCTAGATCTAATAAAAGTCAACGTGGCGGACGTGCTGTCCCATCGTGGTTGGTGCGTCCTCCTTCTCACTGCAACTACAAAATTACAAATCTAAGCAAAAATACAAAATATCGTTTTTTTTTGCCATCGTAAAAAATAATTAAAGTCATTCGTTCCACCTTTTATTTATAATTCAACCAAATTTCAATAAATTGCATCTTGAATCATTTAAGTAAGATTTCTACAATCTGCTAAAAATAAATATTTTTAAAAAATATTTTTGAATGTGTATATTTTAAATTCGTTCGATAAATAATTTTTAAAAAAAAATTAACTTCAAATCTTTATGTCTCGTATTAATTATATTCTTTGGCCATTAATTTAATTAAACTTGATTGCTTCACTTGCCACAATGGTCCAAAATCAGTTGAGACATCGACGTCTCATGTCCTACGAGTTAACATCTACAAGTTATATAAAAACAAATAACCTCTTGCCTAATGTTTAAGCAAACGATAGAGAATGGAGCAATAATACAGTGGCAAAGTAATATTTTAAAATTTCAACTATTAAGAATCAAATTTCAACGATGAAATAATTGATTATTTTTTAATGAATGATTGATTAAGAATATTGAATTAGACTGATATATTATCTATAATAATTGCTGTCCGATTTATTTTGATGTTTAATGAAAAAGTTTTTAAATACATAATGGGCATAAACTGCATATATAGTGTGAAATAAATAAATAAAATCAAACAATTAGTATATAATGTGTCCCACAAGTTATATATATATATATATATATATATATATATATATATATATATATATATATATATATATATATATATAGCCGGGGGCAATAATGCATTGGTAAAATATTTTTTTAACTATTTAAAAATTAAATTTCATCTTTAATAAATTAAAAAGTATTTTTTAAATATACAATTGATCTAAAAATGTTAGTTTAGTTTGATAAATTTACGAGTCTTTTCTGATTTATTTTAATATTTAATAAAAAAATCCATATGATTGAATTTATCATCATAAAATTAATCTATATAAATTATATATATAATATAAAATAAATAAATAAATAAATAATTGTAACCCACACAATTAATGAGTAGTGACAAACCATTCGTACTTTGAGAGATATACTGTAATGGTACGGAATCTATCACCTATTAAAAAAATGGATTCAAGGATGAAATAAAAATTAAAAAAAATCATTGAAAACGCCTGAAAACTATAAAAATTAAGAGGGTAGCGTGAAATTTCTAAAAAAAAAAAAAATTAAAAATGAAATATTTCGAAGACAAATTAAAAACTTTAAATCTTAAAAATGAGTATCAAATTAAAGCTAAAAAAATCAAAGAATAAATTAGTAAAATCAAATATATTGGTGACATGAGATGCTAGTGTAATATGTTGATGCATGCCAATGAAATAATCTTTAAGAATGAATAAAAAAATGATAAGAAAACAATTGTAAATGTAAAAAAATCAAATCTCAATGAAAAAGAAAAATAAAATTTTAAAATAAATATAAAAATTATAAGAATATAATGACAAAATGAATAACTTTGGGCGATAGATATAATTTTATATAGATATTTCACGATAGTTATTAAAATGATCAAATTATCTCCCAACAGTTTGCAAACAACTAATGTGTAAGAGATGAAATGGTAAAAGTTTATAAAAAAATAAAGTACATTTTCATAATCTTGAAACTCAGGAGGAATCATATTTAAATGATATCCGCTTAACCATCAGACCTGGCAATGCTAAAATCAATGAGCACAATAATCTGATTCTGGACTAAACCATGAGCCAAACGTTTGAATCGACTAAACCACATCCGATATTGATCAGAGTCAAGTGATAAGCATTCTGGTAGCTTCTCCAAACAAAAGAAACCAACCAAAGAATAATCAGAAGGTTGCAAGATCCTATATATGAGCCAAAAATGATCATGAACATCAAAAAGAAAATCTCATCTGCAATCAGAACCGAAAGAAGTTACAGATGCAGTTAGTTCTCCACATACATCCAAGAACCTTTTTGGGAGCAGGATCATTTGGACCCTTGTCTCGTTGGCCTGATGTGAAATAAAGCCAGCCATTCCAGTAGCCGACCAAGGTGGTCTTGATGCGGAAAGGCAACCTTCCCAACACTGACCATTCCTGCATATTCAAGAAGAGAGAAACTTGATGATCAGAAATACTACGTACCATGCTTGCCTACAAACTAAGTGTTGAAATGAATCACCTTTTCTGGATTTCCAAATTTACAAACATTTTCATATTTTACTCAAGTTCCTCTGCATCTTCTTCCTTTAGATTGTTCTCTTTTTAATTTTTAGTCCTTAACTTCTCAACTGGCACGACTGGTAGTTCCTCTCTCGAACCGGATACGGTCAAGATGGATAGCTTTGCCCACCCTACTCATTGAGGCATACATATATGTGAGCATGAGTGTAGCATGTTGATTCAACTTAGATAAAGATTGTCGAGTTTAAGATAACAAATCATCCTGATCTTAGTGATTATATGATGCTTCATGTGTCAAAGAGTGTTACTTCTAGGATACACACTTCCAAGGTTAGCGCGAGAGGAGACAAGTCATTCAAAGACAAACCTAAAACC
This sequence comes from Boesenbergia rotunda, assembly GCA_024364735.1. Lineage (NCBI taxonomy): Eukaryota > Viridiplantae > Streptophyta > Magnoliopsida > Zingiberales > Zingiberaceae > Boesenbergia > Boesenbergia rotunda. Next base: position 455,950 of record JAGFNQ010000761.1, read on the forward strand.
AATAATGTATTTATGTCAGAAAGAGCAAGATCAGTCCAAAGATGAATTGAAATGCCAATTGAATATAGATCCCACGACATAAAGATAAAGTTGGATAAATATCAGGTGGTATACGAAGTGGTTGGTAAAATCAAGTCTTCCTAGAATCACAGGGTTCAAGTTAGTACTAGATGGATCAATAATTAATAAAAAAGTGTAGCAGGTTGTCCAACACACTCTCTTGCATTCTTTTGAAAGAAGGATTTCTTCCCATGCAATGAACAAAGAAATCAAATAAAAAAGATCAGAAGCCAAGAGAGTCAGCATTCATCAAATAGATAGCAGTAACTAAAAAAGGAAATAAAATATTGGTAATGCAGATACTATGATGCTCCAAAAAATTAATTTCTATGTAAAGGAAAAGGATTTCTACCAATTTATCCAAATTGAATTGAAGCACTTCTCCAACTAGCACCATCTTTTTGGTTATAGGATGTTTTTCTGTTGTGCCTCCGACAAATTATAATTGAATTGTTAACGTTAACCCATGCAAATTCTATATGAGAATCTGGTTTCGGCATGGGCGGAGGTTCCTTCCATCTCATTACATTATCAAGCATGTAGACATCGCTGTACACAACCTGGATAAACAGGAATGAAATTTGAGGACTATGAAAATATGAATGCTAAACTAAATGAGAGAAGCAACTATGAAGTAAATATAAAACTCCATAAGTGTTGCAATGTGAATATCATGTCAGTAAATTCAAGGCCAGCATTTAGGTAATGATTTTGAACACTGCGCATCAAAACTCATAACATTAAAGAACCAAAAATTAGATTACATGATTCTACAATCTTTAATAGTTTGATACATTGACACTTTAAATGGGCATTCTACATTTCTATTGATTGTGTAAAATTTATTTAGAAATATCCATAAACCACGTCACACACTTAGATCCACACTCATGTTGGATCTCCTATTGAAACCAACTAACAGTTTATGATGAATTTTTGAGGTATTTGTTGAGGCAATCTTTGGTCCAGAGTGACCAAGTGTTTTGATGTTTGGGCAAAGAGTTTAAATTAGGTTTACCCTTGTGATCTTATATGTGTATGTTGAGTGTGCAGGTTGTACAGATTACACATATGGACTTGGCTGGACGGCCTCAGTACGGTAAAAGGTGGCATGGAGACAAGCTGGAGGCTTGTATGCACCCGAGGGACCTTGGAGAGCAGGGACAATGAGCTGATGGGCGCGGACTTCGAGGCGTACGTGAAGGGTGGCATGAAGGCAAACTAGAGGTTTGCGTGCGCATCCGAGGGACGAGGGCCGAAGATGAAGAGGGCGCGAAGGCAACAGTCGAGGCTGCAGAGGAGGAGTCAGTCGAGTCGTGAGGATATGAGTGCGGTGTGATTGTACTCGGGAAAGGGTTCAGTTGGGGACCAGTCGACTGCCCTGGGGGCAGTCGACTGATAGATGGCTAGTGAGTTGGCTGAGAATTCGAACGTTGGGGTGCAACGGTCAAATTTCAGTGACACCAGTCGACTGCCCTGGGGGCAATCGACTGGTAGCGAGGGTTTCAGTCCGAGTCCTATTTAAAGAGGACTTCGTGGTGGCTGAGATTCTTGACGAGTTTGGTCTTGGTCAAGGGCCAAACAGTAGTCTTTGTGCTCAGAGGTTCTCAAGGTGTTGTGGTGAGGTTTCTCCACCCACAAGGAGCGACGAGAGCTAGCCGGAGGTTATCCGGGGATTGATCCACCGACGGATTTTTGGATTAGTCACCCGTCCGGGGTGGATACCAAGTAAAACTTGGTTTGTTAGCGTTGCTTGTCATTGTTAATTTTCTTTATTATTGTTTCCGCTGTGCAACTAACAACGTTGGTACAAAAGAAGAATCGAAAAACGCTATTCACACCCCCTCTAGCGTACGGAATCGATCATAACAGTATTGACATAAGAATGATATGTAACCTCACTTCTTCGGACGCACTTAAAAATTGGTGATCCAGGTTTGGCCATAAAATCACCCTCTTGACCACCAATGACAATAAGCTGATCATTGGCAACAACACAAGCCCTGGTAGAAAAAAAAAGAGGTTAGGTTAGATGGAGGTTTGTTTCGCTGTATTGATAATAACGTAACTGCAGAACAGAATTTCTAACCAATGTTAAAGTTTGACTTGATCTGAGGTTCTTGGAAACCACAAGTCTCAGGCATATATTTGAGAATAATGGTCAATGATGTGATAACTGAGGAAAAAAATAATTGGAAAGATAACTCGTTAACTGCATGGAGTATGGTCAAGTTACTACAAGAACTAGCTGTCACTGTCATAAGGAGAAACAAACCATATTCAATCACCTGATAATTGGATCGCTACAGTAGGTAGTTGAATATGATTCATGTGATCCGCATTTTCAAGTCAAAGAAATAGTTCGATTTGAACAATATAAACAACAAAAATACAAAGTGAACCTTGAAAAACACATGGAAAACAGCTCCTCATGCTTCTATCTTGCACAATATGTATCTGATGTACTACATGCAAAAGGGTGGTCTTATAGAGGAGCATTTTGTCTGACATGATGATCAATTTCATTTTTCTAATTTATTAGTTCTCTTCTGTGAGAGTTTCTTCCAAATGATTGGACCATGAAGAAACAGCAGTGTTTAGGGTTAAATGCATGGTTCGCCTTTCTAATGTTTACAAGTTACATTATCCTTGCAGTGTTTATTGGCAATGCTAACAAGTTATGTTACTCCTTGCAATGTTGATCTTATAAAAGCAATGGATGCATATATCTTCCTCTCAACTAAAACATCACTAAATCTTAAATTAGTAGAATAAAGATACGAATCTGATTGCAACACGTGAACATATCAGTAAAGGATGAATTGCTTATGTAGAAAATAAAAGGCACATGAAAATAAAGATATTGTTTGACTATACCCGAATGGTGCTCACAACCATGCAAATAAAGTGGAACTTCTAAAGTACAAATTCCACCACAGTGACAAATCAGGATGCGTTATATAGGAGAAAGCTAAATTTTTTAAACAAATTTAGGTACTAACTTTAGATAAATGGCCCACAAACTTGTGGGGACTACCACGAGGTATAGGGATTTCACACCGCCATTCTTTCTCCAAGGCCCTCCCATCTTTAACAGCAAGTTTCCAGTGTTCGAATCCATGTTCATGACGATCCTCCTTGCTTTTCCGCCCATGACATGGAATCTGCCTCTCTAGAGTTGGGTAGCTGGAGCATACCTACAGATGCTTCTGTTAAAGCTTTCCCATAATAAAGCACATAAAACCATGTTTAGAACAAAATGATAATAATTCATGGGACTTGTAATTTTTTATGTTAAACAATACTGAAAAAATTAAACATTTTAAGAGAAAATACGAAAACATCTCAAGATTTTAGCTGAATGCATGCAGATCAATGGGAAATTATAATATTACGAAAACTTTAACAATTTTTGAAAAATAAAAATTGTAGAGACTTAGGAAAGGACTTATCACAACCTGAATTCCAAATGCTCAAGCAATTTATATAAATATTTTGCTCTTTGAAACTACCTCTGAAGGACTCACCTAGGTACTGGCAAAGGTGGCAGATCGTGCCACTCTTTCTTGTCCGTATCCAACACAAAATTACGAGCAGTAGGACCTCTACATTGAGGACCATATTGTCCAGTGACAATATAGATGTATCTCCCATCCGTTGCCATTCCTAGATGAGAATGAGCCATTTCTTTGGGCATGTCCAATCTTCCTCCCCATGTATTATCAGTAAAATTATATATATCTACATGAGAATGGACCTGCGATAAATTGCTAGTATAAAAGCTCTTCCAAAATATGTAGAAAAGAGAAGTTATACATTTGAGAGCACAAAAATTGTTAAAAATTAACTGCTGCCTGACTTTAAATCATTTAGTTTGGTTTTGCCTTTTTTTTCTTGTTGCAATAACCCAAATAGTTGGATATACAATTTATTTGAATATTATTAATGACATATAGCCTTGCATCGAGTTCAATGGCAAAATATGTGTAATCAACCTCAAATAGTTAGTGGCTTGCTGTTGTTGTTGTTATTTACAAGAAACAATTCATGAATTAAGTTATATGTCCTTCACAGACAAGCAAGTTAACCAATATTACACTTTGAGAAAACAAACTTGTAGGATTTCTCATGTGCCTAGTACTTTAAAGAGCGAAGCTTCATAGAATACAAACCAGCAACCAGCCTAGGAAATAGCTGCACAAAGGAGAAGGACAAAACAACTGCTTCTCTATGACATCAAGTCATGTAATCAGGTCACAGAACAAAAATTTGAAGTCCTGAACCGTGTGATTAAGGAACAAATCTTGAAATGTAATCCCAGGCTCCATCACATGGAAATTTATTGGACCGATATTAAATCTGTAATCTTGGGTTACACTAACACAACAATCAATGTACTTTATTTGTGAGTTGCGATTTAAAGTCTATTTCAACTCTTAGACAAATGTCAGATAAACAAGTGAGGAATTATGCTCACCTTTCTATTGAAATCCAATAAATGATTTTAGTTATTACTTATTACTTCTATGAAAATGGTTAATTCTCTGAAACAGTATTCTTAGAAATCAAGTAATAATGAACTGCTTAAGAAAAATTCACAAAATAAAAATTCCTTTAAACTAATCTAGTCCTATGGAATTTCATTATTTAGATTGCAAGATCCATCAAGAAAATCCAAGACATAAATTGTCATCAAAGTGGTGGAAAAAATTATTCAAAGTTACAAACTTCAATATACAAGTTCGCTTGCCATTGCAAGCACAAAATTGAAGGGCAAAAAAAAGGCAAACCAAACAAAAGAGAAGAGCAACCAAAGGATGTACCTTCCTAATTGTGGGTTAGATTGAGGGCTCTGAAAGAGGAGGTGCATGTAACCTCCCTTTTTGGAAAGCTATATCAAGGAGAGGAAATCCCCGCCTCGTATTTCCTTTCAGAATCATTGTAGGAGCATTTAGTAAGATGTGACATTACTTGATTGGTGTTACCACCAATCATCTGGTGTCAGGAGTCCGGCCCTTTAAAGATCCTCCTTGTAAACAAAGCTAGTTTACTGAATACTCAGACTCACTTGATGGTTAACACTGCTTGAACAGTGTTATATAATGCTCATATCATAAAAGGCCGTGAAAGGACAGACATTGGCAGATTTCTTAGGAGCACATCAAAAAGCTTGGTCGATGTGTTTTGACTGAGCCTCAAGAACAAATGAGAAAAACATCCAACATGCGAATAGGAGGCCAGAATCATCATTATTACTCCTGAAGGCAACATGATCTCTTATTCAATGACTACATAATACACGGTTTTGATTATGGCAATGGAACTAGCTTGTGACATTGAAGTTCACATAGTATTTTTTTTAATAAAAAATCAATCTGATTAATTTTGTATCCTTTGCTGGATGAGAAAACAAGTCCTACAGGATCAACAAACCTATGGGAACTTAAGGAATGGTGGAAAGGAATAAAAAGAAAAGAGAGGGAAAGAAATCATAAAGAAATAAAGAATAAAGTGAAAATACATAATTTTTTAAGAAAAAAGTAGAAGATAGAAGAACCCAAATTTCAAACAAACAAATTCAAACTTGAAGACGATATTTTTAATTCTAAAAAATAATGGTCAACAGGATTTATCACGAAAGATTTCTCCCCTTCCACCCCTTTCCTCTTTTATATATAATTTTGAAAAATTAAGAACCAGTCAGCGTCATTGAAACCAGTCAAAGAGATCATGTTCTAGATAGGGTGTTCATATATATCTTTTGCCATATGATATTTTAAAACTTAGAATTCAACTAGGTGTAAGAGACTAAGTATACAGAAACATGTAAAAATAAATGTTGATATTGAAGTCCACAATAAAACAGAACGAGAGGGCATGGAAAGTCAAAGATATATAAGATTCTCACATAGTCGATTGTACCATATCCAGAAAATACATATAAAAGATTTTTAATCCGAATAGCTGCACCATCTAGACGTGGAACAGGTGCCTCTACCATTTCTTCCCATGCTAACAGTGGTGCTGGTAAATCAGTAAAAGTTGCATTCCACGTTTTTGAATCTAATAGCTTTTTATCCTTTTCCTTATCCTGCAAAAGGAAGATTCGTAATGATCAGATAAAAAGAAGATGCACAAGGGTAAGCTTATGTGACCAAAAGATATAAACTTTTTTTAGGTATGAAAAGGTACAAGAAAAAAAAACGGAAATTGAAAAGAAGCAAGAAAGAATATATACAAAAGCATTTCACTTTAGAAACAAACACATTTTCAGAAGGAATTTTGAGAAAAAATTTTGTTCATTAACCATGTGCATCTTTTAATTCAACATGCTTGTGTGTGTGTGTGTGTGTGTGTGTGTGTGTGTGTAATGTCATGGACCTTATTTAGTGGAAGTAATGTTTTAGAATTTATAGGATATAGTTAAACACATTTGTAGCAGTTGCATAATTGCTTATGTCTACAGAACCTTTCAGTTTCAGGGACAAATAAAACACAATGGCCTTTCAAACCCTTCCTGGATTCCATTGTATTGGCACGTGTATAACAAATGAGGAACACCATTGCATCTTTTAGTTTGGGGGACAAATAAAATATGATGTTCATCATAACATGTCTTCAGAATTATGAATTTTAGATTTCCCTAATTATGCATTGCAAATTTTCATTTTGGTGTAGACTGCATTCTCGTTCTCATCATGTAAATCGTCATTTTTGGATAAGTAAAAATATATTACATTATGCCATGAAGTGCGCTACACAGCAATCTCTCAATATGAAACAAGATGTTCTTGAGATAGATGGCACTAATTAAAATGTCACGAAATAATTTCATGTTGGTCTGGGACTGAGTCAGAATGTAATTTTAAACCTTGCATCTTACTATTTTATTTAAGTCTTATTGTTATGTTAATTATTAGGAAGTTCAAGAACAAGATGCAGTTTCATTTTGTATTTACTACAGAATATGCATATTTTGAACTATATTACTTGTCAAATTTTTAGTTATAGGTTTATTTTGAACAAGATGCGGCTTTTGCATTGTAGCAGAGCGTCACTAGAATATTCGAGAAAGATTTCATCTCACTTGATTATTATACTTTTTCCTATTGATGCTTAACTGATATTGTTCCTAATTTTTTTCATAGATATTGTTGTTGCTTTTAGATGTGTTTAATTATATGGCTAGGACTATGACTATAGGGATTCCTCTATATTTTAACAATGGATTGTAACTTGTATGTTAGGGTTTGGGTCAATTACATAATTCGTATATTCTAACAATCATCCTTCATGATTTTAAATAGGATGCACATTGAGGAGCTTAAACAAGCAGATCGTCGTTTCATAAGGAATGAAATGTTGTTACAAAAGCGACATATGGAAACATTTGCTCACTAGTTATCAAAACATGTTCCTAACAACTCTTCAGGCCAAATTCAATGGCTAACACATGGTCAAAGAAAGCGTGTTATATCTTATACAGGTTATATTATAAATGGACATCGGTTCACCAGAGTGATATTGTAGTGATTGTATAGTAGATATAGTAGGTATCTAACAGATATAGTCAATTAGTGTTGACTTATACATAGATCAGATGACAATATAAGCAAGCACAAGAAAATCATATTTCATCGCGTAAATTTTAGACATTTGAGACCAGTGAGCTCTCATTTCATCCAATGTGATCAACCTAAGAAAAAAAAGGAGAATAGTCAGGACTAGACAAAGGGCACATCTTGTGACCTTGTCGTTGACCAAGAAACCCGTGGACTTACTCTCAAGTTGGCATTTTTAACATAAAATTGTCTTTTTGATAGTTCTGTAGCACTTTGAGTTTGTTATAAAATTACACGAAGCTAGTTAAGTGGATCTAATCCCACAAATAAAACTTCTAAAACCCACAAAACAGTTGACTTGAGATGGAATTGGTTTGCCATTGCATTTGGCAATTTTTTTTTTTTTGAAAACACGCACACACACACTTGTTAACAGTAAAATTGTTTTCTCTTAATAGAAATATTAAGAGAAAAATTAAAGACATCACTTCTGCACCGTAATTCATACTGTTTTGTCCATTAACTAAGTGGAAACCTTGAGTCGTTAACCAATATGCATTGATCATTATGTAACAACAGCTGCCATAGGTTGATGTCTGATAAATGAATTTTTCAATCACTTCCTGCATAAACTTCTACCCTAAATGGAATAGAAAATTGACAAAGACTACTCCTACTAACAACCAATAGGCCAGCGTCTTACGCTATTCAAAATCAAACGAATATATAGTCAAAGTATGTAAACTTTCCGTATGTTATTGTCGCATTCCCACGGTTCCCTTTCTTTCTCACGCACTCTTTTGATCATCTAGCGCGAGGAGGCATTAATCATCAGATACAATACGCATTTCCAAAACATAAAGCAGAAAAATCAGTTGCCAAACAGATAAAGGATGACGCAAAAAAGAAAACGCATCAAAAACCTAACGTCAACATATCGGTAACTAAAAGCACAGACTCACCGCTGACTCTGAAGCCAGATCGCCCGCAACGGGAAGTCTCTCAAGAGGTCGATCGAGGTTTCTGGACCAAACGAGCGAAGAAGATGCGGAATTTGAGTAAGCCCAGAGGGCATCCGCCACGAGGGCGACCCTTAGAAGGGCGACACAGAAGAGAGCCAAGACGAACCTCCCCGACTTGTTGGATCTCGCCATTGAGATCCCCGAGGAGCGAGGATGAAGCCCAAGTAGGGTGGCCTACTAGAAAGCATTTACAGTACCAGAAAATATTTTTAAAATATAAGATATTATATATATATATATATAATAATTATTTAATTAAAAAAAAGAAAAGTATGCGGTCTAGTACTAGTCTATACTGTAAAAGGAGATTCGTTCTTTCCAACGTCCTCGTCAATCCATCGAAAATAAAAATAATTAATGAGATTTTTTTAAAAGAAAATTTTCTTAAACTCCCCAAGCTCAAACTCAACTTTGCATGTAGTTCCCATTTAAAGTTTTCTTTGTATGCAGTCTCTGATGGAATTGACAAGACAGTTCTATGAATATTATTTAAAGAAAGTTGAGTATAAAAGTTAGAAATTTGAGTATGTAAGGTTACATCCGCCACATCAAAAAACTGTATACTCAATTTTCACTCTTTTATACTCTTTTTTTATATATATACTCAATTTTTACTCTTTTATATTCAATCTATCAGAGAGTAAATATAAAGAATTTATCAAATTGGAAGTGGAAGCAAGATAAATGAGGATTAAGGAGTTTTTATAATTTATTATTTAGATAAATGGGGATTAAGGAGTTTTTATAATTTATTATTTTTTTAATTTCGGATGATCGATTTAATTTTAAAATATTTTTTTATCGATGGTGAGAATAGATTAGGAAGTACTTAAAGTGTATACGATCCAGTGGAATCAAGTCAGTACAGATTCTTGATGCGGCCCAATTTAGTTGATCAAATGGGTAAGCTTTTGTAAACCTAAAAAAATGTTGGCGGCTTTGAGATCGAGAGCTCTTCCCTCGCGCTCTGGTCATCCTCTTCTCCATCATCATGGACCATGGAAGCTTCTGGAGTTCCTTCGTCCCGTCTCCTCCTCCTCCTCCTCCTCCTCGTCCTACGCCCGCAAGCCGAGCTTATTGGAGCTGGAGGAGGTCGAGAAGATCCTTGACGAGGTGAAGGCGGACGACGTGAGGGTAATTCCCGTAAGGAACCAGTGCGACTGGACGGACTTCATGGTCGTCGCCACCGGACGGTCCACCTGGCACGTTCGGAACATTGCCCAAGCCCTAATTCACAAGGCGGGTTTGGTCTTTTCTCGCTTATTTTATGTTATCGCATAGTTACCTACATTTGCTGATATAGAGGGGAGTCTATCGTATTTTGAAATTGATCATTGACTGCTGGAATGAGTTTGAAGAACACGTTTTAAAGGCTTTTGTTACGTTGAAATCAGTTTGTATTAGGCGATAATAGTTTCTTTTATTGAGCAAAGATTACTTCTAAACAGTGAGTACAACCATTGAAGAGACATCGAGGAGAAGTGGAGAATGTGGAAGAGTATATATAATATCTTACTGATTGCTCTGGTTATGACATATGATTAACAGTGAAAGAAACACTACATAAGAGGTTCTGTGATGTATCTAGAAATATTCCCTTGGGTTTATCTTCTCGCCACAATAAATGTCCAACCCCATTCCCCTCTGACAGTTATTTTCCGAAAACTTTTCATGCATGTCAAATCCAGTAGGGGTTTAGCTGAGTTATCCTGGGCAATTTGGCTGCACTATGGAAGCTTCCCTAGCTGACATTTGCTTGGCCACTCATTATCATCCTTGTTTTCTCTAAATGCCTGTAGAATGAGATGCATAGTCCAAAGATAGAGTTTGATTTCACAGAAAGTTATGCAAGAAGATTGCTTGACCTTATAGAAAAACCTGGGTGAAAAAAACCTATTCATTTATATAAACAACTTAGAAGAGGAGTTCATTCAACACTAGACACCTTAGATGAAACTCATGTGGCCTTTCTTTGTGGCCCCAGAAGATATAACTTGAATTTGTTGTTTCAAGTTAGCAGCCGCGACATAATCCAGCATGCCCTTCCTTGTTAGCAAAAAGGCTCCATCAAGTTGAATGATTAGAAGTTGACCAAATTAGATTAGTGCTCCATTTCCTAAATGATTCAGAATGGCACATAAGCAATCAAATCAGCAGGTCAAGCATTAGAGTAAATCCATTGCTCATGTGGCCATAAGTGAACTTTGTGATCTTTATGTAACCATAAGTGAACATTGTGATTCTGATGTGGCCATAAGTGGACTTTGTGATTCTCATGGGCCATAGGAGGACTTCATCCTTCACTGCATTAGTTTATGCGATTGGCTGAGCGGTGTGGGCAAAGTCCTTTTAAAACAATCATTTCCAGTTTTAGTGTAGTTGATTTGCCAATGAAGATGTAATGGTTCTCCTTTTTCTTTCACTAAAAAAAAAAAAAGAAAATGATGAACCAGGCAGCAGACGGAAGTTTCCCACTGGTCACCAGGGTAAATCGGGAAGCGCTCGTGGTGGCCAGTCTAGAAGCCTAGCGTCCCAGGGTTCGCGTCCCATTTGGAGGAAAAATTCCTGCAAAATGCGCCGTAGCTGGGGATCGAACCGTGGATGCCTGGGTTAACAACTAGTGACCTTACCGCTGCACCATAGCCCCGGGGCCTCCTTTTTCTTTCACTGATGCCCCTGTGGTGTGTATTGTGTTGGATCATTCATAAAGCTTTACATCAAATTTGAAGCAAACACAATTTCACAATGCAAATCGAGTACCTTATATTCCTTTGAGAAATGCTTATATCTGGCATTAAACATTTTGTAATTCTGAAACCTGAAGGAGACTGGTTGTTGATAGACATTTAAAATATAATTATCTTTTATCCATGTCATGTTTGCTATATCTTCTAACAAGTAAATAAAGTTGACAAAGTTGAACATTAGAATTGTTTATTTCCATCTAATTGTTGATGTGATATTAACCTTTCTCCTTTTGCTGACAAACTTATCTTTTCTGCATCATACGTTCTACAGGTAAAACAAAAGCAAAAGAATGCTGAACGATTAATGCTTCCAAGTGTAGAAGGGCATGGAGGAGGAAAATGGATTGTGATTGATTCTGGTAAGCTGTACTCATTAGTTTAATCTACATTTCACTTCCTTAGTTATCTTTATCATAATTTTTGTCACTTGAATCAAGTGGAGAAGATTATCCATTATATTAGGCTCGTGACTACATAAACTAAGTCGCTAAACCCATCTGTTTTAGCTTATTACGTAGCATAATTTCTTATTGTCCAGGTAGCATTATAATTCACGCCCTCGAGGAGAAGGCTAGAACTTACTACAATATTGAGCATCTTTGGACCACTGAGATAATTCCAGGAGGACCAAATCAGGTGATGTTGTCTCTCTTCATCATGATTATTACTAGAGTGCACCTCAGTTTCTTTCAGAAATTTCTACTATGTAGTGTTTTTCTTTTCAAGTCTCAAAAGGCAGATTTGAACAAATATGGTTCGCATTTTGATATGTTTGATTCTTTTAGCAATTTTGGGCAAAGTTGTTGGATATAGCAAAATATTTTTAAATCAAAAATTAAAATCATATTTGAATTCCTTACATTTATAGTGACGCAAATATGGCCTTGTTTTTTTTTTAAATTTTGAAATATTTTGGTTCATAAATTGCTAGATGGACCAAAAACATGTTGATCTTGAAAACTAAAACCAGATTAAAATTCTTAAGGACAAAAGTATGGAAGTATGGTCTTATTTTTTTTCATTTGGAATTCACTTCGTCCATTAGAAAAAAAAAATCAATGCTATTTGATTGGGCTATTTAGTGAAGAAAAAGAAACAGGTGAGAGGAGGGCACCTTTTAGTCAAAAATTGTAGGCGCCCTATGAAAACGAAAATTAAAGGTTAAAGGTCATTACTTTTACACTATCGAAAAAAATAATGAATCAGGCAGTAGATAAATTGAATTTGGGATGATCGGTTCGGCCCCATAGATGTTTTTCATCGATCATCAAGGTAAATTGGGAAGCGCTTCGGTGGCCAGCTAGAGGCCCAGCGTCCCAGGGTTCGCGTCTCATTTGGAGGAAAAATTTCTACAAAATACGTCGTAGTTGGGGATCGAACCGCGGATGTCTGGATTAACGACTAATAACCTTACCGCTGCACCATAGCCCAGGGGCTACTTTCACACTATCGTGCACAATAAAATCTTAACAAATAAACTGATTTGCAAGATCAGATTTGGTCCTTTCTCCTGAAATAGTAGATTGCAAATAAATAAATCTGATTGTCTTTTGGTGTCAACTTGAAACGCTCTACATATAGCTTTTGCTTTTAATAAACATTAATTGCAGCCCTGGTTCAAAATAAAACGAATATCGGGTACACTTGCACGGTCCTACTGGAAGATGGCCCATGGGCATCATGTGTAGATTAGGTCTCGTAAATACAGGCATGATACAGAGCATGTGTCACTGGTTTTGGTGGAAAGTTTGTTAGTGCAGGGGAATTCATATATTGATTTCTTGATTCTAAGAATATGTCTGCTCGTTTTTAGGCTGGTTTGTAGGCAAATTATATCTGATATTACCTTGACTGGTAGGACCTTACCGTTATTATATATCCAATTATTTCAAGCCAATTTCTCTGCAGGATTTGGAGAATTCCTTGGTAAAGATTCGGCGGAGAAACAAATCAAAGAAGCCAATGAAGAGCGTTGAATGATCAAATGACTTTTATTTCTGCTTGACGAAACAAAATCCTTTTGCAGACTCGAGATCACTTACTATAAAACCTTAATGCAGTATTCTGCATTACCATGTACTGAGCGTGCAAAAGGCTTGCTAGCACTATTTTACCTGCTAAGGAGTGATCATGCCCTTACAAAAAAAAACAAAAATTAACGAATTTTTTTAATCTCAGACGATCAATTTGATTTCACGTAAATTTTTTACCGGCCTTCATAATCATGCCCTTACAAGATTTGTAATCTCGCCATCTGAAATTATACATGAAAGCATTGTTTCTCTTTTTTTTTTTTTTTATTGCACATAAGTTCTGTGTGGAAGATACACAATTATATATGCTAAGATAGATTGGCATTCTGTTATTTGATCTTCGAGTAAACAGAATGAAAATGTTATTTAATTATTTATTTAGGAAAATTCTTCAATTTTTCACTCTTCATTTTCCCCTTCCAACTAAACAATTACCATTATCTCTCTTTTCATATTCTCGTTTTTCTGGCCGCTGGGCTTGATGCGGTGATTGATGAAAAATTTATACAGGATCAATCGGTGATTTGTATTTTTAGATTTATTTTGATTACGATTTGGAGATTAATATTTTTAGATTTATTTTGATGTTCGATTTTATACGGGATCAATCGGTGATTAGTCGTTTTTTCCCCTTTTGGAAAAGAAAGGAAAACGGTTATGAAAAATACGTCACGTCGCGCATGGAAGAAAGAGGCGAGAAAAAGGAGCTCGAACAGTCCACTACCTGCCATTCTTGTCCGTTGAGAATCCAAGCAATCGGGGGGAGCAACCTGTCGGGTTGCTATTGGAGGAGGTGAGATAGCAGATCTAATCTTGGTCCGCATGGGACCACGTGTTCGATGGCGCGAGGTTACTTGATTTGACATGATCGTTGATACCTTTCGTGCTATAAATAGCTATCATCGATGACAGTTAGTTCGTATATTTATAAATATTCAATTATATAAAAGTTAAACGACGGGTAGATACGCGGCTGATTTCCCCCTTTAAAAGGCATTCTTTTCTATAGATTAAACCTACACAAATTCAAAAATTTTAAAATAAAAATCCTAAATAATTTAACCATAAAAAAATATATACAATAAAAAAAAGGTCAAACAAGTATCGCATATTGAGTAAAAGTTATTATTGATACTTTTAATTATCTATTTAAAATTATATATTTGATTAAGTAACGAGTAATTCTAAATTAATGGAATATATCAGCTATATATTAATAAATGAGAGATATAATTCCATCTGAGATTATCGTAGTAGTATACCGCATTGTCGCCCAGGATAAATATATAAGAAACAAATATTTCTTGGGTTCTTTATGCTCCACTCCTTTAAAAGATATTTTCTTTGTACAAATCAAATCTATGTAATGATGAGTTAATTGGTACGGTATAGGGATGGAATGGCACCGTTGGAAATGGTTAGTGCAGTTGATATCTATATGATATTTGATTTAGAGTTAATTTTTAATGGATAAAAAAATATTTTATTAGATGCATGACCTCACTCATTCAACGGATTTTTTATTAGAGTAAAAAAACACTGTACCATAGAAAAATAACTCTAAATTTAACTTCTTTTAAATAATGCAGAACTATCCTAAAGCCTAAAGGACATTTAAAATGATAATTTTAGACTGTATTTATATTTTTTTTAAAAAAAAATTTGACTCAAATCAAACACCACCTTACTTTTTTTTACTATAATATATCTCATCACAATCTTGTTTGGGCTCCACTTGCCGGCAACACTGAACCTTACATTTCATTTAAAATGTTCACCTAACCCTAATTTGATAGGTTTGGTTGAACCCAAATTGACAACAACTCTTCGTGCATGATCAACTACTCGACCAGTCCCCATTCACCAGCTCGAACTTTCCACCCAAATTAGTTCCATCGCTAGCCATTAGAAACCTTGATCACACGTCATTAAAAGATGAAATTGATGAAAAAGTTTTTGAATTTTTAAAAAATAATTTGAGGAGTAAATTTACAAGAGCGTGAAAATACAGTAATAGTTTTATATTATTATTTTAACTGCTAGAAAGTTATTAAATTGTTTAAAAAAACACATTTCGTGATTATTTTTAGTAAACATGAAAAAGTAAAATATAATATCTCTTGAAAACAATCCTCATTATAATAAGTCTTTTATCATTACCATTGAAATATTTTAATGGTTTTTTTAAAAAAATTTTATAGTCAAAATTAGGACATAATGGCATGAGTGAATTTGCGGAGGAGTTGTTGGGAATTACGATGGCCTGATATTATTATTATTATTATTTTGTTTTTTTAAAATATTATTATGGTGTTTTTTCAAAAGTAATATTAAAGAAATTAAAAATGATGATTTATGCTTATGATTTGTACCTATGATTGTTTATTTCACCGTAAATATATTATTAAAGAATTTAAATGTCTTTAAATTAATACTTCGAATGTCCTTTGTACTTTAAAAAAACCAATAATAAAATATTTTAAAAATTAATTTCTAAAATCTAATTTTAAAATAAGATAATATCATAAAAGATACGAATTTATTTGATAAACCAAGTACGATTCAATATTAATAAATACAATCAAGGCGTATAATTTTTTTTAAAAAATATAATAATATTAAATCAATGATGGAGAGTAAATTAATATAAATTCTTTTATAATATCTTTAAACATCACATACCCAACATAGCCTTGGCTTATCACATCACTTCTCACTTGCCTCACTATAATATCTGACATTACCCTTCGACTCGCCAATCACCCGGGAGGTAGCAACCACGTTTCCGACACTTCATCCAACTGCCAGGCGAGTAGAACGTGGGTAGATGATTTCCTAGACGTCCAAAAAAGGTACATCCTTAAAGATTCTGGGGACGTCTATCATTTTCCTCCTCAGATGCCACGTCGCCTTTTGCCGGCCACGCGTCCCCTGTCTGTTAATCTCCCACGATTCTTTTACCATAAAAGCCTACTCGCCCATCCTTATCCCGTACCCAATAATAGCCACGAATAATCCACGGTTTTTCTCACCCCACCCCCCCCCCAGGTTCCCGGTTCGCTCGCTCTCTGCCAGTCTCCTTCCTCCACGTTTGTCGATGTTCTCCGCTCGCCCACGTGCTCGTCGCGCTCTCCTACCGCCACCTGCCCCTCGCCAATGGCAGCTCGAGACCGCCTTCCGCGATGCGTGCTGAAGCGGACACGCGTCGGTTTCCCTTGGCAATATTTAAAGCCCTCGCTCACCGACTCCGACAACGAGCCAGAACAGATTGCAGACGATTTATTCACGAGCAGAGGAAATAAATTCGGCCGATCGGAGGGCGGAGATGGAGCGGAGGGGCGGTTGCTGCATCGACGTGTACGGCAGAGGAGACGCCGCGGCGGCGTGGAGGATGGGGAGGATCATGCTCAGGTTCCGCCCGATCGCCCCCAAGCCGGTCGTCGATTCGTCTTGGGCCGCCTCGGCCGCCACGGCGTCGGCGTCCTCCGCCGGGAGGAAGACGAGGCGGAAGGGCTCTGGCGGTCCCCGAGGGAGGAAGGCGAGGAAAGTGGAGACGTTGCGGTCTTCGTCGTCGAAGGATGATCCGGCCTCGTCTTCGCCGGTGACGTCCTCGCCGTCGACGATCGTGACGCTGTCGCTGATGCCGGAGACGCCGGAGAGAAAGGACGACAGGGCGGCGGAACGGGGGTGTCATGGGCCTGGACAACCGCTCGTCACCCCATCGGTGCCCGCGTGGATGGACCGAGGCCGGGCGGGCGAGACGGCAGGGGTTACTTTGCCGGCGACGGCAGTGGGGTCTTACTCTTGGATGACGGTGGAGTGCGTGGCGGACATGTGGAAGGAGGAGGAGGTTCCGTGGCGGAGCGACGAGGCGGTGTGGGCGGCGCTGGCGACGGACGACTGTCCCGGGTTCGTGTCCGACGTGTGGGACAGAGTCACGTGGACGAACGAGGCATACCGGAGGATGGTGGCCGGCATGCCTCTGGAAGGCCGGGGGACGGAGGAAGAGGAGGAAGACGTGTGGGTCGGTCTGATGACTACGGGTGCGGTGCCGGCGGAGGCGTCCCGGGCGTTCACTTGCAGGGTCAGGGTGCACTACTCGAGGCGGCCGGGGAGGGGGAAGGGGGCCGGCTGTTCGTCGTCGCTGGCGGCGCCGTGCGACGTCTGGAGGCTGGACGACGGCGGGAGCGCGTGGAGGCTGGACTTGAAGGCGGCGTTAAGCCTCAGCCTCTAGCAAGCAGGAATCAATAAGGCGGCACACCGTCGGCGTGTAAATATAAAATGCAAGTAGATACCTGGATTGCCTTTCTTCTGTGTGCTGTAGAAGATTGCTATTTGCTTCCAAGCTCTCTCTTATGCTTTTTTAGATTCATCCCGCTCCCGCTAGCGTTTTTGCTAAGAACAGGAAAAAACATCGTCAGGCACAAATTCGACACTTCTCATTTAGATGATTATAAGAACATTTTCTAAAACCTAAGAAGAAGAAGAAGAATGTTCATTTTTTCAAAGAAACCATTTCCCCTTTGTTCCCGACTTTGTACTAATTCCTTTCTTGCTTTGGTCTCAGGCCTTTATTCTCTTTCTTTATTCTTTTTCGTCTTTCTAAATAACACTATCTTGGAGAGTGTTTGTGAGGGTTTAATTTATAGACCCACAACATTTTGGACGTTTGTGCTTTGGACGCCAACGCAGGCACTTGGAGGTTCACAGCTTAACATAAAACTGATACGAATAATCAAGCGATGGCGATTAAATCAATAAAAAAAAATTTAATCAAATGTCGCATTTGTAATATTGTTAGAAAGGACATTTCAAAGAGATGAGCTGTTCGGTTTAAAATTTCATATGAGGGATGAGAGTAACCGATGGTAAATAGACACTATCGTTGCCATCGTATGTATACTCTCACAAAAACTAAAGTTTAAATAGCCAAAAAGGAACAAATACCAAAAAAAAAAAAATACAAATAATATTGTGCCCGCAGACACACTGAATATCTCTGCAGCAAAATAATCCTTGATTCGAAACGATCCAATAGATTTGTCATCGAAAATAGAAATAAACAAATAAATAAGACGAACTCAATCACCGGTGGTGTAAGAGAGCACGATCGGGGAATAAAAAATGGAGTGTCGATTTGACAGAAAAATATTCGATGAGGATGTCAGTTATCTGTGAGAAAAATCAGGGTGTCAATGTAATCGCAATATGTAATAGTGATGACTGTCTGCAAAGTGAACATAAGAAAACAACTTCAGCATATTCTCAAAAAACAATTGTGAACAAGAAATGTTAAATGCATAATTCATTTTGAAGACAAAGATGCAGTCTACAGAGAGAAGAATAAATTCTATTTGAATTGGATCCGAAATAACGCAAGGAAAAAATAAAATTAATAAAAAAACGGTTCCATTTGGAGAGCACTTCAACTGGCATCAAAGGTTGTATAGTAGTTTCCATAAACTAAAACCAAGCAAAGAACAAGAGGAATTATTGCTTTCACTGACAAAATTAACTTGGAATGCATCCAGAAAAAAAAATCCTTAATCTAATTTTGCTGCCTCGAAGAACAGTGAAGGATAGAAAGCTCAAGGCGATAACTGATATTAGTCACTGCAAAATACTTATATAGTAAATTAACCTAATGGAATATGACTGCTGTCATCAGAAACGTTACTGCCTCTAAGAACAGCGGAGAAGATGCCTTAAGCCAGAATTATATGGGTTCAGCAAAAATATCTTCCCATCAATTAATAGCTTGATTTATAAGTTATAATGTAAAAAATAAATAATATTAAAAAAACAACAACAATGTGAAATCAATTGAGAAAAATGAGGCACACAGAAATAATACAGAAATCAATCTTACTCATAGATCATAATATCTATGGAATGACTGTCAACAATAGATTGTAAATATTAATGGCAAATTAGGTTTAGATGTAGACAGACACACGTCAAACTTGCTAGCAAAGGCAATTGAGTGTCTGGTTGTGCTACAAAAGACAAGTGTTATATGTAAAAATACATGGAAAGTGTTCATAAACAGCTTTGATACACTAAACGAAAAAATTCTCAGTGAATGACGTGAAATTTTACATACACATTATCGCTCGGACACCATCGACAGCCTCCGGCTGCCGTCCCGAATCAAACTATACCCTGGGGGGCATGGTGAACCTGTCGGAGATCGCTGCATGTAAAATGTCACGTCATTCACTGAGCTTTTCTTTGAGATTTTTCATTGAGCATATCATTTTCCGTTCACAAAATAAGCAAATGTAATACTCTATCATCCAGTTCCCAAACATTTGCCCCATGCATTTGCAAGATAGGCAGATATCAATTGACCAATAGAAGTGCTCCTATCAAGGAGTCTCCATGATTCAATTAATAATCCATTGCCTTTCAAGTATGAGACCAGCCTATTACCTGTGAAATTTTCCTGCTGCCTCCTAATTCTTGAATTATTCCTGATGCAGCGGATCATTATCGATTTTGTTGATTCACATACAAATATCAGAAGCCGAATCCATTGATTCACGCATGAATATCAAAAGCTTCCAGTCTATGTTGATTCGCGCAAGAATAGTAGGAAAAAGAAAAATTCATCGTTCCAAAGAGAAGACGGAGGTTAAAAATAACATTAATCAAAAAACTAATCTAAAATATTAAACAAGAAGCTTATATAGACTCTAATTCTAAATATGAATTATGCAAAGGAAAAAAATACTGATAGAAAGAAAAACTTCTAAACATGCTAAAAATATAAAATATCCTAAACGGACTCAAAATTCTAAAAATATAAAAGACAAAAATTAACAACAAAAAAATCCTAAATATCAAACTCACCAAAAAGGATAAAAAGATTAAAATTGCTCTTCGATTTGATTATTTGTTTGCATCATTAAAATTACTTTCTCAATTTGCTCTTTTGTCTACATCATTCTCGCTAGGATGGAGAAAATTCATCTTTGAATTGTGGGCTACATCATCATCAAATGCATGACGCATGACCTCAGAAATTGCAGCCTTGTTCACAATAGTTCTGTACCAAATATACTTCCCAGTTCCTTCAATCCCACCATAGTATGATTTCTGAGGAATAACTTCCTTATCCTCACAACAGCTTGGCGAAACAAACTCAATGCCCTTAGGATCTGCGGGGAACTACAGTATCTGAAATGATGCTCCTTGGAGGCCCCACTTGTCCATCTGCCCTTACAGTGAATAGACAAGCTCAATTCGTGCACCAACATTAGCAATACTTAAATTCAGATAATCATCTACAACAATTTTATCCTTCATGCTAGTATTCTTCAACCTAAACCATTCAAGGATGCAATTTCCTCTTTCACCTCTAGTATATTCAGAAATGAATCGTATGCAGCCTCGTTCCATTATTCTTGCCAAAGAAGAAGCATGTGAATACTTGTTTCCTACAAAAGCATCGTATATATCCAGATCGGCAACTAGGAGAAGAATATCTAAAGGCCCACCTAGCTTTTCTGATACAGCTCTGACGACGAGAAAAGAAATGGAGTGGTCACCACCTAAAATAAGAGGTCGTAGTGGATCCTGTTCCATCACTAAGTTGACAAACTCATTTATAATATTCATTAGACTGTTATCATTACCTCCACAATCTCGTATCTCTTGTATTGGAACATCACCTATATCAGTTAGCACACGGGGATCATTAAATTCTTTACCTTCTTTAGTGCTAGAGTTGGTACTATCATACCAGATAGCCTCCCTAATCCGAGGAGGAGCAAAAGCAGGACCCTGCAGGAAAGAGGAATTGTGTCGGAGCAGAACTCCCAGTGGTGATGTTGAAGCTTTCACACAGCCCAAAGAAAAAGAATTCCATAATTGCACTTGTTGTTGTTCATCTGCAGGCAAATAATTATTAGCATGGGCAGCAGAAACAAATATCTCTTCACCAACAAATATCATCGTCATAAACTAGATCACCGACTATTTCGATCTTATCGTCCACATCTCCATTATAAATAAAAACTCTTTCCTCCTCATCAAGAACATTCTCTTCCTCTTCCTCTTCCTCTTCTATGTTTATCCGGTGATTGTTTTTGCATTGAATTAAACTTCCTCTATTCTGATTTCCAAACATCGCGGCCATCCTTTCAGAACCCTTTCCATCTGTGTTCCATCCGTTCACCAATAACTTGAATTTACTGCTCTATATCACAATCAAAAGCGTAATCGATACGATGTTGTCTTCTTGGCGACATGATTCTACAAAATCAACTGATACCAAACTAATGCAACGGATAACTATCGGTTCTATTGATCCACGCACAAATACCGAAAGCGGCTATTGAATCTGTTGATTTGAGTACGAATACAGGAAACAACCTTCTAAATTCTAATCCCCGTCGATTTGTGCAAGAATACCAGGAAAAAGAAAAACTCATCGTTCTAGAGAGGAGATGACGGTTAAAAATAGCATTAATAAAAATTTTTTCTTAAAGCATTAAACAGGATGCTTATATAGACTTCAACCCTAAATATACAAAGGAAAAAAATACTAATAGAAAGGAAAAATTTTAAACATACTAAAAATATAAAATATCCTAAACGGATTCAAAAATTCAAAAAATATAAAAGACAAAAATTAACAAAAATACCCTAAATATCAAACTCGATAAAAATAATAAAAAATTAAAATTGCTTTCTCAATTTGCTCTTTTGTCTACATCAATTACTATTCATCTAATCATCTTAATTTGCCTGAATGAACTCAATATTGGACAATAATAAAAGATCTCAGGTCCTTGTACAACTTGAAAGTTCTACAAGAAAATAACCAGCCAATCATAACATTATTCCTCTAGAATCTACAAAGAAAGTGGTTTGCACCATATTCAGGAGAACATGATGGAATGTCAATGGTATAATATGTGAAAGAACTCGAACCCTTCTATCACCTGCAAACAAAAATTCACATCTCCATAGACAGATATTTTAACGGCATGATAAAAGTCACTCTGAACTACAATCACATGGCATCTATTTCATACTATTGACAGGTAAAAGATAAGGTTTCCTTGACCGGCACAAGTGTTGGGTTCTCCCGGCACCAAAACACTAAAACGCAGCGGAAACAAGAACCCTCGAGCGATCCATGCGAAAGAAAACTCGTAGAATGTTCATCTATCTAATAGAACTATCTAATGTGTATACCTTTGGAGCGTGCCCCTTTGCTTATCCCGCTCGTCCAAGATGCGCCGGATCTCTCGCACGTTCAAGTGTCCGTGCCTCTATTCATATCCACACGGACACAATCTCTCAACTTCGGGAGAACTACCTTAGTTGTGCTAGCAACTTGAGGTAGCTCACAGAATACCAAGAACCCTACAATAGGGTTTCGGCCAAAAGAGGAAGATGAGGGAGGGAAGAAGAAAGGGAAGAAGAAGATCTCATCCAAAGTCACAAGGCCCTCTTTTATACTCATCCATGAATATGAAGAGGTTTGTGTCTCTTTGGCTTCCTTCATTAATACCAATAAAGAGCACATCTTTTCATGTGACTTTTTATCTTTTCCAATGCAAGAAAAAAATCTTTTCATCCAATGAAGAGAGACTTTTCTCTTTCCTTCATACAATTCTGACCGGGCCTCTCGGGCTTCCGACTCGGTCTCCCGACCAAGTCTCCCGAGCAAGTTTCCGAGCTCCCAACCAAGTCTGCCGAGCTCCGAGCTCCCGACCCATTTGCCGAGTGCCGAGCTCCCGACCCATCTGCCGAGCTCCCAGCTAAGTCTGCCGAGTGCCGACCCAGTCTGCCGAGCTCCCAGCCCAGTCTGCCGAGTGCCGACCCAGTCTGCTGAGCTCCCAACCCAGTCTGCCGAGTGCCGAGCTCCCGACCCGCACTCTCGAGCTCCCGAACTGACCTCCCGAGTTCCCAACTCGGGCTCAGGTTTCCCGAGTTCCCAACTCGGGCTCAGGTCTCCCGAGTTCCCAACTCGGGCTCAGGTCTCCCGAGTTCCCAACTCGGGCTTAGATCTCCCGAGTTCCCAACTCGGGCTCAGATCAGCCGATCAGATTTTCCGAAGCATCGTGTCCTTTGTGTGTGACCCAATATGTTCTCGTGACGTTGGCAATGCGCCTAAATACTTTAGACACATAAGCAATTAGCGGCATCTAGCAATGCATCATTGCTACCCAAGTAACAAGAAAAGTCGAGATCCGACTAAACCTCCGTGACTATGATAGTGTATGACCTTGTCCTTCTATCCTTGATATCTAGATTGACCAATGAGGCATAGACCGTGTCATTATCAGTTAATCTTGTGTTTCTTGATCCCCGAGTAGACTTACTCAAACAAATGAGCTCAATATCTTATATTGACTCATTTGAGCATGATCATGTGTTTTAGCAGTCTTACTCGATCAAGGGGCTCACAGATATCACTCCCGTCATATGGGAGGGATAGATCTCATCACATTACTCACATCCCTCCGCATAATTCATTACATACCCAGTGATCACCTTTATAGTCCACCCTATTACGGGTGACGTTTGACGATACCAAAGTACATAACTCCTTATGTAAGGAACCGTAGTGACTTCAGGTCTAAAGACTATTCATACTAATAGTCACATGAGAAAGTTTATGACACTCATATGACAATCTATGAAACTTTCTCATGGCGAGTCAATTCAGTACACATTCTCCAATGTATACCCATGTGTCAACTGATATCACATATCTATGACTTGTGAGCTCAAGTCATCAGTTGGCCTACATGCTAGTCTCCATGTATTAATATTGTCCTTGAATACTAATGCTCGACTAGGAATAGTTTAGTGTAGTGTTCTCTGCATCATCTCACTATCGATTCAACCAATCGATATGATGTAGATAAGAACCTACTACACAAGGACATTATTATACTTAGTTATTTGGCACAAATACAGTGTAAGTATAATAATCAAACATGCCTTTATTAATGATAGAATATGATACAAAATGTCCCTAGTCAATCATCACATAATTGACTCTAGGGCTCCTACTAACAACAAGGCCTGCAAGCAACATGTATGAAACATGTCCATTGTTAATGTTGAAAACTTCAACTCATGGGAGGATTAAAAGAATACAAAAAATGTCTGCGAGATGTGATTTATACAAAATATGAATTCAATAATTAGATACCTCAAGAATCTAATTGGCATTGCTGTGGGCTGTGGCAGATGGCAAGTCATGTTATTTAAAGGGAGATTGTTGTAGACTTGTAGTATGCATCATCCTCTTCCGCGTACAATCCACAGGATAACATATATAGGGAAAAGGCAAGTCATTCTCCATACATTTAAATCTAGGAAAGCATATATATCCAGTTTTTATAATCTACCATCAGCATGCGTTCCCGTGAGGAAACATTTGTTCCTAATTTGCAATACTATGGAAGCAAGGAAATATAATCTTTGTTGGTGAAATTCTTCCAACGACAAAATCAAGTAGCCATGGAAAAGCTAAATCACAATACAAGAAATGGGAATGATCGCTGGATTAAATTGAATTTCAAGACGATATTTTCAAAGATGATCTACAAGTAAAAAAATAAAATAAAATAAAAATGATCTGCTGCGTGTTCATTTAAAGGAAAGCGTACCTTCATGAGGGCTAGAATTAGAACTTAGGGAGATGGGTAGAATGCGTGCGTCTACCCCCCGTCGCCAACAGCGGTTGATGGCCAATGAGAATTGTGATGGAGAAGGTTGAAGCCTAAGTGTGGATGAAATGTGAGGTCGTTTGGAGTCTTGGAGACAATGGTGGTCCGGTGATGGCTGAAAGTGGATCTCACCGTCTTGGGACTCACCGTTGTCGCCTATGGATTTACTGCAGAGTGGATTGTAGATCCTAGATCGCCGAACTTTGATCGATAATCGGAATGCGTCGAGTTCTAGAGAGATTGGTGCAGCGCCTTGTGGGAGAAAGAAGGCCGGCGAAAAGGGTTTGCGCCGATGAACACGATCCGTCAGCTTCGCGAAATAGCTTGTTGTTTATTTTTATATAAAAGGGATCTAATCTAAACATGTTTCTATGGAATTCGAATCCCTCTTACATCTAACTAACTATGACCGTTCGATCCTGGTACTCCTATTTCGACCGTCAACTTGAATCACGTACGAACGCCATGCGGCTTCGATGACCCCGTCTTCGAATTCCTTCCATAATCTTCCACGTGTCCACGTCCACTCTCTTCGCCTCCGCTTCCATAAGCACTCGCCTTGTCTCTTCCATCTCTCAGTCCCCGCGGCGGCCGCCCTTGCCAACCCTCTCGTATTTTTGATTAGGGTTTCCGACTCGCCGACTCAGGGCTCATCAGTTATCTCACCATCCATGGCGGCATCGGTGCAGATTCATGTACTAGGCTCCTCCGGCGCCTTCCCCTCTTCTAAGTTGCCGTTCTCACGCTTTCCTGCTTCTTCCAATTCCCTCTTCTTCGGCTTCCGCCGACCGACTGGAGTTCGACTCGCTTCAGGGCGCTCGGGTCATGGGGCTGGATATAGGCCTTTGCGGGTGGTATGCGAGAAGGTGGTTGGGATCGATCTCGGCACCACTAACTCGGCCGTCGCCGCCATGGAGGGAGGCAAGCCGACTATAGTGACCAACGCTGAGGGTCAGCGAACGACTCCCTCGGTGGTGGCCTACACGAGGAACGGAGATAGGTTGGTGGGGCAGATTGCCAAGCGCCAGGCAGTTGTCAACCCCGAAAATACATTTTTTTCAGTGAAGAGGTTCATTGGACGGAAGATGTCGGAAGTGGACGAAGAGTCGAAGCAAGTCTCCTATCGAGTCTTGAGAGATGAGAATGGAAATGTCAAGCTTGATTGCCCTGCCATCGGGAAACAGTTTGCTGTTGAAGAGATCTCAGCTCAGGTGATTTATTATGTCCTGTTTTGAAGAATTATTTGAATGTTGCCTTTCAGTGAACTATTAGTTGAAAAGGTTGTAACTCGTTTGTAATGTAGAGATCCTTTGAAAGGATCATACACGTCAAATTATCAAATTGTTGATCATTGAATGAATCTCACCATCTTTGCAAGTATTAGAAATTAACATAATGGCTACATAATTGCTGATGGTGGTAGCTTAGATTTGGCTTTCATTTGTTATTTTGGCTTTTATTATTGAAGTCTCTCCTTTTTTTTCTCCCCCTTTCTCAGGTTTTAAGAAAGCTCGTGGATGATGCATCCAAATTTTTGAACGATAAGGTTACAAAAGCCGTGGTTACTGTTCCTGCTTACTTCAATGACTCTCAGAGGACAGCTACAAAGGATGCTGGGCGTATTGCGGGTTTAGATGTCCTTCGTATCATTAATGAGCCAACAGCTGCATCATTGGCTTATGGATTTGAAAAGAAGAACAATGAAACTATCCTGGTATTTGATTTGGGTGGTGGCACTTTCGATGTTTCAGGTAACTTGGCTTATCCAAGTCTATCTTATTCTCAGTTGTTTGCCTAATTTCATCTTCAGGATTTCGTTTACATTTTTCAGATGGCATTTCAGTCTCGCACTTCAGTATTGCTTTATTAGTGGTGTGCACATATTTTGACTACTTAAAGCAATTCTGAGGACCTCATGAAAACCTCACTTTTTACTATAAAGATTAAAAAAACTATTAGAATTTCAGACTCTAGTCATTAATATCTGTATGCCTTTTACTTCTCATGATAAGAAGCAATTAACAAGTTATTGAAGATTGTTCATCCGTCCAGTACCATCTTGTAAGTGCAATGTCGTTGGCCATGACTTACTATGCTTGTTTATTTTAGTTAGTCCAAATCTGAAACTTATTATTCTGTAACTATTGTATGGAAGTGTAGGATTTCTCTGTTTCTTTTTTTTTTTTTGGTGGAAGATGACTATGGTAACCTACAAATGAAAAGGATAACTTTTTTAAAGTTATGTGTGTGATAATTTGGCTAAACATTAGGATAGGCATATCACTTGTTGGGTGATTACAAAGGTATTGAAGAAAGAATACATGAGTTCAATGACGGTTGAAGGTATTACAATCATGCTTGTTGTGAGAATGTACTGAATCTTGGTCTCATTTGGTATTAGAGTTTCTGTTTGCCATACTATGGAGTTTATAAGAGGTATATCATATCCATGATTTGCATTCGTGGTTCATGTGATTTGAGGGATAACATCATCACCAAGTCGCATTTCTCTCAACATTTTTGGTGCTGACTTGATGAATTTTATCCCTTTATTGAGCTATATGCAAAACTATATACTAAATATCAAATCAGTTAATTTATTTTTAGTATATCGACTAATTACATTTTATTTGGTTTTTCTTTACCTCTTATATCTCCACTCCATTTGGTTAACTCTTTTTTACAACAAAATAATTTGGTTGTCTTTGAACATGTTCATAGCATCGAAGTTTATTTTATGCCATTTTATCACCTTTTAGAGTTATAAATAACTGCTCTTGGATATTAGCATTGTTATTTTGTTTTTGTAATAACTCCACACGTCTATCTTAACATTTTCATCTTTGCTACTTTTTTCATGTGTTGCCTATTTGAGACATTTGATGATATTTAAAATCCTGTGCAGGGTGGATTGTGTTATTAGTTTCCTATGACACAAATGGAAACAGGAAAAAAAATCCTAGGAATGTGATTCATATCAATTAAATTGACAAAAATGTGAAATTGATAGGATCCTTTCTTACATGTCTCCTATTCAGTGTAATTCACGAACCAATCATTCCCAGTTGTGGAAAAATGAGATGCCTCTTTTTGTCACGTTAACATGTATATGCAGTCATGCAAATTGATTTAGGACCTATTATCACCAACATCCACTACTGTGCCTACATTATTGTGATTTTCATGTAAAATAGTTTGGTTATCATTTCATTCTTCCCCAATGGTGGCCATGTTTCTTTCTCTCTATGTGATTCATTCACCTTTTGCCACTTCTCAGTTTACCCTAACATCAGTTTACTCCAATCCATTGCAGTTCTAGAGGTTGGAGATGGTGTTTTTGAGGTGCTTTCAACATCTGGGGACACGCATCTTGGCGGTGATGATTTTGACAAGGTTGGTTTTCCAACACAAAAAACTCTGCATTTGTTCTTCACACGTTCATGAATGATCTTTTTTTTTTTTTACATAAGGGAATCTCATACATCTTGCCATTTGTCTGCTTTTAAAGTTTTAAAGTTATAAAATGATGTGTGGTTGCTTTACCTCTATTCATTTTATATCTGCTTATATATATATATATTTTCTATCTGATATGTCAGACCAAGTTTGAGATTTGCCCCGTTATAAATATTTCACTCAATAGTTTTTTGCTGCCTTCTATGCTAGGAACATGGCTATTCTATTTGATATTTGATCCTCAGAAATTCCATCGTCAAAAGTGTTTATACTGCATTAATATTACCGGCATGGTTCCTAATAATGAAATGTATCCAAATTTATATATTTGTTTTGAACATAATAAAAAAATATGGCATAATCCCAAGGGCAAAAATTTGAAACTTGTTTTCATTTACTCCAAATACAACTACTAATGATAATATCCTTTCCTATGCGGATGCACTTGGGAGGAATTTGAATTTGGTAAACATCATTTTGAACAACAAACAAAATGAGAAATTGGTGAAGTGAAAAGTAAACGAATCTTTTTTCCTTTTTTTTCATAATGTAAAGGGAACTTAGTTTGGTTGATGGTATTAGGGCATCTGGATGCTTCTTGTGGGAACTTTACCCTTTAATCCTTGTGGAAGGCAGTGGGCATGCTCGTTTAATAATGTAATCATTAACAATAATTCTCAATCCTATCTAGGCAAATGAGACCATCTAGTTGCATGTTTATTGTTACACATATGACAATATACAATTCTATAATGCTCCACATCACAAACAGGAAATGGAAGGTGACCATCTTTTCTACATTAGGCCATGTATATTGTAAACGTTTTAGGATAGGATATCACAATTGACTTTTTGTCTTTTAATCTGAATCCTTGAGGAAGGATATCTTGTTTCCTATGGAACTTTCTATACACCTAATTACACAAATCTTTAAACTGTTTAACTTTTATTGCTTCCTTTGTATAATACTACTGGTTATCCCTTGGAAAGTTGGCATCCTTGATGACCAAATGCTCTATTATAGTCATAGTCAAGCATATTCATACTCTTCTCGTTCTTGTAAAGTTGTAATTATACACGTCTCTGCTCTTCTTTTATTAGTACTGAACTGGCACATTCTAGTAGCTTGTTCTTGTTAAATTTAATTTTAACTATTTCTAGTTGTTCATTGTACTGCTTTGGGATTATGTGTTCGTGTTTAGGTATGTAAAGTATTGATATTGTGTATTTGTATAGAATGACATAGGCAACATTGGATCAGAATCTTCCACAAAGCAGCTCGGCACTTGCCAACTTTTATTTTGAATTTGTGAGCCATAGATGCATTTTGGGATAAATGTGTTTGCCAATAGTGATTTATGAATTATCGTTAACTGTCCATATTTGTCTTGATTATTTGAAATTGACTAAAGAATTTTGTTACTCTAATTTGTTCTATACATGATTATATCACTATTATTATACTAGTATTTATGTTAATCAAATTATTTCTTTACGTTGGCTAATATTTTCCTTGTCCTTTCTCTATCACCTATAACTTTCACTCTAATAGATTCAACTCTTATAACTATAGAATTTATTAGTAATTTTTGGAGATATTAATACCATCTGCCATATTTTCTCATTTAATTGTTTAATTGAAGATGCATCTAATTGCTCTTGAATCTTGATTATTGGTAAGTCCTTTTTATCCATTCTATTAGGTATCCATTCATCTTAGCATTCTCATTTCTACTATATTAACATTTTATGTTCTACATTTTAATAACAAAATGCTTTAGTCTGTGGGACATGGTCTTTTTAGCCTCTCTCTTTTTTTTTTCTTTTTCGTTTTTTTGCCTTTTTTATGTGGCGTGGTGATTTGGAGGGAGGGAGGGAGGCATGACAAGTCTCCAAAAGCCTTTTGGAGGGAGGGAGGTATGACAAGTCTCCAAAAGCATGACTTCATCTCTCATTGTTTATCATATTGATGTTATCTTTATTGATATCTCCTTTTTGTGGAATAATTAATCCATGATATCTAAAGCTCTTAGGATTTGTCAATTCATCTTTAACTATTACATTGATTCTTTTCTTGTTGCTAAGACTACATCTAAAAAATCTTTATTTCCAAGGTTTCTCTAAAGCATGATTCATGAAATCATGCTTGCTGACAATTCATTGATTTCATTGGTCATTTTTGATTTTTCTTAGTACTAAATTAAAAGTTGTGTTGATTAGAGAATTGTCGATTGGCTTGCTGCTGACTTCAAGAGAGACGAAGGAATTGATCTTTTGAAAGACAAACAAGCCCTTCAGAGATTAATTGAAACTGCTGAAAAGGCTAAGATGGAGTTGTCCTCCTTGACTCAAACAAACATGAGGTTAGTTTCTGTTGTTTCTACTTTATTATTACTGTCTAGAAATATCTTTCCAATCTGATTGTGTTCTTGATCTTTTCCTAGTTTACCTTTTATCACGGCGACTGCTGATGGTCCCAAACATATAGAGACAACACTTACAAGAGCCAAATTTGAGGAACTGTGTTCTGATCTTCTTGACAGGTTTGCCAAACTTTTATTACTTGATTTCGATATAGAACAAGGCAATTTAATTACACTAAAGTAACGTTTCTTTCATATTCTTATCCTAGAAGAGACAAATTATTATATTTAGGATTAGCATTTTTTTTCCTTGATTTGGTTTTTAAAGATGACTAATATATCTGTGTTTGGTAACATATTTGCATGTTTCATTTCGGTTTTTCATATTGATAGTTTGATACTTAATATCTTCTCATATACTTGCATTGGTTGTCTTATAGGCTAAGAACCCCGGTTAATAATGCATTGAAAGATGCAAAACTCTCATTTAAAGACTTAGATGAGGTAATCCTTGTTGGTGGGTCAACTCGTATCCCAGCAGTTCAGGAACTCGTGAAGAAGATGACTGGGAAGGATCCTAATGTCACTGTCAATCCTGATGAGGTTGTTGCTCTTGGTGCTGCCGTGCAGGTCAGGATTAGAAAACCATTATAATTGACCATGCAAATTTGTATCATATCTACTTTTTTCAATAAATGTTTTTTTATTAAGCGTGATTGTTTGAAAATAAAAAAGGACATAATTTGTTCTTATCCTGTTCAATTTAGTTAAAGGTTGATTAACATCTCATGAACAGAAACTAAAAATATATACTAATGAAAATTTTGTGGCATAAAACAAGACTTCACACATTGAATTTTGTACGTGTTTTGCAGGCAGGAGTATTGTCTGGGGATGTCAGTGATATTGTGCTTCTTGATGTCACTCCGCTGTCCATTGGTTTGGAGACTTTGGGTGGGGTCATGACAAAGATTATTCCGAGGAACACAACATTGCCAACATCCAAATCAGAAGTCTTCTCTACAGCAGCAGATGGTCAGACAAGTGTTGAGATAAATGTTCTTCAGGGAGAAAGAGAGTTTGTGCGAGACAACAAATCACTCGGCAGTTTCCGACTTGATGGGATCCCTCCAGCACCACGAGGGGTTCCACAAATCGAAGTCAAGTTTGACATCGATGCCAATGGAATCCTGTCTGTCACTGCTGTGGACAAGGGCAGTGGAAAGAAACAAGATATCACCATTACTGGGGCTAGTACTTTACCTAGTGACGAGGTGGGATAAGATTTTTTCTTACGTTTTAATTATTTCTTATCATGCTTCGTATATTATGGAGATTCTTTTTTTATCATGAGGAAATATTTAAATCTGTTTCCATACTTATTTTCTAGTGTGCATTTCCAGTTGACTTGATTCTCGAACTTAATTCTTCAATTGCAACTATGTGAATGTATACAGGTGGAAAGAATGGTTAATGAAGCCGAGAAATTTGCCAAAGAGGACAAGGAGAAGAGGGATGCCATTGACACAAAGAACCAGTCTGAGTCTGTTATTTACCAGACGGAGAAGCAGCTCAAGGAGCTCGGAGACAAGGTGCCTGCTGCAGTCAAGGAGAAGGTTGAAGCAAAGCTCAAGGATCTCAAAGATGCAGTTGCAAAAGAATCAACACAGGTTATGAAGGACGCAATGGCTGCTCTGAACCAGGAGGTGATGCAGCTTGGTCAGTCACTATACAACCAACCAGGTGCGGCTGGTGCTGGTCCAGCTCCTGGAGCTGATGCCGATTCTGCAGGAACATCTTCCAAAGGAGCTGATAACGACGACGTGATCGATGCCGACTTCACAGATAGCAAGTAAAGGTTGGTCCAGATATATCACATGCTCAATGGCTCAATGGATTTTGGTTACTAGAATTCAAAATTTTCACCCAGTCCATGAGGTACATATACGTGCATTAATAAGGTTGACTATTCTCCAGTAAAATTCCTGCAGGGGCATTCCCTACAAATTATTTATTCCGGAAAGAGTACTTTAGTAACACTTGGGTTATTTGCCAATAGAATATGTGGGGTTTGAGTAGGGATGGAACCAGGATAGGTCAAGCCAGGTTTTTACCTTAACAGGCCAGGCCTGTATAATAGCAAATTGGCTTGAGCCGAGCCTGTGGCCTGTGGCCTGTTATAGGCTTTGTTCTAGGTCTGAGCCTGACCTGTTCAATAGTCTGGCCTGGCCTATAACCTGTTTACAAAGCCTGTAATTTAATTCGATTTTCCAAAATACTTCTAATATATAAAATATAACAATTCAATTCGAATATTCGATTATTCAAAATACTAATTTAATAAATTAGCTAAAGATACCATAAATATATATGTTCCTTGCAAAGTAAATATACGAAAATAGATTTGTGGTTTGTTGGCTAGTAGGGTGTAGATAATTGTTTGCTCGGTGGGAGTCTAAGGATCAAAACTCTACTTTTACATTCTATTTTGACATTTGATAATTTATATAATGTAATTTTAACAGGCTCAGGCCGGCCTGTCAGGCTTCATAGGTTTTATATTGAGTCTGGGCCTGACTTGATAAGAAAAATAGGCTTTCAAAAGGGTCTGATTATTATTTTATTTTTAAATAGGTCAGGCCAGGCCAGGTCAAATACAGGCAAGGCTATAGGCCCCTGACAGGCCGCCTGGCTTATTTCCATCCCTAGGTTTGAGCAACCCATATGCATTTGAGACACTGCATTGAGGATTTTTTTCCTTTTATAGGAAATTTTGCATGCTACTCTTGACGTCCTATTAATTTCTTTCAAATATGATATTTAGTAATGTACTGAAATCAAACTCCTTCTGTTGAGGTTTAATTTTCTTTAATGGATGAAGGTGAAGAAAATTTTTAGCACATTTTTGTGTGTTCATTTCTCTCACCCTCATTTATCACTTATATTCTTCATCAAGTAGACTAGCTGTAAATTCTCACCATTCAAATATTTTCATTCCTCTTTAATCAGTGATGCAACTAATTAGTCTGCTCCTAGTCAATGTTGAGTTTTTCCCTTCATTGATTTCCAAGTAACAATATGCAAGACTATGCTCCAAGTAAAATAAAGTTATATGGTGTCTCAAATGTCCCATCTGAGTAGAATCTTAAGAATACCTAGCTGCATTGCAAATATGGATTCACATCACCTATAGCACCAATGTGGATAACTTTACTATCACTAGGCCTCAAACATGAGATAGGCCACGTAAGATCATTAAATCACTTTATTTAAATTCTTTTAGTGAAAACATTGAGATATGGTGATGCAAAGACTACAACAATCAGGAGACAAAATAGAAAATATGGCCTCCATCCTATTCCAAAATTTCAAAAATTCAAACTCCTTTAGTCAATCAATGAGTTTTGGTCAAAATTCATTAATGGACCTAATGGATCCTGATCAAACCCATTTCAATTCTTGTGGGATCGCATGACTCAAGAAAGTCAAAATATAGCCTCAATTTTCATTTTTTAGCTTACAAGCGTAATTCTAAAAGATTCAAATCTTTATGTCAATAGTGATGCTCGTCTTACAAAAATAATACTAACATGGTGTTGGTCTTGCAAGACCAACACCATATTTGCAAAACTAGCTCCAAGTGCTCGTGTCACCTGGTATGCAGGCAAATATTTTTATGGGAGTCTCATAATTAGAGTTGAATGACATATATATATATTCTAGACACTCACCTCTTTTATCACATGTTAAAATTTAAAAAAAATCCAAGTGCCCTAGATCAATCAATGAGTTTCAATCAAGACCCATTAATGGACCTAGTGGATCTCGATCGAACCCATTACAATTCCTGGCGGATCATATGGCTCAGGGAAGTCAAAATATGACCTCAATTAATGTTTTTGTAGTTTACTAGCATAGTTTTAAAAGATTTAAATCTTTATGTCAATAGTGATGTTGGTTTTGCAAAAATAATACCACGTGGTGTTAATTCAAACCAGTACTATTTGAAATTGGTTTTTTAAAACCAGCATCCATGCGATCTAGTTTATAAAAACTAATGCCCCCACGGGCTGGATCAGCTGGTTAAGACACTCGCACTTGAAATGGAGGGCGTAGGTTCGAGGGTCGACAGTATGAACGAGGGGTGAAACCTCGGCTGCTGTTTAAAAAAAAATCCCTCGCGCCTGGGTGTCTTGGCCTGCCCAGCATTCACCGTGATTTATCCCCTCTGGACACTTGTGGGACAGAGATCAGGGGGCCGCTGGGTTGACGGTTCCAACCTTTTGAAATAGTTTATAAAAACTAATATCAAATGGTATTGTTTTTTATAAATCTGCATAATCTTATACACGCAGGGGTGAGAAAAAATAAAATATACTTATCATCAGGTCGGATGGGATATTGCTCATGATCATCTAAGAGCGGGTAGTGGGTAGCTTATCATTTTTTAAAATTATATTTCATTCACATTCAATTCGAAGTTAAATTTGATGGCTTTATTTTTGTATATTTTTTATATAAATGGTCTAATCTACACATGTTTTAATGGAATTTGGATCCTTGTTACATCAGATTAATTGTGACTGTTCGATCCTGGTGATCGACCATCAACTTGATCGCTTATGTACACCCTGCAGATTCGATGTCCCGCATTCGAATTTCTTCCGTAATCTTCCACGTTTATTGTTAATCCTCGTGATTTAGTTTTTTTTATGTTGGAGCGCTGAGAACAAATAAATCATCTTTTACCACTAAAGAACTCGCCTTATATCTCCCTTCTCTCAGTCTATTATGATTAAATAAATAAATAAATATTGAACCAATAACATAGAGCCTCGAGCTGGGATCAAATCGTAATGTCGGAATGATAATTTGACTTCCTTCTATTATACGATAATTAAGGGTTATTATGATCTAATCACGTTAATCAAGGTGTTCAAGTTTATCTAAGAAAAGAAGGTGTCAATGAATTAAATCGTATAGATGCTGATTAAGTTTAATATGATTATTTTTTTATAAGTTTAAATTTGATTTGTTTGATATGAATTTGATTCATTTAAATATTATAAAATTTTTAATTAATTTTTATATTTTAAATTGTATTATATTTAATTGGATAATATAAATATATTTATTCCTCAACCTCGTATTTTTTATTAGAATTTGCACCACGCTGGATAAAGCTCATCAATTATCTCAGATGATAGAAAAAAATTATAATAGATAATAATTCCTGACTAGTTTTAATTAATCAAGAATTACCATATTTAATATCATAATCAATAAGATTCACTATGAGTCAATAATAAAAAATAATATTTTAAATTAATTTTACTTTTTACTATAAATATAATTTTTGCCATTACATTCATAAATATTTTATCTATGATAGGAAAAAAGAAATTATAATAGATAATAATTTCTAATTAATTTTAATTAATCAAGATTTACCATATTTAATATCATAATCAATAAGATTTAATATAAGTGAATAATAAAAAAAGATAACATTTATTTTATTTTTTACTATAAATATAATTTCTACGATTACATGACATATATGTTTTATCTCTTATGATATAAAAAAACAATATAATAGATAATAATTCCTAACTAATTTTAATTAATCAAGATTTACCATATTTAATATCATAATCAATAAGATTTATATGAGTCAATAATAAAAAAAATAAAATTTTAAAATTTATTTTATTTTTTACTATAAATATAATTTTTCCGACTACATTGCATTTATATTCAAAATTGTTCTCGTCGGCGCATATTCGTAGATTATTAGGAACCCAGCTCTCCCTGGTTTTTCTTCTAGAGCGCATAATCATGATGCAGATCCATGTACTTGGCTCCTCCGGCGCCTTCCCCTCTTCTAAGTTGCCGTTCTCACGCTTTCCTGCTACTTCCAATTCCCTCTTCTTCGCCCTCCGCCGACCGACTGGAGTTCGACTCGCTTCAGGGCGCCCGGGGCATGGGGCTGGATACAGGCCTTTGCGGGTGGTATGCGAGAAGGTGGTTGGGATCGATCTCGGCACCACTAACTCGGCCGTCGCCGCCATGGAGGGAGGTAAGCCGACTATAGTGACCAACGCTGAGGGTCAGCGAACGACTCCCTCGGTGGTGGCCTACACGAGGAACGGAGATAGGTTGGTGGGGCAGATTGCCAAGCGCCAGGCAGTTATCAACCCCGAAAATACTTTTTTTTCGGTGAAGAGGTTCATTGGACGGAAGATGTCGGAAGTGGACGAAGAGTTGAAGCAAGTCTCTTATCGGGTTTTGAGAGATGAGAATGGAAATGTCAAGCTTGATTGCTCTGCCATCGGGAAACAGTTTGCTGCTGAAGAGATCTCAGCTCAGGTAATTTATTTTTGTTATTTGAATGTTGTCTTTCATTTCAATTGTTTTGGCATTTATTATTGAAGTCTCTCCTTTTTGTTTACCCTTGCTCAGGTTTTAAGAAAGCTCGTGGATGATGCATCCAAGTTTTTGAATGACAAGGTTACAAAAGCTGTGGTTACTGTTCCTGCTTACTTCAATGACTCTCAAAGGACAGCTACAAAGGATGCTGGGCGTATTGCTGGTTTAGAGGTCCTTCGTATCATTAATGAGCCAACAGCTGCATCATTGGCTTATGGATTTGAAAAGAAGAACAACGAAACTATCCTGGTATTTGATTTGGGCGGTGGCACTTTCGACGTTTCAGGTAGCTTGCCTTATACAAGTCTTATCTCATTCTCAGTTGTTTGCCTAATTTCATCTTCAGGAATTCATTTACATTTTTCAGATGGCATTTCAGCCTCGCACTTCAGTATTGTCTTATTACTGGAAAAATGAGAAGCTTTATTTTTTTCTCCTAAAATGTATATATCTGCAGTCATGCAAATTGATTTAGGACCTAATTAATATCACCAACAGCCACTACCGTGCCTACATTATTGTTCTTTCATGTAAAATAGTTTGGTTATTGTTTCATTCTTCCCCAATGGCGACCATGTTTCTTTCTGTCTATGTGATTCACACACCTTTTCCCACTTCTCAGTTTATCCTAACATCAATTCACCCCAATCCATTGCAGTTCTAGAGGTTGGAGATGGGGTTTTTGAGGTGCTTTCAACATCTGGGGACACACATCTTGGTGGTGATGATTTTGACAAGGTTGGCTTTCCAACACAAAAAAACTCTGCATTTGTTCTTCAAACATTCATGAATGACCTTTTTTTTTACATATATTTCAAGAGGAATCTCATATTTCTTGCCATTTGCCTTGTTATAAAGTTATAATACGATGCGTGATTCCTTTACCTCTATTCATTTGATTTCTGCAAATATGTATATTTTTTCTATTTGATATGCTAAACCATCGTTTGAGATGTGCCCAGTTATAAATATTTCACCCAATAGTTTTTTTGCTGCATTCTATGCTAGGAACATGGCTATCCTATTTGATGCTTAGCAATTCCATCCTCAAAAGTGTTTATACTGCATTAGTAGTACCCGCATGGTTCTAACAATGAAATGTACTGTATATATTTTTCTTAGTACTAAAATAAAAATTGTGTTGATTAGAGAATTGTCGATTGGCTTGCTGCTGACTTCAACAGAAATGAAGGAATTGATCTTTTAAAAGACAAACAAGCCCTTCAGAGATTAACTGAAACCGGTGAAAAGGCTAAGATGGAGTTGTCCTCCTTGACTCAAACAAGCATTAGGTCAGTTTATGTTGTTTCTTCATTATTATTACTGCTTAGATACCCCTTTCCAATCTGATTGTAATCTTGATCTTTTGCTAGTTTACCTTTTATCGCGGCGACTGCTGACGGTCCCAAACATATAGAGGCAACACTTACAAGAGCCAAATTTGATGAACTCTGTACAGATCTTCTTGACAGGTTTGCCAAACCTTTATTACTGGATGATGATATAAAACAAGGCAATTTAAATACACTTAATTAAAGCTTCCTACATATTCTTATGGTAGAAGAGGGCAAATTATTATACTTAGGATTTACATTTTTTTCCTTTATTTGGTTATTAAAGATGCTTGGTATATTTGTGTTTGGTAACATATTTGCATGTTTCATTTCGGTTCCAATTGATAGTTTAATACTTAATCAATTCTCTTATACTTGCATTTGTTGTCTTATAGGCTAAGAACCCCGGTTAATAATGCATTGAAAGATGCAAAACTCTCGTTTAAGGATATAGATGAGGTAATCCTTGTTGGCGGGTCAACTCGTATCCCAGCAGTGCAGGAACTCGTGAAGAAGATGACTGGGAAGGATCCTAATCTTACTGTCAATCCTGATGAGGTTGTTGCTCTTGGTGCCGCCGTACAGGTCTGGATTAGAAAACCATATAATTGACTATGTAAATTTGTATCAAATCTACTTAACATATCATGGACAGAAACTATAAATAAGACTACTCATTGATTTTTGCATGGGTGTTTTGCAGGCAGGAATATTGTCTGGGGATGTCAGTGATATTGTACTTCTTGATGTCACACCGCTGTCCATTGGTTTGGAGACTTTGGGTGGGGTCATGACAAAGATTATTCCGAGGAACACAACATTGCCAACATCCAAATCAGAAGTCTTCTCTACGGCAGCTGATGGCCAGGCAAGCGTTGAGATAAATGTTCTTCAGGGAGAAAGAGAGTTTGTGCGAGACAACAAGTCGCTTGCCAGTTTCCGTCTCGATGGGATCCCACCAGCACCACGAGGGGTTCCACAAATCGAAGTCAAGTTTGACATCGATGCCAATGGAATCCTGTCTGTCACTGCCGTGGACAAGGGTACTGGAAAGAAACAAGATATCACCATTACTGGGGCTAGTACTTTACCTAGTGACGAGGTGGGATAAGATTTTCTCTTACGTACGTTTAACTTTTTCTCATCATGCTTCGTATGTTATTGAGATTCTTTTTTTGATCAAGAGCAATGATCTAAATCTGTTTCCGTACTTATTTTCTAGTGTGCTTAATTCTTCAATTGCACTGTGTGAATGTATACAGGTGGAAAGAATGGTTAATGAAGCTGAGAAATTTGCTAAAGTGGACAAGGAGAAGAGGGATGTCATTGACACAAGGAACCAGTCTGAGTCTGTTATTTACCAGACGGAGAAGCATCTCAATGAGCTCGGAGATAAAGTGCCTGCTGCAGTCAAGGAGAAGGTTGAAGCAAAGCTCAAGGATCTGAAAGATGCAGTTGCAAACGAATCGACACAGGGTATGAAGGACACAATGGCTGCTCTGAACCAGGAGGTGTTGCAGCTTGGTCAGTCAGTATACAACCAACCAGGTGCGGCTGGTGCTGGTCCAGCTCCCGGAGCTGATGCCGATTCTGCAGGAACATCTTCCAAGGCAGCTGATAATGATGATGTGATTGATGTTGACTTCACAGATTGCAAGTAAAGGTTGGTCCCCCGATATGTCACAAGATCAACGAATTTATGTCACAGAATCAAAATTTTCAGGTACATATACGTACGTACGTGCATTAATAAGGTTGACTATGCTCCAGTAAAGTTCCTACTGCAAATTATTTAATCCTGGAAAGATAAATTTTAGGAACAGTTGGGTTATTTGCCAATAGAATCCGTAGGGTTTGAGCAAAAAATATGCACTTGATACATTGCATTGAGGATTTTGTTTTTCCTTTTGATAGGAAATGTTGCATATTATTCTTGACGTCCATTTAATTTGTTTCAAATATGATATTTAGTAATGTAACTGAAATCAAGCTCCTTCCTTGAGGTTTAGTTTAATTGGATTAAATTGTGTGTTCATTTCTATCACCCTTATGTTATCACTTATATTCTTCATCGATAGACTAGCTGTAAATTTATCTGCGGACCTTACGTGCGAATCTGTGCAGTTGCAGGCTTTCTTATTTTTTATTTTATTTTTTAAATTTAGGATTATGTTATTTAGGATTTTTCTTTTTAAGATTTTAAAGTTGAATTATAATATTAAATAAAAAAATTAAGTGTGCACCATGTATACGACATATTAAATCTTTGAGTAAATAAATGTTTTTAATCCTATATTTTAAAAATAATATTTAACTTCTTTATTTTTTATTAAGTTATATTTTGTTCCTTTATATTTAAAAATAATAATATTTAATCTTCTTTGATAAAAATTAGATGTAAGAAAATTTATAAAAAATAATTATATTATTATCTTTTTTATCGATAGATGTTTAAGAGGAAAAAAGAATATTGAATTAAAGAATAGGAGGATATAATGGTAAATTAATTTTTCTCTATTGAGTATTTGAGTATGATAAAAAAGATAAAAGTATAATTATCTATTATAAATTTTTTCACATTTGATTATTGATGAAAAGAGGTTAAATGTTATTTTTTAAATATAGAAGAGAGAAATATAATTCAATAAAAAATAAAGGGATTAAATATTATTTTTAAAATATAAGAGTAATATATAACTCGATAAAAATTATTTATCTTAAATCCTTTATATATAAACGAATTATGTTGTGGACGCACCCCTGCGCGATGCCGGGGCGACTGGGACTGCATGCAAGGCCTGTCTTATTCCGTAATAAAGCCTAATGCACACGGATTTTGACTATGCTTACGTAAATTTAGTTGGTATAGAATTTTGAGAATATCTTGCCGCTTTGCAAATATTGATTCACCTCACTTGTAGTACTGATGTGGTTAACTTTACCGTCACTTGTCTCGAACATGAGCTAGGCGTTCAACCGGCGTAAGGTGTCATTAAATCATGAAAAATAATAAGAAGAGTGAAAATGAAAGAGTGAATGATAGAGTAAATGACGTGACACTTTATATGCAATGATATCCGACGGATTCACCATATACCCCAGAGTATAATTTGATTCGGGACGACGGCCGAAGGCCGTCAATGGTGTTCAAGCGATAATCGAACGTATGCATGTAAAGTACCATGTCATTCACTCTACCATTCACTCTTCCATTTTCACTCTCCCTATCATAACTCTTAAATCATTTTATCCAAATTCTTTTAGTGAAATCTATGTAGATTGAAAGGCAAAGAAAAATGAATCTATGTAGATTGAAAGGCAAAGAAAAATGAGTCGGTTTAATCCAAAACATTGCGATATGAAGATACAAAGACTACAACAATTAGGAGACAAAATAGAAAACAAAGCACAAGCACAAACTCCATTTATTTGAAAACATGATCATGCATAGCGGAGTAGAAGCTAAGGACAGAGACATGAGATGCCCTCTAGACACCATAGATTCGTACCATCTAATGCAGATACACACTAAGCTCATATAAAGGAATGCATTGCTATCCGATACATACTGGAGTTGAGATAATCTATGCAAGTGTAGGTGGAATCCATACGTAGCCGTGTGTTTGCACGTATCCTGCTCTTGCAAGCAATTCATCGGCTTCTTCTGGTCCACGGCTGCCTGGTTTATATGGAATAGTCTTCAGTTCTCCATCATCAATACTGTGCAGAAGAGGAGTAAATATCTCCCATGCCACCTACAATTTTGATACAAAACATTGAGATTCTAGGTTGATTTTTATGGTTTAGGTATGAAAACACTTACTTTCAGCTCATCTCTACGCACAAAGTGCTGCTGGTCACCTCTTATTCTGTCAAACATGGTATTGAACAAGGCAGTTGTCAGATTATAGTTTCTTCTATGATGTCGTCAATAAGGAAAATTGAAAGTTAAAACTAGAATTAGCTATTTGATCCTGATCATATAGGAAACCGGAGACTAC
Source organism: Boesenbergia rotunda (assembly GCA_024364735.1). Lineage (NCBI taxonomy): Eukaryota > Viridiplantae > Streptophyta > Magnoliopsida > Zingiberales > Zingiberaceae > Boesenbergia > Boesenbergia rotunda. Next base: position 498,653 of record JAGFNQ010000761.1, read on the forward strand.
ATGCTTCTTTAGCAGCCATAAGTTTAAGAATGTTAAGACGAGGCTAAAATGTCAAATGTGCATTGTCAATATAGAATGACACACATAAGCAGCACAGTAGTTGCTCCCATATAAACAAACCTCGATTCAGACAATGAAATATTGTGGAAAGGCTTTCATATTTATTTATATGTATGTATATCTGACTTCATTAACCGTCAATATTGTGTTCGCCATTTCGGTTTCTAAGGCATCACTTCAGCAGGTACTCAAGTATATAGTTTAGGAATCATCAGCGTCCACTAAATTTTAAGGGTATAAAAATGCTTTTACCTAGTAATAAATTTATAGTTAATTATTGTTAGATATTCCTCATTTCAGCAGGTAAAACTAGACCATCTGTATCAGTTGACTAGACGATGAAAGTATGTGTCAAAATTATTTTCCCCTGGGGCTGGGGTAACTTTGTAAGACTGGAAGGACATAGTTAATTTCTTGCACCAATCAATTTGGAATCTGAATGCCGTTCATAATTATTGTAGTGGTGTAAAGCAATATATAGAAAAGGCAACAATTAAAAGTTATTAGAGCTTACGTGTCCAAGATTAACCGCTCGTATGCCTCTGGGATTTTGACCTCTTGATACCTTAGCCCGTAGGATAAATCTAATTCACTTTGTATGGTTGACATTTCCAATCCAGGTTTCTTGAGCTGCAGTATACAAAAAAAAAGAGCAAAGAAAATTGTGATAGGAAGAATGTGACATCATACAAAACAGCCTAGAATCTCCAAAAGCAGGGGCAAGCAAAATACTCCAAGTATTACATAGAACAGCTGAAATTACTTCACGTAGGACAAACCTACAAATACAATGATCTTGCAGTTCTAGATGATGTTTATGCATAGAAACACCACCTAGAGACGAGGTCTTAGTCACCAATTTGTGGTATTCTTTTTATTTTTTGGTGTACAGAAGGAAGAATTTCAGTAGAAGAATATATATTAAAATAACAGATTTATTCTTAAATTGAATGACTCCTCATCATCGAATCAAAAGGTTGTGACTTGGGTAGTACCATCTATGAAATAGTTATCGCAATGCAAGGCCCTGCAAATGACCTTATATATGCCTAAGAATCATATTGAACTTACTGTTAGTTTCATATACATGGCCTCTGATGGTTGCAAGCGAATGACGAATTCATTTCTCCCTTGCTTTTGACCTTGCACATTAACAATTGATGGATTCAGATAATATATACTATTCTAAGTTAAAGACAGCAATTATACAACACTATTCAATGTAAAGTTCTACAGATACGGTCTAAATCTAATTGTCATCCAATAATTGATGTGCTTGAACCAGAGACTAATTAACAGGAGCTTATAAAAAAGATCATTGAGGATAGAGAGGGAAACTAAAATTTAAATGGCGTACATTTGAAGATGTCCCCAGGAACATCCTTAAATTGAACACGAATTTCTGCTTTCCTGCTGTTCAGAGCTTTTCCTGCCTTTAATATAAAAGGGACGCCTGTATTGTACGATTATTAAGTCAGTAACTCAGAGAAACCTATACAGAAACAAATATTCAGAAAATCTTGTTCTAATATCATGTCATGAAAGTAGATGGTTACTATGGCACAGTACATTGTCCTGCGGCAATGGTAAGACAATCCTGGCTCTAGGGTTCTTTGTATCATGTATGAACTTGAAGAGGCAACAAATCACAAGATTGAAAAACATATAAACTTAATGAATATTGAAAATATACAAGGTAAGAAAATCAAACTGAACCTTCCCATCTTTCATTGTGTATACGCAAAACAACAGTAGCAAATGTAGGAGCGTTTGAGCTGTCAGAGACAGTTGGGTCATCTTTATAGCCCTCATATTGTCCGAGGATTACTTCTTCATGCTTTATGGGTAGCACAGACTGAAGAACCTGAAAGATACGAAAGTGATCAGATAGATTCACAGGGCTATGGCTAGAGAAAGCAAATGTGACATTTGTTGATGTACTCCAGACAAGAAATTGTGTTTGGTTAATGATGATAAACATTAAGAAGGTAAGAAATTAAAGATAAAAGCAAGTTCTTGCATTTGACAAAGAGGATTATGACCTTCACTTTCTCATCCCGAACATGTTCAGGCTTAAGTGATATAGGTTTCTCCATAGCAACCAAACAAAATACCTGCAGCAATATGGTTATAATAAATAAAAGATAACCACAAAAATTCAAAGTAAAAGATTTCCGAAACCAAGTATATTACATTATTACCTCAGCATTTTCACTTGTAACGTCGATTATTTATATATATATAAATTGTAAAGAAGATAATGACATATTTGACCCTAAATGACAGGCAGAATTACATTATATGGGATGCAAAAATATTATAAAACATATTAATTTATGATGTGCCCATGGTCAAAGTAATCCACAAAAAGTCTAGTCTCAAATTTTCTTCAATAATTCATTGTCATCATCAAAGAAGACAATTGTCTTGACTATGCGGTTGGCTACGAAAAACTTTTTGGCTCTATGTAAGTTTTATCACTAGTCTAAATAAATAATTATCCACGTGCAGGATTGACATGGACCTACAGTTTTAAAAAATCTGGAATAATTAATTAGTAAGGTCCAGATTGATCTTTCCTTTTATTCACACCATGATTTATTTAAAATCAAGTTGGCCAGTGAGCGTATGAAAGATGTTGAAAACAGCAAAGCTGAAGTGTTTTTCTATATATAATCATTTTAAGATAAACAGAGTAGTCTTTACATACCATATCTAATCAGTAATAACTGTATTGTTACTTTAATGTTGCCAATATGTGAAGGTATATCTGATAATCAAGGATGAGCTAGAGGGGGAAAACTATAACATTTATTGCTCTTCGGTATTAGTGAGATAGGGGGATAATATTTAATCTGTTCCTGCAAATTTCTTATCAATTGAGAGTTTATTTCATTACATAGAAAATGCAGACATGTAATGCATTAATAAAAAAGAAAATCATTTACTTTCAATTACCTGCAGCAAATGATTTTGAATGATATCTCGAATAATTCTGCAAAATAACAAATGAGTTTAATTTTGACCATTTTACTATGAGTTTAATAAAAATCTGTTAACAATTTCCATCCTCATACTTAAGGTGTGTAGTCGTGAATTGTAGGATGCAAATAAAAACATACCCATATTCATCAAAGTATCCTCCTCGTCCTTCAGTTCCAAAATCTTCCCTGAATACAATCTGTAGATTCATGAAAATATTTGAAATGGCATCAATTAACAAACTGCACTTTGTATATGTATTTTACATAGACAAGAACTAATCCTCTTCATGGCGGAAGAATTAGAAACTTTTTGAATGTTCAAGATGACATGCCTGAAAGAAAACTACGAAAATTCATGATAGAATGCATCTACACTATCTTCATGGCTCGATTTACTTATTTTACTCAAATTAAAGCAAATATAAGAGGAAAACTTACCTGTATATTAGCAATGTTGTCGCGATTCCAAAGAGGCATAAACAACCGATTTGCAAAACGCAGTACAAGCTGCAAATTCAAGTAAAACAAAAAAAAACTCTTTTTTTAAAAACATAAGGTAAAAAAGGAAATTACATAATCCAATGTGAAAAAATACTGAAAGAAGCCTGGTTCTTCCAATATTTCCTTCAGAAAATGAAGACTATCATTTATGATTTTACAGAATTACCAAGTTCTGAACCAACTCCTTTCCCAGGTAGTGATCAATTCTATACAGCTGTTCTTCAGTAAATAGCTCTCCAAGTTGAGCACTTAAATCTTCTGCAGAATTAAGGTCCTTTCCAAAAGGTTTCTCAACCACTATGCGAGTCCAGCCACCAAGATCGGCTGAGAAGTATCAGTTTAAACCAGGAAAGATTAGCTTACGAGACAATGAAATCAAGAAAAAGATAATTCAAAATATCTTCATATAGCATGGTCAAATACTTCAAGCGTGCAAATGCTATAACACAAGACTACAACAGAGTCAAACTTCATAATGCCCCCGAAATACAAAACCATTAATAAGACAGATAAATAGCTATTCTGCCCACTATACAACATACGTTACCCATTTTTGGATGACATGAAGAAAGGCAGGCACTTATTTTAGGATCAGGTGGTAAAGAAGGAAGAGAAAGTTGGAAAGATCATATGAGTGTGTAACAGAGTTGCTCTCAAGGTGACAGGAAAGGAAAGGTTAATTACATAAGCATAAAAAGGAGTTTATATGTTTTCAAAGAACTGTAATAGTTAAGACCTAAAACTAAAATAGTACACAATAATGAGTTCCATTATTTGTAGTTTTAAAGTATTATTTTGGAAAATGATATATTTGTAGTTTTAAAGTATTATTTTGGAAACACAAACAGCCAAGAGTGAGAACTTAATGTACATGGAAAACGAATCTCTTAATTTGAACTTCTTAATTGACATGAAAAATGATAAGTATCACAACTAAAAAATGAGGTGCATGTACCATTTTGGAAATTCTTAACCAAGAGTTCACAATAGATGTCATGTAAGAGAAAATTTGAAGATTTAATGCGTATTTTAACTACTTTTCAAGAGTACTATTATTAGAATTCCTGCTTAAAAGCAAATGAATATGACTTGAGTGTAAATATTTTTTACATTTACTTTACACTGATGTATTGTTGACCATTAGCTAACACCTGAAAGTGATACACATTTTCACTGTACAATTAAGAGTAAAATTGCCATTTAGGGAAAATGTGTGTTTCTGGTCCTAATAAATTCTCAAACCCAGAGGCATTGCTCGGAGAATTACCCAAGCTACATCAAATAATTTAGTGATTTGAGCATCTTACTGAATTCACAGGAGCTTACATGGGTTCATGCAGTTTTGTCTTATCATTCTGCAAACAGAAGGGTAAACAGATGGTGGAAGTGCCAAGTAAAATAGTCTGCGAGAGATTCCTGGATGGCTTTTTTTTGATATCTCATGCTCGGAAATTGCCTTGTTTAATAGTTGAAAGCCATCTGCACTGTCATATGAACCGCTGACATATTTAATCTGCAAAGCGAAATTACCAAAAATCTTAGTTCCTGAATTTACAAGATTTCAGACAGAGAAGATATATGATCAACTTACCAATTGCAAGAACCTTGATAGAACATCCTCTTGCTCAGCTGAAACACCTTTCTGTAGGTATCTGAACATCATTAGAAAGTTTGTAAGTGCAAATTCAAAGATTAATGAACTAGACACAGAATAACCAAAAGTTCTATAACACATCCCCTAACTAGTGAATTTTTCTCTGAAGTACTTACAAAATAAACATTTCACAATTCCAGGCATCAATTTGAACAAAAGATAGGATTCGAGAAGTTCTCAAGAATAATGTGAGTCAATAATAAAATTTTTCCTTTGTCTAAATGAACATAAAACATAGAACAAGTACTGTGATTCGAGACTGGATATAGAACAACAACAAGAAGCTAATAAGTCCCAACTGTCTGGGGGTCAACTGCATGGATCTTATCAGCAACCAACCCCAAAATAAGGCCATAGCATTAGTAATATTCATATCTTTCTAAAACACTTCTAATTACATTAGATAGAACTTTCTTTGGTCACCCAATACTTCTTATCCCATCAACTCATATTAAATGACATTTTTATAGTATATGTCTCCTTGCTAAATAATAGATCCAAAGTATACAAAACCTCTGTTTATAATTCTTTCCCAGCCATCTTGATAATTGACTAGTTTATTTTATTGATGAAATCACATTGTATAATTCAATTTTTGTTCAATGTAGCATAAACTTATGGTTTCAAAAGTTTACCTCCACAATTTAAACTTTAATTTTATTTATTTATACTTTTATCAATCAATGTAACTAACATCTGCAATTAATGCACATCGAAGAAGCTTCTCATGGATATGTCTACAAGTTCATCTAGTGCTGATCCAAAAGCATAAGGAATTAGAGCTGACCATGAAGTAACCTACCCTCATAGTAAAAATCCTTTGTTATAGTCCTAGTAGTTTTAGATTGAGAAGCTAGAATATGCTATATGTACTTTATCATATCAACATGACTACAATTAGATATTCCTTGTTCCATAAAATCGGGACACTAACTATCTAGGGATGTAGCATATTTCTAAGGAAATAAAATGAATGAGAAATTCTGATTCAAGACTAGATATACAACCAAGAAATCAGAACATAATCAAATAGCCAAATGATTCAAAAAGGTAAATAGAGTGGCATTGATGGTAGCTCACATTTCGCAAAGGAGTGTCATATTAGATAGGTGAAGTTATGGATGAAGCCAAGGATGAAGAAATTTAAAGAAAATGATACAATCTTACCCGCGGATGCGTGCTCTAAGATCATCATCTAAAAGCTTTGTCCTGGCATAACCAAATATGTGTACATCATTCTCCTGTAGGAATCGCTGTATATGTCCATAAAATACAATACATTAGTTGATAACTTGCACCTATGATTGTACACAATTAATCAAAGCAATCGAATTTATATTCAGAATCATACATCAAATTAAAATGAAGGTTAACAATATTACAACCAGAAAACATAGAATTTGTTTTCCTAATACATCCCAATAAGAATACATGCGGTGAGTACAATATTGTCAATCCTAGTGAGTTGCCTTTTGTTTGTCACAGTTAAACTGAAACACATAAGAAATTTGCAACCAACTCCACAAACTAATACATGCTTGGATTACCCTAAAACAAATAATAACTAAGTGAAAAGCATGCCAAGAGATGGGGTAATCCAAGCAACAAACCTGGGCAAAAAGGTGGAAAAGTGCAGGAAATGTTTTCTTCTTTGCAAGATCTCCTGAAGCACCAAGAACAACTATGGATAGACAGCCAACCTCCCTCACAAATCCCATGTCTTTTTCTTCTGAAAATGATTCACTCTTAGTATTCTCACTTCCCAAGGGCACACTCTGCGAAAATGAATTCACCACATTGCATCCCTTTGACATGGCTGACCAAAGTATGCCAAGCTTATTCTTTCAAATCTGTGAACTGCATAAGCATATGCAGAAACAATTATTTGTCCGTATTTTGGGGAAGCTTTTATGCTAGGAGGTAGAGAGAGAGAGAGAGAGAGAGAGAGAGAGAGAGAGAGAGAGAGAGAGTATAGAAATGATATAAAAACGGAAATCTTGATAAAAATATTATGATTGATCTGCATCTATAAAGAATACAAAAGCAACCAACAACGTTGACGAAGACAACCAACACAGATTTAATAGCATCAATTTCATATAGGGGAAATACAAAACTGTGGAAGGATTTTTTTTTTTCTAAATGCAAGAAACGAAAAAAAAAAAACTCTTTATATATGTAAAATGTTAATCAAATCTGGAGTCTGATGTCTGGACAGTGAGCAAATAATAGCAAGTGTGTGACAGTTAGAGCTCGAATGCTGCGGCATCAGATCCTTATGCTTTTCCTGGTCCTTCCACCTTAAATTCTGTACAATTTTCATACGGCTATACTAGCATAGATCCGTACTGGATTCATACTGCGAATCAACTAAATACTCCGACATATGTGATTGGCCGTTGATAAATAAAACGATAATGGCAGAGCAGGAGCAAAGAAAGGTAAGATTCCTCTACAGCAGAGCAACATGTTCCAAGCAGTACAAAAAACTAAAAGAAAACACGAGAATCGTCAACGTAGCCAAAAATATCTCGATCGAGAACCATCGCACCAGGGAAGAACAAGGAAAAGATCCTCTCTCTTGAGTCTTGACGCAAAGCCCCCGACAGCTAGTAAACCAAAAGGGAAAAAGATCGACCGAACACAAACTCACAGAAGAATCGCACAAGCAAAGAGAGAAGAGAGCAAGAACAAACCTTCCACAGTTGAGATCTCCGCAATGGCGATGGCGAAATCGGGGACAGTTCCCCTCTCTTATACCCGCTGGATGCGCCTCCTGTTCGCTTGGTTACTCCCCCACCAGCCCTTCACTCTCTCGGTCCCGTTTACCAACCGCCGAATTCAACGGGGCACACAAGCAGAGCACCTTCACTGGAAATAGAAGGTAAATAAAGAATATTTTTCTTGAGCTACCCAATGACACAGCAATTAGAAATCAGTTTGCGCACGGGTAGACAGAATGGTAGCTATCGTGGGTTATCTACTCTCTCTTTTTTTTTCATTTTGGTGGAGCCTCTCTTGGGTAAACCGTAAAACGGGTGGGGCCGACAAGCTTGCAAACAAATAAAGCGAATCAAATGGGACGGCATGGCATAGTGGGTAATAATATTACAAGTCGCGGGCCCCACTCCGGCTGCGTAGTTATGCGGTATGCGGCGGGTCAAAATCTCCTGCAAATCGAAATAACAATTTCGACCTGCTTATTAGAAAGTTTCATTTGATTAATTCAAAATTTTATTCTTTTAAAAAATAATTATTTTATTTTAACTTATTTTAAATTTTGTAATTCTATTAAATTTGATGTCAATCTTTATGTAAAGTAGACTATTATATTTGAACGATTTAATTTTTAACAAAATCCTTATCCTACATGGGAATAAAAGGAACCGTGTGACTTATAGAACTAGTTTTAAGTCAAATAAAATGTTTTCACTTAAACAGGATAGTAAATAATATCAGTAAATTATCCTAAAATTCTTAATACCAAATTTATTTATTTTTCTTAGTATATGTATTAAAAAATTTATTTTAATTTTCTATCTAAAAATTTTTCGTTTACTTCAATTTCCTAATACACTCTGATTTATGTAATTATCTTTATTATTTTGATATTAAAAGTTTAAAAGAAAATATAATTAATCTTAAATCCAACACTATTTAATTAGAATCATCCAATCAATTCAGCCTAATTCAATGTATGAGCTCCAAATTAATTGGTTAAATAAAAAAGAGTCGTGTTTAATTAGATAGAAATAAATGATGTTGAATTTATGAAAAATTATGTCTTCTTTTAAATTTTTTATCTATAAAAAATAATAACCAATTCTTTCACGATAAACGAAAAAGAATCATATTTAATTTGATAGTAAATATAGTAAATTTCTAGTTTAAATTGTAAATTTTAAAATAATTATATCTATTATTAGATTTTTTGCCTATAAAAATAAAAATAATTAGAAAATTAGTGTATATTAAAGAATCATAAGAGAATTGAAGTAAAAAAAATTAAATATAATAAGTGAGAATAAATTTTTTCTAACACAAATCTAAAGATGAAATTGAAGCGAGCGTAGGATAATTTATCCTAATAATACCGTTATGATCCAAATTAAGTTATTTTAATAAAACAAAAAAAACATATTTAATAATTTTTAAGATAACAATTACCCTTTAACTTATTAGATATCTACAACGAGAATGACAATGAAAACCAGGAAATGACGCTGATGGGCTTAAAAGCTATTGGATTGGGCCAGAACGGCCCTCAGCAAGTTAGTAGGGAACCAGAGTAAGCGATCGGTTGCTTTCATTGTTTTTTCGGCAATTTACCAAAAGGCGCATCCAAAAATAGGTATTTATCAAAAGGCGTCCCATGGTTTCAATGTTATCAAAGGGCGCACATATTTTAGTAAACTTCCTCTTATACCCCTACTGTCAATCAAGTACTGCATGCAATTCTCTTTCCCTTTCTCTTTCTCTTTGTCAGTAACGAATTTCGAGATGGACGTACGTACCTTTCTCAAAAAGATGTTCCTTTATATTTTGATAATAATATTATGGAACCTTTCTCAAAACAAAAAAATATTAAAATTAATTAAAATATTTTTATTAAATAAAAACTAAAAGAACATTTCAGCCGCCCACGTTGGGCCTGAAATGATTCCATTTCAGGCCCAACGTGGGCCTGAAATGTTTCCATTTCAGGCCCAACGTGCCCAATATTAAGGGTCTTTTCTCGATTCTTTGTTATTACATTTTAACACCTCGGAGAAGTCCAAATAAATAATGGATAGCAAATTTGAACTCCTTGTAACCTCAGAAATCCACAGGAACTGAAATTTTTACAATCGGAGCTCTCTAGGTCAATCAGTGGCCTTTTGGAGTCATTGGGGCCTGAAATGGAAACATTTCAGGCCCACGTTTCAGGCCCAACGTGGGCCTGAAATCTTTCCATTTCAGGCCCCAATGACTCCAAAAGGCCACTGATTGACCTAGAGAGCTCCGATTGTAAAAATTTCAGTTCCTGTGGATTTCTGAGGTTACAAGGAGTTCAAATTTGCTATCCATTGTTTATTTGGACTTCTCCGAGGTATTAAAATGTAATAATGAAGAACCGAGAAAACATCACGTTGGGCCTGAAATGGGCACGTTGGGCCTGAATGGAACCATTTCAGGCCCACGTTGGGCCTGAAATGGAATCATTTCAGGCCCACTATTTGACCTAGAGAGCTCCGATTGTAAAAATTTCAGTTCCTGTGGATTTCTGAGGTTACAAGGAGTTCAAATTTGCTATCCATTATTCATTTGGACTTCTACGAGGTATTAAATTGTAATAATGAAGAACCGAGAAGAAATCACACATTAGGCCTTTTAGGGTCATTGGGCCTGAAATGGTTGGACACCTATTGCATTGGTGATATCTAATATATAGATGTTTGGACACCTAAAATATCATCTCCTACCTCTGACCTCTCTATTCATATGAAATTTTCAGAAATCCAGATATGGGAGGTCCATCAGAGAGTTTTGACCAAAACTCACTGATATTTCTAAACTACTCCTATTTGATTGGTGATATGTAATATAAAGATGGTTGGACACCTAAAACATCATCTCCTACCTCTAACCTCTCTATTCATATGGAATTTTCAGAAATCCAGATATGGGAGGTCCATCAGTGGGTTTTGGTCAAAACTCACTGATATTTCTAAACTACTCCTATTTCATTGATGATATCTAATATATAGATGTTTGGACACCTAAAACATCATCTCCTACCTCTAACCTCTCTATTCATATGGAATTTTCAGAAATCCAGATATGGGAGGTCCATCAGTGGGTTTTGGTCAAAACTCACTGATATTTCTAAACTACTCCTATTTGATTGGTGATATCTAATATATAGATGTTTGGACACCTAAAACATCATCTCCTACCTCTAACCTCTCTATTCATATGGAATTTTCAGAAATCCAGATATAGGAGATCCATCAGTGAGTTTTGACCAAAACCCACTGATATTTCTAAACTATTCCTATTTGATTGGTGATATCTAATATATAGATGGTTGGACACCTAAAACATCATCTCCTACCTCTAACCTCTCTATTCATATGGAATATTCAGAAATCCAGATATGGGAGGTCCATCAGTGGGTTTTGGTCAAAACTCACTGATATTTCTAAACTACTCCTATTTGATTGGTGATATCTAATATATAGATGGTTGGACACCTAAAACATCATCTCCTACCTCTAACCTCTCTATTCATATGGAATTTTCAGAAATCCAGATATGGGAGGTCCATCAGTGAGTTTTGACCAAAACCCACTGATATTTCTAAACTACTCCTATTTGATTGGTGATATCTAATATATAGATGTTTGGACACCTAAAACATCATCTCCTACCTCTAACCTGTCTATTCATATGGAATTTTCAGAAATCCAGATATGGGAGGTCCATCAGTGGGTTTTGGTCAAAACTCACTGATATTTCTAAACTACTCCTATTTGATTGGTGATATCTAATATATAGATGTTTGGACACCTAAAACATCATCTCCTACCTCTAACCTCTCTATTCATATGGAATTTTCAGAAATCCAGATATGGGAGGTCCATCAGTGGGTTTTGGTCAAAACTCAGTGGGTTTTCAGAAATATCAGTGGGTTTTGGTCAAAACTCACTGATGGATCTCCCATATCTGGATTTCTGAAAATTACATATGAATAGAGAGGTTAGAGGTAGGAGATGATGTTTTAGGTGTCCAAACATCTATATATTAGATATCACCAATCAAATAGGAGTAGTTTAGAAATATCAGTGAGTTTTGACCAAAACCCACTGATGGACCTCCCATATCTGGATTTCTGAAAATTCCATATGAATAGAGGTTAGAGGTAGGAGATGATGTTTTAGGTGTCCAACCATCTATATATTAGATATCACCAATCAAATAGGAGTAGTTTAGAAATATCAGTGGGTTTTGGTCAAAACTCACTGATGGACCTCCCATATCTGGATTTCTGAAAATTCCATATGAATAGAGAGGTTAGAGGTAGGAGATGATGTTTTAGGTGTCCAAACATCTATATATTAGATATCACCAATCAAATAGGAGTAGTTTAGAAATATCAGTGAGTTTTGACCAAAACCCACTGATGGACCTCCCATATCTGGATTTCTGAAAATTCCATATGAATAGAGAGGTTAGAGGTAGGAGATGATGTTTTAGGTGTCCAAACATCTATATATTAGATATCATCAATGAAATAGGAGTAGTTTAGAAATATCAGTGAGTTTTGACCAAAACCCACTGATGGACCTCCCATTTCTGGATTTCTGAAAATTTCATATGAATAGAGAGGTTAGAGGTAGGAGATGATGTTTTAGGTGTCCAAACATCTATATATTAGATATCACCAATCAAATAGGAGTAGTTTAGAAATATCAGTGAGTTTTGACCAAAACCCACTGATGGACCTCCCATATCTGGATTTCTGAAAATTCCATATGAATAGAGAGGTTAGAGGTAGGAGATGATGTTTTAGGTGTCCAACCATCTATATATTAGATATCACCAATCAAATAGGAGTAGTTTAGAAATATCAGTGGGTTTTGGTCAAAACTCACTGATGGATCTCCCATATCTGGATTTCTGAAAATTCCATATGAATAGAGAGGTTAGAGGTAGGAGATGATGTTTTAGGTGTCCAAACATCTATATATTAGATATCACCAATCAAATAGGAGTAGTTTAGAAATATCAGTGAGTTTTGACCAAAACCCACTGATGGACCTCCCATATCTGGATTTCTGAAAATTCCATATGAATAGAGAGGTTAGAGGTAGGAGATGATGTTTTAGGTGTCCAAACATCTATATATTAGATATCATCAATGAAATAGGAGTAGTTTAGAAATATCAGTGAGTTTTGACCAAAACCCACTGATGGACCTCCCATATCTGGATTTCTGAAAATTCCATATGAATAGAGAGGTTAGAGGTAGGAGATGATGTTTTAGGTGTCCAACCATCTATATATTAGATATCACCAATCAAATAGGAGTAGTTTAGAAATATCAGTGAGTTTTGGTCAAAACTCTCTGATGGACCTCCGATATCTGGATTTCTGAAAATTTCATATGAATAGAGAGGTCAGAGGTAGGAGATGATATTTTAGGTGTCCAAACATTTATATATTAGATATCACCAATGCAATAGGTGTCCAACCATTTCAGGCCCAATGACCCTAAAAGGCCTAATGTGTGATTTCTTCTCGGTTCTTCATTATTACATTTTAATACCTCGTAGAAGTCCAAATGAATAATGGATAGAAAATTTGAACTCCTTGTAACCTCAGAAATCCACAGGAACTGAAATTTTTACAATCGGAGCTCTCTAGGTCAAATAGTGAATTTTGACACATTAGGCCTTTTAGGATCATTGGGACTGAAAAGGAACCATTTCAGGCCCACATTGGGCCTGAAATGATTCCATTTCAGGCCCAACGTGGGCCTGAAATGGTTCCATTTCAGGCCCAACGTGCCCATTTCAGGCCCAACGTGATGTTTTCTCGGTTCTTCATTATTACATTTTAATACCTCGGAGAAGTCCAAATAAACAATGGATAGTAAATTTGAACTCCTTGTAACCTCAGAAATCCACAGGAACTGAAATTTTTACAATCGGAGCTCTCTAGGTCAATCAGTGGCCTTTTGGAGTCATTGGGGCCTGAAATGGAAAGATTTCAGGCCCACGTTGGGCCTGAAACATTTCAGGCCCAACGTGGGCCTGAAATGTTTCCATTTCAGGCCCAACGTGGACCTGAAATCTTTCCATTTCAGGCCCCAATGACTCCAAAAGGCCACTGATTGACCTAGAGAGCTCCGATTATAAACATTTCAGTTCCTGTGGATTTCTGAGGTTACAAGGAGTTCAAATTTGCTATCCATTATTTATTTGGACTTCTCCGAGGTGTTAAAATGTAATAACAAAGAATCGAGAAAAGACCCTTAATATTGGGCACGTTGGGCTTGAAATGGAAACATTTCAGGCCCATCATTTCAGGCCCAACGTGGGCGGCTGAAATGTTCTTTTAGTTTTTATTTAATAAAAATATTTTAATTAATTTTAATATTTTTTTGTTTTGAGAAAGGTTCCATAATATTATTATCAAAATATAAAGGAACATCTTTTTGAGAAAGGTACGTACGTCCATCTCGAAATTCGTTACTGACAAAGAGAAAGAGAAAGGGAAAGAGAATTGCATGCAGTACTTGATTGACGGTAGGGGTATAAGAGGAAGTTTACTAAAATATGTGCGGCCTTTGGTAACATTGAAACCATGGGACGCCTTTTGGTAAATACCCATTTTTGGATGCGCCTTTTGGTAAATTGCCCTTGTTTTTTTGGTTGGTGGTAATTAATTTGGATGGAATATAAAAATATGTATATCGAAACATAAAATATAAATGATACTACCGTAAAAATAAACGTCACAGTAAAAATTTTAATCACCATTCAGTGGCATATCCGACTTTTGATCGCCGATCGGACATTATCAGCAGCCTTTGATCGTCGTCCCGAATCAAACTATACCTTGGGAGGACGGTGAACCCGTCAGGATCACCGGTAACAGTAAATCCATCGAAATCGACGATGAATAATGCGAGATCGCAATTGTGGCAATCCCCTACAGATTCACCATGCCCCCCAATTGTGGCAATTTTAAGTGAGCAACATAAAATATATGGAAAGGAAATTAATTGCATTTAGCATTGAATTTAAGTTGAAAAAAATTAATTGAAGGAATTTAAATGGGAAGCATTAAGCCTACGTTTGGTAGGGGTAATGTAATCGGGTTTGTAATGTAATTAAGTTTGTAATGTAATGTAATCTTGATTACATTGTTATGTTTGGTAATGAGTTGTATGTAATCTTTGATAACCATTATAAGTTAGATTTCTTTATTTGATGAGAGGTAATCCATCCTGTAATGTAATCAAGATTAACGACCGACGACCGCCGTCGGCCGGCCGGTGACCATTGACCGGTTGGCGAACCGGCGGCCGCCGACGACGACGGTAGCCCGCCGCCGACGGCCGGCGACCGACGAACCGTCGACAACCAACGACCGTCGCCACCCGACCGACGACTTTACAAGGTGTAATGTAATCCAGATTACATAGGTTTTGTTTTGTAATGCAGATTATAAATCATCAACCTCTTTTGTAATCGAGATTACATTACATTACAATTTTAAAGTTATTCTAAATAAAAGAATCCAACTTGTAATATAATCTGGATTATATTACAGGGTAGATTACACCCTACCAACACCCTACCAAACGCAGCCTAAATAGAATTGCTCCGCTAACACAAGATAAGAGACTATATATATTCCCATTTAAATTTCTAAAATTTAAATTGAAAAAAATTAAATTGAAGGAATTGCTGCGGACGAGCTTTCCACGTGCCCATGCGAACTTTGTTCAAGGCGCCTCCTCAGAGGATTGATCCGAGCACAGAATGTTTATTTTTTATTTTTTTTTATTTTTTTATATTTAAAATTTAAAATTTTAATATTAAATTATAATAAATTTAAGGGAACGCTTGGTATATATTTGACAATGAGAATGGTAATGAATTTTGATTGAGGGTTTATGAGTTTAGTAATAACCTAATAGGGATTGAATTATGAAATCAAGGGTATCATATCTTTATTTTAATTCAGATTCTCGTATATCACGCATCATAAACACGCCTTCTAAATTCGCTTACCAAGCGCATCCTAAGTCATTAAAATTTTTTTCTCTTGGATTCATATTACTCTTACAAGCAGTGGCTAGCCATGTTAGTAGCAGGTTACAGTCGCACTCCTCTCGTGTGTGTGTGTGTGAGAGGAGAGGGAGTGGCGCAGATCGTCGCGGAGAAGGAGGGGCGGTGAGCAAACAGAGAGGGAGGGTCGGCGAGATGTTGACGAGTCGGCGAGGAATAGGTTTCTTAGAAGGGAAGATTGGGTTTAAAAAAATAAATATGACGCGGATGCCACGAAGGCAGTCCGCACAGTTCCAGATTAAATTAGTCCGTAGTATAACAAATATATATATATATATATATATATATATATATATATATATATATGAGAGGAGAGGGAGTGGGGCAGATCGTCGCGGAGAGGGAGGGGCGGTGAGCAAACAGAGAGGGAGGGTCGGCGAGATGTTGACGAATCGGCGAGGAATAGGTTTCTTAGAAGGGAAGATTGGGTTTAAAAAAATAAATATAACGCGGATGCCACGAAGGCAGTCCGCATAGTTCCAGATTAAATTAGTCCGTAGTATAACAAATATATATATATATATATATATATATATATATTATATATATATAATATATATATATATATATATATATATATATATATATATATCAAGCATTTAAACTGATTAATTTATTATTGTTCATATCCGAAAATTAAAATTAATTATATATTTGAAAAGCTTAGTACCTAAATTATTCATTGGTATTGGTATAACTTTTATGAGGAAATATATTGATTTAGAATATTAAGTATTAAAATTAAAAAATATTTATATATAATAATAAATGAACAAATTAAATCATAAAATATGAAGTGAGAACGTTAAATTAAAATTAGATTGGGTTTGAAATAAATCTAATATGTAGATGTGGAGATAAGGATTACATTGCTTCAAATCGTGATTGATTTGAAATTGATCTGGTCAAATTATGGCCGAATCAAATTTATGAAAGTATCTTGGATAATTTTAACGTTGATTAACCGAATTAAGTTAGACCCTGTGTATATTTGATGCATTGTATATAAGGATTATATTGGTTTAAATTGGGATTGATGTGGAGTTGATTTGATCAAATTATGATTGAATCAAATTTATATAAGTACCTGGATAATTTTGATATTCATCAATTGAGTTAAGTTAAATCTTGTGTATATTTGATATCTCGTGTTTAAGATTTGATGTTGATCAATTTACACTAAGATTTGAAATTTTCAAAAATCATTTATCTGGATGGAAAATCATCCTCCCTGATCGATAATACTGGTTACGCCACTGCTCTTGGGTGATAATATTCAAAATAAAAAAATTTAGATATTCACGAAGTATATTATTTGTATTTAGTGTTTAAAATTTTAGGATTTAGGGATAAGATTATAACGAGTTTAAGTCAATAAGATTTTTTTTTTTAGGGATCCGACTTTTCTCTAAGTTATAGTATTTAAGATGAAAATTTTAGATGTTATATAAATATTATATGTATTTAAGATATATTTAAAACAATATTGATTAAAAATATTGATTGAGGTATCTCCCATCACTCATTTTGTTAAAAAAATAATTGATGGGGCTGCCTCGTGTCTGGCGCGGGTGCGCAGCGCACCATCCTCAGTATAACATTATTCATATTGCGCACTCATCCGGTGCGTAATTATACGCGATCGAAATATCTTAATCGACTGAGACAAGCCGTAGCACCTTGAATTAATTCGAGACCTAGCATCGCGATGGTCGTCATCAAATGTTTACCCCTCTCGATTTATCTTTGTCCCATATTATAATTTTTGGTCAGGGTCGATTGGACGGGATATAGTGACAAAAGATGATTCATTCGTCTTCAATATTCTTATTAATCTGTCTCAAAATTAACACGAAAAAAATAACTCGAATACTATGGTTAGTGCGTGAGAAGGATGAATATATTGACTTTACTAAGTTTTGATACCCAGACCTCATGGTTGCAATACCCACGTACTAACCATCAGTCCATTATGTGGGGACTAAAAATGATTAACGAAGTTTTTTCAATCTCGGGCGACCAACTTGGCCCCACGAAATCGAAATTTCTCATCGACCGTCAAAATAAATTGGAAAATGCTCACGGTGGATAATCCAAAAGCCCAGCGTCCTAAGGTTCAGGTCTCATTTAAAAAAAATATTTATAAAATATATCATAAAATTCAAATCATAAATATTTAAAATAATTATTAATCATCCATTCTGCACCATAGTCCCGGGGCAGACTGGACGGGGCATAGACGCTTGACTTGGTGAATCGATTGTGTAACCGGGCGTCGCAGTCGCTCACCAAATTGGCTTCTTTGAATGCATTTAAAAATTATATTCACTGTCTGTTTGTCTAAACACGTAACATGACTCATTTATAAAATTATATAAAAGCACCTTATTGTAATTTTTTATCTTGAAAATATATTTTCTAATATAGAATAGTTTTAATAAAAAATATTCGCTTTTATTTCCCCTAGTTTCTTATTGAGAAAGTAGTTTTTAGCGTTAAGATTTTCCTATAAAAAACATTATTTTTTTAAATATTTAAAAATTAAGTATTCTAGAAAGTAATTACTTGCCCTATTATACATAAAGATATTATCATTCATGAAAATAAATGGAATATTTAATTTAGAAATTCGGTAAAGTTGCTTTAAATCTTTAATGGGGAGTCAAACTTTACATTCACTCCCCACACAAGTTTTTGTTAGTTTTTGCTCCCTAATGAAACTGAGTATAAAAGAGTAAAAATTGAGTATACATCAGTGAAAACTAAGTATAAAAGTGAAACTTGAGTATAAAAGAGTGAAAATTGAGTACAGGATTATTGATGTGGTGGATGCAAACTGCCATACTCAGTTTTCTAACTTTTATGCTCAATTTTCTTCAAATAATACTCACCAAACATCATGTTTGGGTAGGGGGTAGGAATTGCATGCAAAGTTGACTTGGTAAGTGGGAAGTTTAGGAAAATTTACCCTTAAAAATTTCTATGAAAAATATAATACGTTGCTGTAATAAAGTATGATACGCCTCATTCGTGGAAAATTTGTTATGAATGAGATATGATTCAATTCTGATTAATACAAATATTCTTTCAAATTATCTTGTCTGACCTTAAAAAGTAGTTAGATTAACGGTAAATTTGCTTTAAATCCCTAATGACAAGTCAAATTTTATATTCAGTCCCCATTTGAGTTTTTCTTTGTGTTAACTCCTTAATGGATTAAGTATAAAAGAGTAAAAATTGAATATATATCAGTGAATAATGAGTATAAAAGAGTGAAAAGTGAGTATAAAAGAGTGAAAATTGAGTATGCAATTTCTTAATGCGGTGGATGCAGCCTTATATACTCAATTTTCTAACTTTTATACTCAATTTTCTTCAAATAATACTCACAAAGCTGTCTTGTCAATCCCATCAGGGACTGCATGTAAATAAAAATTTGGGTAGGGATTGCATGTAAATGTAAGTTTGGAAGTGGGGAGTTTAAGAAAATTTACGATTAAAACGGAATAAGTCTCTATGATTTTTTTAAAAAAATGTGAAATCGTCCTAGCGGGACCTTCACTTTTGCATCTGGTAGAACCATGAATTCCAATGTCGAATTTAATGTAAAGAAATAAGAAAGTAATTAGCTGCATAATTATCTTGCTTCTATTCATTTATTATCGGTAGGATGACTAATTACTATTTCAGATATTCATGATTCGATCCCTAGTTATTATGTATTTATAAGATTTTTTTTTCAAATGGGGCGTGACTCCTGGGACGCTAAGCTTCTAGACCGCCTACCACGAGCGCTTTCCGAATTACTTTGACGGTCGGTGAAAAATTTTTATGAGACCGGATCGATCATTTAAGATTAGAAAAATCTCGTTCATCATTTTTTTTATTCATTTATTGTCTTCTCCTTGATAGGGATATGATCTGGCAATATTATTAGTTAAGATGTATCTTCATGGATAATTTTTTTAATTTATTGTAGCTATTAGGATCCATCTTCATGGGTATTTTTTAAATTTATTGCAGCGGTTAGTTGAAAATTAACCGTTCGTCTCAAATTTAATTAATCATTTATTGCCATCCTCTAGATTTATCTTTCTCCCATATTATAATTTTTGGTCAGGGCCAACTGCACGGGATACAGTGATAAAAGAGGATTCGTTCGTTCTCACCGCCCTTATTAACTTGTTTTAAAGTCAACATGGAGAAGATAAATCAGAGGAGTTACTAGCCCGGATACTATAATTAGTGCATAGGAAGAGCGGCTACATTGGCTTTGTCGGATTTTGATCCCCAGATCTCATAGTTGCAATACACACACGAACCATCAGTCCATTATGTATGGACTAAAAATAATTAACGAGGTTTTTCCAACCTCGGGCGACCGACCTAATCCCATAAAATCGAAATTTCCCACCGACCGCCAGAATAATCGAGAAGCGCTCACGGCGGACAATCAAGAAGCCCAACGTCATAAGATTCGGGTCCCATTTAGAAAAATTTCTTTTATAAAATACGTCACAGTTGGAGATAAAATTATAAATGTCTAGAGTAATTATTAATCATTTTTCCGTTGTATCATAACCCCAGACAGACTGGAATCTTTCCGCTGTACCATAAACCCGGACAGACTGGACGGGACATAGACGCTTGACTTGGTGAATCGATTGTGTAACCGGGCTTCGCAGTCGCTCACCAAATTGGCTTCATTGAATGCATTTAAAAACTACATGCGCTGTCTGTTTGTCTAAACACGTTTCATGGCTCATTTATAAAATTATATAAAAGCACCTTATTGTAATTTTTTATCTTGAAAATATATTTTCTAATATAAAATAGTCTTAATAAAAAATATTCTAAACAATTTGTTCAATTATTCTATATTAAACTATTTTATTATAGCATTTTTTATTAAAAAATATTTTATTAATAATATTTGATTAGTTTTAATTAATTTAAATTAATGTTAATTAATTTTTTTTAAATGTTATGAACCGTGAGTAGTATAAGATAGAATTACTTGTTAATTTACTCGCTAAGTATAAGGTACAGGTGTTTGGTAGGCTTATTTTTTATTTTTATTTTTTATAAAAAATATGATTTTTTGAAAAACATGTTTGATTTGTATTTTCTAATCTTGTTTTTCAGAAAATAATATAGCGTTTCTTAAAAAATTAAAAATGAAAGAAATTTTTTAAAAAAATAATAAATAAATATGATTTTTTAGAAAATAAAAATAAAAAATGAAACAAATCGTTCCCTTAAATTTTTTTCAATCGATAAAAAATAGTGACGTGGAGGGTGGACCCAGGCGCCACCTTCCAGGCTCGTTTCCAGTCCGTCATTTATAAAATCATTTATTGACATTCTAATTTTAATTAAAATTAAATGAATGGAATTTTTAAAATATTCTTATATTATTTATTTATTCAACCGGATAACTACTATCAATTAGCTTTTAAAATTATCCAAGTTAGTTAGACAATACTGATTTTACCTATTTTAATTTTAGTTCTCCAAATAAGAATTTAGTTAAAATAATTTTTCGACCAACAAAACAAATGATAGAAGACTCTATGACATTTATTATATTTCAAAAATATTATCTAATGACAAACAATTGTCTAGAAGTTAATAGGTAACTTCTATATCATATAGAAGCTAATGGTTAATTTTTATAACGTTGATTTTATATTATTTTGGTTTTATATTTCTAAATAATAACATAATTAAAATAGCATTTAGTAAAATAAACATGATGAAACTAATTAGATTTCAAGTGATCATAATCTAATTATGATAAAAAAAATGTAAACATTAAGGGTGTGTTCGATTCAAATTACCATATATAACATTAGTTATGTGATTACCAAATAATCACATAACCAAGTTAATGAGGAATGAAAGATAACCTCAAGTTGTTTAGTTCAACTTAAGTAATCAAATAAAATCTTGTTTGTTTAGAGTTAATAGTCTATAACCTAATATAATATTTTACCATATTACCCTTTAGAATTTGTTTATCGCAGGTCGCCGGCGGTGGTCGCCGGCCGCCGGCGGTGGTCGTCGGTCGCCGGAGATGGTCGCCGGTCGCCAGCCGTCCGGCGATGGTCGCCGGTCGCCGGCCGTCCGGCGACGGTCGCCGGCCGTCGGCGATGGTCGCCGGTCGCCGGTCGCCGACCGTCGGCGGCGGTCGCCGGTCGCCGGCGGTGGTCGCCGGTCGCCGACCGCCGGCGGTGGTCGCCGGTCGCCGACCGCCGGCGGTGGTCGCCGGTCGCCGACTGTCGGCGGTGGTCGCCGGTCGCCAGCCGGCGGTGGTCGTCGGTCGCCGGCGGTCGCCGATCGCCGGCGGTGGTCGCCGGTCGACGGTCGCCGGCGGAGGTCGCCGGTGGACGGTCGCCGGCGGAGGTCGTCGGTCGCCGGCGGCGATCGCCGGTCGCCGGCGGCGGTCGCCGATCGCCGGCGGCGGTCGTCGGTCGCCGGTCGCCGGCGGCGGTCGCCGGTCGCCGGCGGCGGTCGCCGGTCGCCGGCGGCGGTCGCCGGTCGCCGGTCGCCGGTCGCCGGTCGCCGGTCGCCGGCGGCGGTCGCCGGTCGCCGGGGCGGTCGCCGCCGGCGGTCGGCGGTCGTCGGGGCGGTCGCCGCCGGCGGTCGGCGATCGCCGGGGCGGTCGCCGGTCGCCGCGGCGGTCGCCGGTCGCCGCCGGCGGTTGCCGGTCGCCGCCGGCGGTCGCCGGTCGCCGCCGGCGGTCGCCGGTCGCCGCCGGCGGTCGCCGGTCGCCCCGCCGGCAGTGGTCGCCGATCGCCGGCTGTGGTCGCCGATCGCCGGCGGTGGTCGCCGATCGCCGGCAGTGGTCGCCGGTGTTGATGCAGTCTGGCCCTGATTGTTGTTTTGATGTTGACACCGATTTTAGTTTAGGTGGATGATTATTGATTATGATTAAGTCCTGATCGGGGATCAGGCATGGTATGAAAAATTCTAGTCTGGAGGGCTAGGTGTTGGAAAATCCTAACCTGGAGGGTTAGGTGTTGAAAATCCTAGTCTGGAGGGCTAGGTGTTGGAAAATCCTAACTTGGAGGGTTAGGTGTTGAAAATCCTAGTCTGGAGGGCTAGGTGTTGGAAAATCCTAAGCTGGAGGGTTAGGTGTTGAAAATCCTAGCTTGGAGGGCTAGGTGTATGAAATGTCCTAATTCGGAAGAGGTGGGTGAAAAGTCCTAGCTTGGAGGGCTAGGTGAAAAGTCATAACTTGGAGGGTTAGGTGCAAATTCCCATCTTCGAGAATTAGGTGAAAAAGTCCTGGCTTGGAGGGTCAGGTGCCTAGCTTGGAGGGCTAGGTTGGATGAAGTTCTAACTCGGAAGGGTTGGGTGAAAAGTCCTAGCTTGGAGGGCTAGGTGAAAAGTCCTAACTTGGAGGGTTAGGTGCAAATTCCCAACTTGGAGAGTTAGATGGTGAAATCCTTGGCTTGGAGGGCTAAGGTGGATGAAACCGTAGCTTGGAGGGCTGGGTTTGACTCCCTGGATCGGTCTGGTGACCGATCAGGGATATTGGCACGTTGTTCCTTTGTGGATCGGTCTGGAGACCGATCCAGCGATGTCTGATCGGACTGGTGAACGATCAGGGAGCGCACAGTGAGGTTGGGAACCTACTGTGTGGCTCCTGATCGGTCCGGTGACCGATCAGGGAGCAGGCTGCTTCCATGCTGCCTTGCTCCTGATCGGTCTGGTGACCGATCAGGGAGCGGATAGTGAGTGAGTTCCCTTGCGGATCAGACCCTGGATCGGTCCGGTGACCGTTCAGGGACTTAGGATCTGATTAAAAAATCACTGTTCATCTGTCCTGATCGGTCTGAGTGACCGATCAGGCTTCACTCTGATCGGTCTGGTGACCGATCAGGCTTCACCCTGATCGGTCCGATGACCGATCAGGCTTCACCCTGATCGGTCCGATGACCGATCAGGCGTGTATAGCCGCGAGAGCTGGGAATCCCAGCAATGCAGTGGATCGGTCTGGTGACCGACCCACAAGCCCTGGATCGGTCCGGTGACCGATCACTTTAATTCAAATTGCGCTGTCAGACGCTCTGATCGCGTCTGACCATATCCGATTCGTTGCTGTTTGCTTCTGATATTTGATTTACTGTGTGATATACTGCTCTAACAGTCTGATTAAGCTGCAGATGACAGGGGAGGATTCAAACACTCAAGGAGAAGTCAATGGAGGCTTTCCATGGAGCAGGTTTGTCCGTTTCTCCATCTCAGGTTGCAACGGTCGAGCTGCAGACTGGAGCTGAGACTGGAGCTTGGCTAAGGGAAGCTCAGGGAGTCCAGGGATAGCTCAGTGGTAGCTGGCGTTGGCAGATAAGCAGCTGGGAGCTGCAGGGATGGTGTCATCTGATGCTTGGTGGAGAAACAAAAAGGAGAAGAGGACTTCGGCTGAAGATGTGAAGAATTCGATAGTTTCTTTGTGTTGAGCTTGCTGAAGTTCTTGCTGCGCCTTATGTTTCTCCACAACTTGCTTGCTGTGTTCCTGAAGTCTTCATCATTTTGAGCAAGCAACCGCAATCGAGAAGCAACCAACTCTTACGTGAGTGCTGGGAGGAAAGAACAAGGGGCTTGGAGTCCAACAGTGAGAAGACACGAAGGAGGGAGTCCTTGCGTGAGATCGTCGCTAGGTGGAGCTCAGGATAAGCTCGCTGTGTTCTTGTCCTTGCTAGGTGCTGAGTAAGAGTTTTTCTCTGTGTTTCATTAAGCTTAAATCTATATCCTTTTTTGAAACGCTGTGGAGAGGTTTCTCTACCGAGAAGGAGGTTGCGTTATATCCGGTGAACACCGGGGGCTTGATCTGCCGACGATCAAGGGATCGCCCACCTTAAGGGCACGCCAAGGAGTAGGGCAAGTTATCCCCGAACCTTGTAAACCCTCTTGTTAGCGACTTTGGTGCGACTTTGGTAGTTGTTCTTGCTTGCTTTCATTTCTGTTATGTTTACTGCACTGCTTCCTTTTTTTTGCTTCTTCCGCTGTGCTACTGATAAGTTGAGTGCAGAAACCTCACAAGTGTTTAAAGTCAAATAGATTGGCTATATTCACCCCCCTCTCTAGCCATCCGTTTCCAACAGCCGGTCGCCGGCGGTGGTCGTCGGTCGCCGGCGGTGGTTGCCGATCGCCGGCGGTGGTCGCCGATCGCCGGCCGCCGCGGTGGTCGCCGGTCGCCGATCATCGACCGCCGGCGGTGGTCGCCGACCGCCGGCGGTGCTCGTCGGTGGCCGACCGCCGGCGGTGGTCGCCGGTCGCCGACCGCCGGCGGTGGTCGCCGGTCGCCGACCGCCGGCTGAGGCGACCGCGGCTGTGGTCGCCGGCCACCGGCCGCCGGCGGTGGTCGCCGGTCTCCGGTCGCCGACCGCTGGCGGTGGTCACCGGTCTCCAGTCGCCGACCGTCGGCGGTGGTCGCCGGTCGCCGGCGGTGGTCGCCGGTCGCCGGCCGGCGGCGGTCGCCGGTCGCCGGCCGGCGGCGGTCGCCGGTCGCCGGCGGCGGTCGCCGGTCGCCGGTCGCCGGCCGCCGGCGGCGGTCGCCGATCGCCGGCCGCCGCGGTGGACGCCGGTCGCCGACCGCCGGCGGTGGTCGCCGACCGTCGGCGGTGGTCGCCGGTCGCCGGGCGGTGGTCGCCGGTCGCCGGCCGCCGGCGGTGGTCGCCGACCGTCGGCGGTGGTCGCCGGTCGTCGGCCGCCGGCGGTGGTCGCCGGTCTCCGATGGTGGTCACCGGTCGCCGGCCGTCGGCGGTGGTCGCCGGTCTCCGGTGGTGGTCGCCGGTCGCCGGCCGCCGGCGGTGGTCGCCGGTTGCCGGTCGCCGGCCGCCGGTGGTGGTCGCCGGTCGCCGGCCGCCGGCGGTGGTCGCCGGTAGCCGGCCGCCGGCGGTGGTCGTCGGTCGTCGGCCGCCTGCGGTGGTCGCCGGCCGCCGGCGATGGTCGTCAGTCCCCGGTCGCCGGCCGCCGGCGGTGGTCGTCGGTTGCCAGCCGCCGGCCGCCGGCGGTGGTTGTCAGTTGCCAGCCGCGGGCTGCCGGTCGCCGGCCGCGGTCATCCGATCGCCGGCCGCGGGCCGCCGGTCGCCGGCCGCCGGCGGTGGTTGCCGTCGCCGGCCGCCGCCGGCGGTTGCCGGTCGCCGGCCGCCGGCGGTGGTCGCCCGGCGGTGGTCGCCGGCCGCCAGCTATGGTCGCCGACCGCCGGCGGTGGCGACCGTCGTTGTCAAACGTCGTTCGTGAATAACGCTTTCGAAAGTTAATAAATTGTTACGATTATTTTCCTCTCAAATGTAAATTTTGAAGGATAATTTTGGAAAAAAAAGTTGCATAATCCCGGAATCAAGAAAACCCTTACTTTCCTAAGGTTTTCCGATTCCTGATTGCATGATCCTTTTGCTGACGTGTCGGGCATCGATCATTATTTGGGAATCGCTCATTATCGAAACCAAACAAGGTTTTCGTTGATAACCTTGTATGGATAACCAAGGTTATCACGGATAACCCCCAACCAGACGCACCCTAATTATAATGTTGAACCAGGCAGTAGACAAATTGAATCTGGGGTGACCGGCCCGGCCCGACCCCACGGAAGTTTCCCACCGGTCACCAGGGTAAATCGGGAAGCGTTCGCGGTGGGCAGTATAGAAGCCCAACGTCCCAGGGTTCACGGCCCATTTAGAGAAAAAATTTCTACAAAATGTACCGTAATTAAGGATCAAATCACGGATAACTGAGTTAACGACTAGCTATGTACCCTACCGCTGCACCATTGCTTGTATAACACGTATCAAAATTAGTCGGTAGTTTTTTTATTTAGTATAAATTATTGGGTAATTTCTATAATAACATTGAATTTATATGTATTTTTAAAATAAAATCGAGAGAGGGACATCAATTTAATTTTTTTCTCTTAACTTTTATTCTAACATGGTTCGCTTGGTGCGTCCTTTTTTTCCCAAATTTATTTGTGATTAAGTGGATAAATTGTTATCTGATTTGGAACAGTTCAATATCACGTCTATGTTATGTCCTGGATCATTTTTTGTTCGCCCTAAAATAATTAGGCTATGTTGGATAAGGGATAATCAATCTTTTAATATAATTAAGATTATATTATAAGATTGATCATTTTATTTGATACAGTTTTAAAATTTTAATATAATATAATATAATATGTATTATAAAAATTAGTTAAAGTATTGTAATCTAGATTATAAGTCTAACAACATATAATATAGATTATATTATATGTTCAATTACATTACAAACTGGATTATATTATCCTTACCTAAATACAACTTTATTATATGAGAATGACGTTGTCCGACAAAATTGTAAATCAGTGAAAGATATCTATTACATATATCATTTGGATTATATTTTCGACAACAATATATCATCGTAATGAATATTTTAGAGCTTTACGTACGAAAATAATTATTTTAATAAATTTTTAGATTAATTTTTAACTGATATAAAATATTTTGTTGAATAACCTTTTTAATACAATTGACTATATTAAAATAAAATATTCTTTATAATTTATCTGTCCATATCTAATTTAGAGAAGATATTAAATGATTTGAAGTGAATATTATTACCTTTACTTCCATAATAAAGATTTTGGACGCTTTTATTTCACGTAGTTTCTTATTGAGAAGGTAGTCTTTAGCGTTAAGATTTTCCTATAAAAAAACATTATTTTTTTAAATCTTTAAAAATTAATTATTCTAGAAAGTAGTTACTTGCCCTATTATACATAAAGACATTATCATCCATTAAAATAAATGGAATATTTACTTTAGAAATTTCTATGAAAAATATAATACGTTACTGTAATAAAGTATGATACGCCTCATTCGTGGAAAATTTGTTATGAATGAGATATGATTCAATTCTGATTAATACAAATATTCTTTCAAATTATCTTGTTTGACCTTAAAAAATAGTTAGGTTAAAGCGGAATAAGTCTCTATGTTTTTTTTTAAAAAAAATATGTGAAATCGTCCTAGCAGGACCTTCACTTTTGCATCCGGTACGTAGAACCATGGATTCCAATGTGGAATTTAATGTGAAGAAGTAAGAAAGTAATTAGCTGCCTAATTATCTTGCTTCTATTCATTTATTGTCCCTTTTTAATGGATAGCAGATGTGGAAATATTAATAATTAGGATGCATCTTCATGGATAATTTTTTAATTTATCCTAGCTATTAGGATCCATCTTCATGGGTATTTTTTTTAAATTTATTGTAGTGGCTAGCTGAAAATTTTTGTAAGATCGAACCTTCTTCTCAAATTTAACAACCTAATTAATCATTTATTGTCGTCCTCGGGAGCATGAATCAATGGTAAATATTTGAAATAACATTCTAATGATCAAAATCAAAATTCGACAAAGGATTTTACCATCTCTATAGACCTGATACTTGTTATTTGGACTTTCTTAGTTTTATTTCTCTCCCAATGATAATAAATAGGGCGGATCCATATATTATTTTTTTTATTTATTTATTATCGCCCACAGAACTATAATATAATAGAAAAATAATTAATCATCTTTTAAATATTCATCGTTTGTTCCTCAATTATGATTAATATTTACTAATGAGACAGGTACTTTTGGAATGTTCAGTTTTATGATTTATTCTGAAAACTTTCGTGGGTCGGACAACGAATTAATTATTTTTTTTCTGTGCGTTTATTGCCTACATTAAGCGGATAAGAGATGTGAGATGGACGGTCGAGATCATCCAGATTCCTCTTCCCCGCCTCGTCTGCTCGCTGTCTGTGCGGCGACGGCGAGGCATCCTTCCACGAGGGGCGGAAACGACCGTAATACCGTTTGTGGCTCAAACTCGTCCGCCGTAAGGATTCGGTTGATAGGAAAGCCTCCTTTCTAGCGAATCCGTCGCGGATCCGGCAGTTGGGCTTCTGTGGGACCCCGCTCGCATTCCCTTCCCCGGCTCGGCTAAACGTTCCATTTGGCGCGCGTGTTTGGGCATTATAAAGGATACCGGCCATGGGTGACCCTTGTCTTGCCCTCTCATTCTTCTCTTTCCTTTATCGTCCGTACCAATTAAGATGGTGTTCTAAAGAGGAGCGAACACGAAAGGTGAAATCTTTCATGTGTTTATATCCCTCGGAGCAATTGTGTTGTATTAGCTTTCTTCGTGTTTCTTGCCCTTGCCGTATTTCATCTCACGTCTATCAGTTCAGATCACGTTTGCGGAGTTCCCGCTTTCTTTGTATGCTGCAGCTATTCGTTGATTGCTGGAGGCGCAGGAAGTTAACCTGCAATGGAAGCTGTCGCCTTCTCGTCCTGCTCGCAGTTGCTGGGCCTACGCCGTCGCCTCCTGACCCCACCGTTCCGGTTCCCTTCCGCCGTCGCCGCGTCCTGTCACAAAGGAATCCAATTTCGCAGCATCTCTTCGTTAGCTCCCTCAACCAAGTGCTCGGCCGTTTCACATTCCTCGGAGGAAACAGGTACCCGCGCTCCAATTGCTACGAGGGGAGTGTTAGTTCAAATTTAGCGAATAACCACGATAGGTTTTTCAATCTTCATCTAGTTGAAAAAGATGAGGCCTTTAAGTTCGCGGAGGCGGCTAAAGTTGGCAATTTGGTGCCCCTTCGCCGTTGTATTTTCAGCGACCAGCTGACGCCGGTTGTGGCCTATCGTTGTCTTGTGAAGGAGGATGACTTTGAAGCACCAAGCTTTCTATTTGAGGCAGTGGAGCAAGGTCCCCGGGGGAATAATGTGGTCAGATTTGCTTCTTTATTGTTTTTATCGGTTGCCTTCTTCCTTCTCGTTATTAAACAATTTCTCTGATCAGGGACGTTATAGTGTTGTTGGAGCTCATCCAGCAATGGAGATTGTAGCTAGGGAGAACATGGTAATTGTTATGGATCATGAGGAAGAGCGAATGACAGAGGAGATTGTGGACGACCCCATGCGAATCCCCAAGAGTATCATGGAGGGTTGGAGCCCACAGACCATTGATGAACTTCCTGATGCTTTTTGTGGTATATTTCTCTCTCTGAAACATGTCTGTTCTATGTCGTCAATGTCCAGGAAATCTTATTAAGAATACCCTTGTCGATTTGAGAGGTCTGGCTCGTGTAAATAACAACAGCAGGGTGAAATTATAGTGTTTGCCCTTAGTATTCTGGTGATGATGAGAGCTCAATGGCACCTTCAGAACTCACTGGACATTGATTCAGAGTTTCAGACATGAAAACTCCCACAGCCTAATGTTAAAATATTGACTCAACCGACGAGCGTAAAATTTTAAAAGTCCCAGTTCTTTGTGTTAAAATATTTATAGAGATTCAGACAATTATTCACAAACCTGTTTCACAACGAACACCCCCATTGGGAGGATCAAAGACCAATTAGGTCAGACAGCATGGTAGGATAATCATCTCGTGCACATCAGAAACTGCCTAGATAAAATAGCAAAATAGATTAAGTTTCATATGCGAATAGGAAAAGAGATGAGAGCCTCCCTTTGATACAAATTTTTGATTGTGATAAAAGCTTTAATGATTGATTCTCCTTCACTTTTAAGAAAAAGAACATTTTTTTCTTTTCTTTTTTTTTTACGCAGATGCTTGCTTCAGAAATTCAACTTTTAGACCAAAGACTTATTCATTCCTTGTATTTTGGTTCACTTTAGTATTAATATCATTTTTAGTCAAATGAAATACAACATTTGTTTGAAGGATTCCCAATCACCATGGATGATATGCCACATTTTGTATTGAGTTCATTCCTAGAACTATGTTTTAACTAATCTCTATTGTACCCGTCTCTAAAGTCTAGCTCTTTGTCAGACATCAATTTTTTTAGCAGTCTGAAGTTTGTATTACTATTTCTGCTTTACATCTTGCTGATTTTCACATTAGAATTAAGAGAGATGAATGTAAGTGTGCTGGAAAAGCATCTTGAATGTAGTTACATGAGTGCATGTTGTTTTTTACAGGTGGATGGGTTGGCTACTTTGCCTATGATACCATGCGATATCTAGAGAAGAAAAAGCTTCCATTCTCAGGTTCTCCTAAGGATGATAGAAACCTTCCAGATATCCATTTAGGACTGTACAATGATGTTATAGTGTTTGACCATGTGGAAAAGGTACTTTTTACAACCAAATTGCTTCGAATGAACTTCACAATACATGCCCCTTGGATCCTTCACGTACATTATTATATATCACTGGATCCTTGTTATTCTTGTTATTACTGAATTAGAGGAGTTTTATTTTACATATCTTTTTTTCCTGTTGCACTTTGCAGCTGCATTCTAGAAGCAAAGGTTCTCTGTCTCCTTCATCGATGATTTACTTTTTTGATTAATAATTATATTCTTTGTTTTTGATTACCATAGATAAGTTGTAGCTCGCTAAATGATCCTAAGGTTAATTTTATCCTAAGTCATGAAGAATTTATATGTACTCTTTACGTCGCTTATTGCAGTTTGTTGTCGTCCATATAGAATCAAGAATCTGAACGTAGATCCTTAACTGCGTATCACAGACTGATTTAGTTTGCAACACAAATACTGATTGATTTGTTAATCAATGGAAAAAAGATCATTTGGTGCAATTTTAAAGATATATGTTTGTTGAAGCTCATCATACCTTAATATTGTGAACCACCTACCAAGTAGGATGCGTCTCTCCTCTTTTTTTGAATTAGCAGTTCCTAGTGCTTGTCCAAGTTCCAATTTTTTTCTGTTACTTGTATTAATTATGCTCCAGAAAGCACATGTGATTCATTGGGTAAGACTAGACCGATACTCCTCGATCGAGGAAGCCTATCAAGACGGGAAGAGTCATTTGGAAGCTTTTCTATCCAAGGTGCACACTGGGAAAGTGTGAGCAATTGGGTTAAATCTTTCTGCTGGATAAAACATCCTCTTTCACCTTTCTGGTTTGGTTTATACTCAATTTTTGCAGTTTCATATTTTAGGCCCAGGTTATCTGCTGGATCTATAAAAGTCCATACAAATACTTTTGGCCCTTCTTTAACAAAGTCATCAATGACAAATGAAGAATACAAGAAGGCAGTTTTGCAGGCAAAGGAACACATCTTTGCCGGCGATATTTTTCAGATTGTTTTGAGCCAGCGTTTTGAGCGGCGCACATATGCATCTCCATTTGAAGTATATCGCTCACTGAGAATTGTGAATCCAAGTCCATATATGGCCTACATACAGGTGTGTTATACTCTCATATTCAGACTGAATTTTAATTGCTTAAAAGTTATCTGCATTTGCATGCTTTGCGAGGTATTATGCTTCCTTTTTAAATCTTTTACAAAATATGTTTTTTTCAGGCAAGAGGATGCGTTCTTGTAGCATCTGGCCCTGAAATTCTTACTCGTGTAAAGAAGGTATGCACCTAAAGTTATAAAGTTACTCAAGATACAGACTTGGTAGCTCACATTTACTATGTTTTTTTTTCCTTTCTCAATATCTGGGGAAGGGTATTTTTACTGTCAGATTCATGTTCTTACTATTACTTTTACATAGGAATCCATGTAATATGCAATTGGACCTTCACCATTTGAAAAATTCACTACATTAAATTTAAGCTGGGGGATCCTAGTTTTACTGCTATTGAGAATAATCTGTCTATATGCTCAGAAGATATTTCAATGATTTCGAAGAAAATCTGCACTTATTTGTTTATTGATTTTGCAGAGGAAAATTATTAACCGGCCTCTTGCTGGGACAATTAAAAGAGGAACAACAGAGGAGGAGGACAAATCAAACGAACAACAGCTACTAAGCGATGAAAAGCAACGTGCAGAGCATATCATGCTTGTAGATTTGGGAAGAAATGATGTTGGAAGGGTATGTTCGGTTTAACAATAAGAAGTGAAATGTATCGTGTCTTCTTTGTTGAGGGTGATTTCTTATTCTTCTAATGAAGGTCTATGGAAATGTGATTAACATGCTTTCTAGTTGGAGCATTTTTTTAAACCTCTTGCCATACTGAATCATGTTTATTCCGACAGGTATCAAAACCTGGATCGGTAAAGGTGGAAAAACTAATGAATATCGAAAGATACTCCCATGTGATGCACATCAGTTCGACGGTAAGGTGGCTTCTTATCAATTTAACTTCTTAGAAGAGGTTTTTTGTTATGTGAATAGCAATTGGTTTTAGATGTAGTGAAAATTGATCATGATGCTTCATTAAATTTGAGTTCAACTTCATGTGAGAAGAAAAATCTTATGTTAAATGACACTTTTTGAAATCTCCACATGAAAACTATTGGGTTCCTTACATTCCTTCTCGATCACGGTTTCACTGGTTACTGATTCGACTCATCAAGGTTCTTATCTTGTCATAGGCTAATTTTGATGTACTATCTCTGTAGTTTGGGGGTATTTCTGTTCCCCTTGTAGGAATCAAGTTGACACGATAAGATACTTTTGCAGATAATTGGGGAGTTATTCGATCATCTGACTTGCTGGGATGCTCTCCGAGCTGCATTGCCCGTCGGAACAGTCAGTGGAGCTCCAAAGGTTATTCTCTACATGTTACTGTCATAGAATGCGTTCTGCATAGCCCAATAGACCATTGACCGTAGATTGGAACTTTGAACAAAGCAATCAGTGCCATCATTTTTCTTGCTCATCCATTGTGTCTGTAACATTGATTTGCTTTGACTCAGGTAAGAGCCATGGAGTTAATTGATCAATTGGAAGTCACGCGACGAGGACCGTACGGTGGTGGCTTTGGAGGAATCTCGTTTACCGGCGACATGGACATTGCAATTGCTCTTCGAACCATAGTATTCTTGACTGGGAGCCAGTACAACACTATGTACTCATACAAGGATCCCGAGAGGCGCCAAGAATGGGTGGCACACCTTCAAGCTGGAGCAGGTATTGTAGCAGACAGCAACCCTGATGACGAGCAGAAAGAATGTGAGAACAAAGCTGCAGCTCTTTCCCGCGCCATTGATCTTGCGGAGTCTACATTCGTCGAAAAATTGTAGGCTCATAACAGAAGATTTGGCCAGATAACTCAATCTAGAATCATGTTCAATGCTTTGGCTTCCTCAGGGAAAGTTGAAAATCTCTCTTTGTAAGGATACTTCGTCCTCAATAATTCACAACTAATTACTACTTACTGAATTTTCAAGTTACACACACTCTGAATTCAACTACATCAGATGGAGGCCATCTAACAAGGGCATAGCAAAGAGGTTGTCGACGGCTTGGGTCTTCTCGGTCACAAGATCGACAGCCCATACGATACGTAGGTGGTTACATGGCCAAGCCATGATAGGAATAGAGGGGAGGGGAAACTCTCACATGGGAGAACATGGCATGGCAAGATTTCTCATCTCATCAGTCACCACCACCCTAAGGAATGCTAAAGGGCGCCCACGTGGCCTCTAGGGCTGGCTCAGTTGATAAGTGCATCGTATAATGATTGTAGTAATCGGGGAGTTGAAATTCTCAGGTTACTTTGCCTATGATACCATGCGATATCTAGAGAAGAAAAAGCTTCCATTCTCAGGTTCTCCTAAGGATGATAGAAACCTTCCAGATATCCATTTAGGACTGTACAATGATGTTATAGTGTTTGACCATGTGGAAAAGGTACTTTTTACAACCAAATTGTTTCGAATGAGCTTCACAATACGTGCCCCTTGGATCCTTCACGTGCATTATTATATATCAGTGGATCCTTGTTATTCTTGTTATTACTGAATTAGAGGAGTTTTATTTTACATATCTTCTTTTCCTGTTGCACTTTGCAGCTGCATTCTAGAAGCAAAGGTTCTGTGTCTTCTTCATCGATGATTTACTTTTTTGATTAATAATTATATTCTTTGTTTTTGATTACCATAGATAAGTTGTAGCTCGCTAAATGATCCTAAGGTTAATTTATCTTAAGTCATGAAGAATTTATATGTACTCCTTACGTCGCTTATTGCAGTTTGTTGTTGTCCATATAGAATCGAGAATCTGAACGTTAGTTCCTTAACTGCGTATCACAGACTGATTTAGTTTGCAACACAAATACTGATTGATTTGTTAATCAATGGAAAAAGATCATTTGGTGCAATTTTAAAGATATATGTTTGTTGAAGCTCATCATACCTGAACATTGTGAACCACATACCAAGTAGGATGCGTCTCTCCTCTTTTTTTGAATTAGCAGTTCCTAGTGCTTGTTCAAGTTCCATTTTTTTTTTCTGTTATTTGTATTAATTATGCTCCAGAAAGCACATGTGATTCATTGGGTAAGACTAGACCGATACTCCTCGATCGAGGAAGCCTATCAAGATGGGAAGAGTCATTTGGAAGCTTTTCTATCCAAGGTGCACACTGGGAAAGTGTGAGCAATTGGGTTAAATCTTTCTGGTGGATAAAACATCTTCTTTCACCTTTCTGGTTTGGTTTGTTCTCAATTTTGCAGTTTCATATTTTAGGCCCAGGTTATCTGCTGGATCTATAAAAGTCCATACAAATACTTTTGGCCCTTCTTTAACAAAGTCATCAATGACAAATGAAGAATACAAGAAGGCAGTTTTGCAGGCAAAGGAACACATCTTTGCCGGCGATATTTTTCAGATTGGTTTGAGCCAGCGTTTTGAGCGGCGCACATATGCATCTCCATTTGAAGTATATCGCTCACTGAGAATTGTGAATCCAAGTCCATACATGGCCTACATACAGGTGTGTTATACTCTCATATTCAGACTGAATTTTAATTGCTTAAAAGTTATCTGCATTTGCATGCTTTGCGAGGTATTATGCTTCCTTTTTAAATCTTTTACAAAATATGTTTTTTTCAGGCAAGAGGATGCGTCTTGTAGCATCCGGCCCTGAAATTCTTACTCGTGTAAAGAAGGTATGCACGTAAAGTTATAAAGTTACTCAAGATACAGACTTGGTAGCTCACATTTACTTGTTTTTTTTCCTTTCTTAATATCTGGGGAAGGGTATTTTTACTGTCAGATTCATGTTCTTACTATTACTTTTACATAGGAATCCATGTAATATGCACTTGAACCTTCACCATTTGAAAAATTCACTACATTAAATTTAAGCTGGGGGATCCTTGTTTTACTGCTATTGAGAATAATCTGTCTATATGCTCAGAAGATATTTCAATGATTTCGAAGAAAATCTGCACTTATTTATTTATTGGTTTTGCAGAGGAAAATTATTAACCGGCCTCTTGCTGGGACAATTAAAAGAGGAACAACAGAGGAGGACAAATCAAACGAACAACAGCTACTAAGCGATGAAAAGCAACGCGCAGAGCATATCATGCTTGTAGATTTGGGAAGAAATGATGTT
Organism: Boesenbergia rotunda; assembly: GCA_024364735.1. NCBI lineage: Eukaryota > Viridiplantae > Streptophyta > Magnoliopsida > Zingiberales > Zingiberaceae > Boesenbergia > Boesenbergia rotunda. The sequence goes on from JAGFNQ010000761.1 coordinate 535,032, forward strand.
GGAAGGGTATGTTCGGTTTAACAATAAGAAGTGAAATGTATCCTGCCTTCTTTGTTGAGGGTGATTTCTTATTCTTCTAATGAAGATCTATGGAAATGTGATTAACATGCTTTCTAGTTGAAGCCTTTTTTTAAACCTCTTGCCATACTGAATCATGTTTATTCCGACAGGTATCAAAACCTGGATCGGTAAAGGTGGAAAAACTAATGAATATCGAAAGATACTCCCATGTGATGCACATCAGTTCGACGGTAAGGTGGCTTCTTATCAATTTAACTTCTTAGAAGAGGCTTTTGTAGTGTTAGATATACGCCTTAGTTATAATATCAATAGAGGAAAAATATACACGACTCCTAGAATTAAGTGGTGGAAGTTAAAGGATGGGAAGCAAAACATATTGAAGGAGAAGGTAGGAATACAAGCATTAGATGAAATATATAGCGACTCTAATACGACATGGGATAAGATGGTATCAAAGTTGAAAATAGTAGCTAAGGATGTACTCGGTGAGTCAAAGGGGCATGCACCACCAAGGAAGGAATCTTGGTGGTGGAATGAGAAAGTACAAGAGAAAGTGAAAGAAAAACGAATAGCTTATAAGGAATTATATATTTGTAAGAACGAGGAAAACTTAAAAAAATATACAATAGCCAAGAAAGAGGCTAAGAAAGCAGTGAATGAAGTAAAAAATAAAACTTTTGAACGATTATATCAAAATTTAGATACAAAAGAAGGGGAAAGAGACATTTATAAAATAGCTAAAGCAAGAGAAAGGAAAACAAGAGACCTTAGTCAAATAAGATGTATTAAAGATGAATGCGATAGAGTACTAGTAAATGATAGCGAAATAAAAGAGCGGTGGAAGATTTACTTTCATCAACTTTTTAATGAAAGTTTAGGGGACCAACTTGACTTAGGCAATTTAAGTATTTCAAATGAGTATAGAAATTTTAATTTTCATCGGAGAATTCAAACTTCAGAAGTAGAACAAGCTTTGAAAGGGATGCAAAATGGAAAGGCCGTGGGACCGGATGATATCCCAATAGAGGTATGGAAATGTTTAGGGAAAAAAGGTATTGAATGGCTTACAAAATTATTTAATTTAATATTGAAAACAAAAAAAATGCCTAATCAATGGAGGGTAAGTAGTCTAGTTCCCTTATATAAGAACAAAGGAGACATACAAAATTGTGCAAACTATAGGGGTATTAAATTAATGAGTCATACCATGAAACTTTGGGAAAGAGTAATAGAAAAAAGATTGAGGAAGGAGACCACGGTAACCGAAAATCAATTTGGGTTCATGCCTGGAAGGTCGACAATAGAAGCTATACATCTTCTTAGGCAATTAATTGAAAAATATCGGGAGCAAAAGAAAGATCTACACATGGTATTTATTGATTTAGAAAAAGCTTATGATAGGGTACCAAGAGAAATTATATGGAGAATTCTAGAAAAGAGAGGCGTTAGCGTAACATATATTGACCTAATTAAAGATATGTATGAAGATGTAACGACTAGAGTGAAGACTTCAGGTGGATTGACTGAAGCATTTCCAATAAGGATAGGGTTACATCAAGGATCAACTTTAAGTCCCTATCTTTTTACACTAATCATGGATGAACTCACTAGGCACATTCAAGATACAGTGCCATGGTGCATGTTGTTTGCAGATGATATTGTTTTGATAGATGAGACACGTGAAGGAGTAAATGCTAAACTAGAATCTTGGCGGGAAACTCTAGAAATGAAAGGTTTTAGGCTTAGTAGAGTAAAGACTGAATATATGGAATTTAAGTTTAGCAATGCTAGACGTAGTGAAACAATTGTTAAGATAGGAGATGATGAGTTGTCTAAAATCGAGAACTTTAAGTATTTAGGATCGTTCTTGCAAAGTGATGGAGGAATTGAGAGAGATGTCTTACATAGAATACAAGCAGGATGGTTGAAATGGAGATTAGCATCGGGTGTCTTATGTGATCGTAAAGTACCTCTAAAACTTAAAGGGAAGTTCTACAAAACGGCAGTTAGACCTGCTATGTTATATGGTGCTGAATGTTGGGCTATGACTCGAGCACATGAGCAAAAGATGAAAGTTGCAGAGATGAGGATGTTAAGGTGGATGTGTGGACATACGAGGATGGATAGAATAAGGAATGAGAGTATTAGAGAGAAAGTCGGAGTTGCATCTATTGAAGAAAAACTTCGGGAGACACGTTTGAGATGGTACGGACATGTACTTAGAAGACCAATAAATGCCCCTATTAGACGATGTGAAACTATGATAAATACGCACATTAAAAGAGGGAGAGGAAGACCAAAAAAGACTTGGTTGGCAACAATAAAACAAGATAAATTTTATTTAAATCTAGATGATGATATAGTAGGGGATAGAACTCAATGGCGTAAAAGGATCCATATAGCCGACCCCACCTAGTGGGATAAAGCTTTGTTGTTGTTGTTGTTGTTGTTGTAGAAGAGGCTTTTTGTTATGTGAATAACAATTGGTTTTAGATGTAGTGAAAATTGATCATGATGCTTCATTAAATTTGAGTTCAACTTCATGCGAGAAGAAAAATCTTATGTTAAATGACACTTTTTGAAATCTCCACATGAAAACTATTGGGTTCCTTACATTCCGGATCGATCACGGTTTCACTGGTTACTGATTCGACTCATCAAGGTTCTTATCTTGTCATAGGCTAATTTAGATGTACTATCTCTGTAGTTTGGGGGTATTTCTGTTCCCCTTGCAGGAATCAAGTTGACGCGCTAAGATACTTTTGCAGATAATTGGGGAGTTATTCGATCATCTGACTTGCTGGGATGCTCTCCGAGCTGCATTGCCCGTCGGAACAGTCAGTGGAGCTCCAAAGGTTATTCTCTACATGTTACTGTCATAGAATGCGTTCTGTATAGCCCAATAGACCATTGGAACTTCGAACAAAGCAATCAGTGCCATCATTTTTCTTGCTCATCCATTGTGTCTATAACATTGATTTGCTTTGACTCAGGTAAGAGCCATGGAGTTAATTGATCAATTGGAAGTCACACGACGAGGACCGTACGGTGGTGGCTTTGGAGGAATCTCGTTTACCGGCGACATGGACATTGCAATTGCTCTTCGAACCATAGTATTCTTGACTGGGAGCCAGTACAACACTATGTACTCATACAAGGATCCCAAGAGGCGCCAAGAATGGGTGGCACACCTTCAAGCTGGAGCAGGTATTGTAGCAGACAGCAACCCTGACGACGAGCAGAACGAATGTGAGAACAAAGCTGCAGCTCTTTCCCGCGCCATTGATCTTGCGGAGTCTACATTCGTCGAAAAATTGTAGGCTCATAACAGAAGATTTGCCAGATAACTCAATCTAGAATCATGTTCAATGCTTTGGCTTCCTCAGGGAAAGTTCAAAATCTCTCTTTGTAAGGATACTTCAACCTCAATAATTCACAACTAATTACTACTTACTGAATTTTCAAGTTACACTCTGAATTCAACTACATCAGATGGAGGTCATCTAACAAGGGCATAGCAAAGAGGTTGTCGACGGCTTGGGTCTTCTCGGTCACAAGATCGACAGCCCATACGATACCTAGGCGGTTACATGGCCAAGCCATGATAGGAATAGAGGGGAGGGGAAACTCTCACATGGGAGAACATGGCATGGCAATTAAGATTTCTCATCTCATCAGTCACCACCACCCTAAGGAATGCAGCTAAAGGGCGCCCATGTGTGCCCTAGGGCTGGCTCAGTGATAAATGCATCGTATAATAATTGTAGTAGTCGGAGAGTCGAAATTCGACAAGGATTTCATCACCACTGTAGAACTTATGCACTTGCCAATTTACATTCTTAGTGGACTCCGTTTCAATGGCATGGGACAGCCATGAGGGGTCGCTAATGTAACGGTTTCACATGCTAAAGGGTGCCAATGTGGCGCGACTACAGCCCACGTAAGCAGGATCGGTACTGATCAGTATTATACATAAAAATATTATCATTCATTAAAATAAATGGAATATTTAATCTAGAAATTTTTATGAAAAATATAATACGTTGCTGTAATAAAGTATGATACGCCTCATTCGTGGAAAATTTGTTATGAATGAGATATGATTCAATTCTGATTAATTAATACAAATATTCTTTCAAATTATCTTGTGTGACCTTAAAAAGTAGTTATGTTAAAGCGAAATAAGTCTCTACGATTTTTTTTTAAATATGTGAAATCGTCCTAGCAGGACCTTCACTTTTGCATCCGGTAGAACCATGAATTCCAATGTCGAATTTAATGTGAAGAAATAAGAAAGTAATTAGCTGCCTAATTATCTTGCTTCTATTCATTTGTTGGCGGTAGGGCGTTGATTGCTGGAGGCGCAGGAAGTTAACCTGCAATGGAAGCTGTCGCCTTCTCGTCCTGCTCGCAGTTGCTGGGCCTACGCCGTCGCCTCCTGACCCCACCGTTCCGGTTCCCTTCCGCCGTCGCCGCGTCCTGTCACAAAGGAATCCAATTTCGCAGCATCTCTTCGTCAGCTCCCTCAGCCAAGTGTTCGGCCGTTTCACATTCCTCGGAGGAAACAGGTACCCGCGCTCCAATTGCTACGAGGGGAGTGTTAGTTCAAATTTAGCGAATAACCACGACAGGTTTTTCAATCTTCATCTAGTTGAAAAAGATGAGGCCTTTAAGTTCGCGGAGGCTGCTAAAGTTGGCAATTTGGTGCCCCTTCACCGTTGTATTTTCAGCGACCAGCTGACGCCGGTTGTGGCCTATCGTTGTCTTGTGAAGGAGGATGACTTTGAAGCACCAAGCTTTCTATTTGAGTCAGTGGAGCAAGGTCCCCGGGGGAATAATGTGGTCAGATTTGCTTCTTTATTGTTTTTATCGGTTGCCTTCTTCCTTCTCGTTATTAAACAATTTCTCTGATCAGGGACGTTATAGTGTTGTTGGAGCTCATCCAGCAATGGAGATTGTAGCTAGGGAGAACATGGTAATTGTTATGGATCATGAGGAAGAGCGAATGACAGAGGAGATTGTGGACGACCCCATGCGAATCCCCAAGACTATCATGGAGGGTTGGAGCCCACAGACCATTGATGAACTTCCTGATGCTTTTTGTGGTATATTTCTCTCTCTGAAACATGTCTGTTCTATGTCGTCAATGTCCAGGAAATCTTATTAAGAATACCCTTGTCGATTTGAGAGGTCTGGCTCGTGTAAATAACAACAGCAGGGTGAAATTATAGTGTTTGCCCTTAGTATTCTGGTGATGATGAGAGCTCAATGGCACCTTCAGAACTCACTGGACATTGATTCAGAGTTTCAGACATGAAAACTCCCACAGCCTAATGTTAAAATATTGACTCAACTGATGAGTGTAAAATTTTAAAAGTCCCAGTTCTTTGTGTTAAAATATTTATAGAGATTCAGACAATTATTCACAAACCTGTTTCACAACGAACTCCCACAGCCTAGAACTATGTTTTAACTAATCTCTATTGTACCCGTCTCTAAAGTCTAGCTCTTTGTCAGACATCAATTTTTTTAGCAGTCTGAAGTTTGTATTACTATTTCTGCTTTACATCTTGCTGATTTTCACATTAAAATTAAGAGAGATGAATGTAAGTGTGCTGGAAAAGCATCTTGAATGTAGTTACATGAGTGCATGTTGTTTTTTACAGGTGGATGGGTTGGCTACTTTGCCTACGATACCATGCGATATCTAGAGAAGAAAAAGCTTCCATTCTCAGGTTCTCCTAAGGATGATAGAAACCTTCCAGATATCCATTTAGGACTGTACAATGATGTTATAGTGTTTGACCATGTGGAAAAGGTACTTTTTACAACCAAATTACTTCGAATGAGCTTCACAATACATGCCCCTTGGATCCTTCACGTACATTATTATATATCAGTGGATCCTTGTTATTCTTGTTATTACTGAATTAGAGGAGTTTTATTTTACATTTGGTGCAATTTTAAAGATATATGTTTGTTGAAGCTCATCATACCTGAATATTGTGAACCACATACCAAGTAGGATGCGTCTCTCCTCTTTTTTTGAATTAGCAGTTCCTAGTGCTTGTCCAAGATCCAAATTTTTTTTTCTGTTATTTGTATTAATTATGCTCCAGAAAGCACATGTGATTCATTGGGTAAGACTAGACCGATACTCCTCGATCGAGGAAGCCTATCAAGACGGGAAGAGTCATTTGGAAGCTTTTCTATCCAAGGTGCACACCGGGAAAGTGTGAGCAATTGGGTTAAATCTTTCCGTTGGATAAAACATCTTCTTTCACCTTTCTGGTTTGGTTTATTCTCAATTTTGCAGTTTCATATTTTAGGCCCAGGTTATCTGCTGGATCTATAAAAGTCCATACAAATACTTTTGGCCCTTCTTTAACAAAGTCATCAATGACAAATGAAGAATACAAGAAGGCAGTTTTGCAGGCAAAGGAACACATCTTTGCCGGCGATATTTTTCAGATTGTTTTGAGCCAGCGTTTTGAGCGGCGCACATATGCATCTCCATTTGAAGTATATCGCTCACTGAGAATTGTGAATCCAAGTCCATACATGGCCTACATACAGGTGTGTTATACTCTCATATTCAGACTGAATTTTAATTGCTTAAAAGTTATCTGCATTTGCATGCTTTGCGAGGTATTATGCTTCCTTTTTAAATCTTTTACAAAATATGTTTTTTTCAGGCAAGAGGATGCGTTCTTGTAGCATCCGGCCCTGAAATTCTTACTCGTGTAAAGAAGGTATGCACGTAAAGTTATAAAGTTACTCAAGATACAGACTTGGTAGCTCACATTTACTATGTTTTTTTTCCTTTCTCAATATCTGGGGAAGGGTATTTTTACTGTCAGATTCATGTTCTTACTATTACTTTTACATAGGAATCCATGTAATAAGCACTTGGACCTTCACCATTTGAAAAATTCACTACATTAAATTTAAGCTGGGGGATCCTAGTTTTACTGCTATTGAGAATAATCTGTCTATATGCTCAGAAGATATTTCAATGATTTCGAAGAAAATCTGCACTTATTTATTTATTGATTTTGCAGAGGAAAATTATTAACCGGCCTCTTGCTGGGACAATTAAAAGAGGAACAACAGAGGAGGAGGACAAATCAAACGAACAACAGCTACTAAGCGATGAAAAGCAACGCGCAGAGCATATCATGCTTGTAGATTTGGGAAGAAATGATGTTGGAAGGGTATGTTCGGTTTAACAATAAGAAGTGAAATGTATCCTGCCTTCTTTGTTGAGGGTGATTTCTTATTCTTCTAATGAAGATCTATGGAAATGTGATTAACATGCTTTCTAGTTGAAGCCTTTTTTTAAACCTCTTGCCATACTGAATCATGTTTATTCCGACAGGTATCAAAACCTGGATCGGTAAAGGTGGAAAAACTAATGAATATCGAAAGATACTCCCATGTGATGCACATCAGTTCGACGGTAAGGTGGCTTCTTATCAATTTAACTTCTTAGAAGAGGCTTTTTGTTATGTGAATAACAATTGGTTTTAGACGTAGTGAAAATTGATCATGATGCTTCATTAAATTTGAGTTCAACTTCACGCGAGAAGAAAAATCTTATGTTAAATGACACTTTTTGAAATCTCCACATGAAAACTATTGGGTTCCTTACATTCCTTCTCGATCACGGTTTCACTGGTTACTGATTCGACTCATCAAGGTTCCTATCTTGTCATAGGCTAATTTAGATGTACTATCTCTGTAGTTTGGGGGTATTTCTGTTCCCCTTGCAGGAATCAAGTTGACGCGCTAAGATACTTTTGCAGATAATTGGGGAGTTATTCGATCATCTGACTTGCTGGGATGCTCTCCGAGCTGCATTGCCCGTCGGAACAGTCAGTGGAGCTCCAAAGGTTATTCTCTACATGTTACTGTCATAGAATGCGTTCTGTATAGCCCAATAGACCATTGGAACTTCGAACAAAGCAATCAGTGCCATCATTTTTCTTGCTCATCCATTGTGTCTATAACATTGATTTGCTTTGACTCAGGTAAGAGCCATGGAGTTAATTGATCAATTGGAAGTCACACGACGAGGACCGTACGGTGGTGGCTTTGGAGGAATCTCGTTTACCGGCGACATGGACATTGCAATTGCTCTTCGAACCATAGTATTCTTGACTGGGAGCCAGTACAACACTATGTACTCATACAAGGATCCCGAGAGCCGCCAAGAATGGGTGGCACACCTTCAAGCTGGAGCAGGTATTGTAGCAGACAGCAACCCTGACGACGAGCAGAAAGAATGTGAGAACAAAGCTGCAGCTCTTTCCCGCGCCATTGATCTTGCGGAGTCTACATTCGTCGAAAAATTGTAGGCTCATAACAGAAGATTTGCCAGATAACTCAATCTAGAATCATGTTCAATGCTTTGGCTTCCTCAGGGAAAGTTCAAAATCTCTCTTTGTAAGGATACTTCGACCTCAATAATTCACAACTAATTACTACTTACTGAAATTTCAAGTTACACACACTCTGAATTCAACTACATCAGATGGAGGTCATCTAACAAGGGCATAGCAAAGAGGTTGTCGATGACTTGGGTCTTCTCGGTCACAAGATCGACAGCCCATACGATACGTAGGCTGTTACATGGCCAAGCCATGATAGGAATAGAGGGGAGGGGAAACTCTCACATGGGAGAACATGGCATGGCAATTAAGATTTCTCATCTCATCAGTCACCACCACCCTAAGGAATGCTAAAGGGTGCCCATGTGTCCCCTAGGACTGGCTCAGTTGATAAGTGCATCGTATAATGATTGTAGTAGTCGGGGAGTCGAAATTTGACAGGAATTTCATCACCACTGTAGACCCGACTCATCGTTTCAATGGCATGGGATAGTCATGAGGGGCCGCTAATGTAACGGTACCACATGCTAAAGGGTGCCAATGTGCGCAACGACAGCCCACGTAAGCGGGATCGGTACTGATCAGTACTGCGACAAAACAGAGGTTTATAGCTGATTAAACAAAGTGCCCAGTGCCCCCACACCATGTGCACCAAAGACTCCATTTCTATTATGGGCAATAATAGTTGTGAGATCATCATGCCTTAAAGCCTAAATAGGCCTCTCCACTTGTAACCTAAAGTCCTTAATGATAGCAACCGACAATTCGGACCAATCGTAATGGCTTTTTTGGGTGATCAAGATCCTAATTCTTCGGTTAGGTTCATATATACTGCATAAATTAACTTGTCATATAATTCTAGACTGGTATGAACAAGTATGAAATAGATGAAGGAACTCGAAGCTAAATGAGACTGGGCAAAGTCACATGGATACAGAGGTTCAAGAAGGCTTAAGATGTCCCAAGCTAAATCTGCGCAATTGTTTACTCCTTCGGGGTCTACCATCATGTGCTCTTTAAACAAAGATAAGATACCAGTTCGAGTTACTGTGCCACAAGAACAGTAGGGTTTGTGTGTATGATGGTGCCACAAGAACAAACTGCCCCTGTGGATGGAATGACAATACCTCATCTTGTGGTGTTCTTCAACTCTGCAGTCTGCACTGACGTTGGCCACGTGAGGATGCACTTGCACTGCTAGGGGAAACGGTCGAGCTGGATTGAAAAGAAAAGGAAAAGCAAACAAAAACCAGTGCAATGCTAACTAACAATCCATGTTGTGATGCTGCCATTTCACCAAGTCTAATAATACAGCCATGTCTTATGCAGAGTGAAATGGAGGCTTAAGACAGCACTTACCCTTCCCTAACTAAATTCAAAGTGACTAAATTAAACTGGCCGGTTCTTTGTCTCTTCTCACATCATTGATTGCTAATGCCTTTAAATTCCTACTTACTTTCTCCCGTTTCTCCGCAATCATTACAGCAAGAAAAATGGCAGCATTCATTGTGCTCTTCCTCGTCTTGTCCTGCAACGTTCTCTGCTCTTCTTCTCGCACTTTGCCTTCGAAATCAATGGCGGCGGCGGCTGTTGAAGATCCTGAGTTAGTCGTACAAGAGGTGCAAAGGTGAGTTTGCATTTATTTTTAGTGTTCTTTTGGTTTTATTTTCATTGATTCTGATTTGGAATTGAGTTAACTAAAATTTAGGAGTTTGAACATGTCGCGGCGGGAACTGGGGTACTTGTCGTGCAAGATCGGGAACCCGATCGACGACTGCTGGCGGTGCGATCCGGCGTGGGCCAAGAACCGGCAGCGGCTGGCGGACTGCGCGATTGGGTTCGGGAAGAACGCGATCGGCGGCCGGGATGGTGACATTTACGTGGTGACCGACAGCGGCGACGACGACCCGGTGAACCCCAAGCCGGGGACGCTACGGTACGCGGCCATCAAAGAGGAGCCGCTCTGGATCGTCTTCGACCACGACATGACCATCAAGCTCAAGGAGGAGCTGCTGATGAACTCTTACAAGACCCTCGACGGCCGCGGCGCCAACGTGCACATCGCCGGCGGGCCCTGCATCACGGTGCAGTACGTCAGCAACGTCATCATCCACGGCCTCCACATCCATGACTGCAAGCAAGGCGGGAACGCGTACGTGCGCGACTCTCCGGGGCACTACGGCTGGCGCACGCTGTCGGACGGCGACGGCGTGTCCATCTTCGCCGGCGCCCACGTGTGGGTCGACCACTGCACGATCTCCAGCTGCCGCGACGGGCTGGTGGACGCCATCCACGGATCCACCGCCATAACCATCTCCAACAACTACTTCAGCCACCACGACAAGGTGATGCTGCTGGGCCACAGCGACGACCTCGCCGCCGACAAGAGCATGCAGGTCACCATCGCCTTCAACCACTTCGGCGAAGGCCTCGTGCAGAGAATGCCAAGGTCGATCACCATTGCCGCAAAGATCATGCTCTGTTTATCTGCTTAATTGAGCTAATTTGGGGGGCGGATTGCAGGTGTCGCCATGGCTACTTTCACGTGGTGAACAACGACTACGTTCATTGGGAGATGTACGCGATCGGAGGGAGCGCGGCGCCGACCATAAACAGCCAGGGCAACAGGTTCCTCGCACCTAACGATCAGTTCGCCAAGGAGGTGACCAAGCGGGAGGAGGCGGCGGAGAGCGAGTGGAAGAAGTGGAATTGGAGGTCGGAAGGGGATCTGATGCTGAACGGAGCCTTCTTCACGCCGTCAGGGGCCGGAGCATCGTCCAGCTACGCGAAAGCGTCAAGCTTGAGCGCGCGGTCGTCGTCGGTAGTCGACGCGATAACGGCGGCTGCCGGCGCGCTCACGTGCAAGAAAGGCTCCCGTTGTTGATTAATTACTGGGAAGAAATTTGGATTAAGGAATATTTTTATATTTTTATATTTTACTCTGGGACCAACCTCGGCCTGAGAACTGAACCGAACCGAACCGGTTGGGTTGAAGGGAACTCATGTGGTTCAGAGCCTCAAAGTGCTGATGTATTCCTATACTATTTGAAATGAATTGAATCGTACTGGAAAAATTGAATAAAATATCCTTTTAACGATTGTTTTTAAAAATAAAATATCTTTATTGTGATTTATTGAGAGACAATTTTGAGAAAGAAAAGGAAAAATTAATTAGTAGGAGAAATGCATGTGAAGCAGCATGCAATTTTTGACTTTGGAGCAAGCAATGAAACAAGTTCTCGATCACCAGCTCCATCTTGTCTGGGATTTTTTATTTTTAAATTATTATTATTATTTATTTATCTTTTTAATCCTTCCCTTCATGGGGAATGTCTTTTATTAGTTGAATCATTAATTACTCCCTTTGCAAGGATCATTCATTATATGATATATCTTATGAAATTATTAGGGGTAAAACAATAATTAGAAAAACTAAAGGAAGGATTTGGAAGAAAAGGGTAATAGAAGTCCAACATAAAATAAAATTTTCTCTTTTGATATTGTGTCAAATGATGTTCTTCTTCTTCTTGATCACCTACAAGATTTATTGCTTTTATATATCGCGAGAGATAACGACTTCTATTTGTATGACATTCTTGCAAGTTACTTTCAGCACGATATGATGACACAAGAGCCTATGTCAATTCCCTATCGCATATGCAACCCGAGTGACCCTGAACAAGAAGTAACTAAACTCGATATCGATCAGTCTTATAGTGAGTGGTCTTGCTGCGCATGATGCCACTTGAAGGATGACTTTGGAAATTCATGCCAAGAATGAATATTTGATAATGAACTTGTTGAACAGGATGTCAGGTTTCAACTTGAGCATGCAATTACTTATATCATGCTTGTGGCAAAAAGATAATTCGTTCGTCGTCAATGTCTCCGTCAATCCGTCCCAAAATCAATATATAAAAGATAAATCATGAGAACTATTAATTTGGATACTATAACTAATACATAAAGAGGACCGACACATTGACTTAGTCATGTTTGATCCTTAAATCTCAATATAACAATACTCACATACTAACTATTAGTCCATCCCGCGAGAATTACTTATATTATGCTTGCGCAACTAGTAATAGGTGATCATCCTTTCGATGTGACATTTTATTTTTAAGAGCATTTTGGAACCAACTTTAAGAGCCTGAGTTTTTAAATTCCCAGAGTTAATAAAAAAAAAGTTATCAGTAATTCTTTGTGTAGACACCAAAAATCTTTGTATTATTGTGTTTCCTAAAAATTTTACATTGAACTGCACAAAAAATGTAAAAAAAGTTATCAGTAATTCTTTGCGTAGACACCAAAAATCTTTGTATTATTGTGTTTCCTAAAAATTTTACATTGAACTGCACAAAAAATGTTGCGAGAAACTAATTGTAGAAGTGGATTAAATCCAACTTATTTGTGCAAAGTATAGTAACAGTTCATAAAAAAGAATTAATCATTTGAGATAAAACTTATACAGTACATTGATAACTTCCTTTGTTTACCAGCAGTCTTTTCATTTTGGTTCCTCAAAAAAAATAAAGCTGTAATCTTTCTTGGAAAGCTTCAGACCCTCGAATCCAATCTGAGGGCTGAGTGATCCACGTAATCTCGCATTCTTCACATAGGAAACGTGCCTGTTAATTTAATATGATCGAGGGTGCGACGGAGGCCATACTGAAGAACGGCTTGGTTACCAGCTCTGAAACCATCTCCGTATGCCGGCGATGTGTCCGATTCAATCTGGTGCTTAAAAAAATCTCCAAGTTTTCTCTCAAACTGCGACCTTGAACGCTTCTTCGATGATGTGGAAGAGGAGGAAGAGGTAGATGCAACATTACTGCCAGAACCTCCCATAATCTCTGAATCCAGCCACAAATGTGCTAGAACCTGACAAATCCCTTCTTCGACTTCTTGACTAAGGGTACGATAGCCTATATGGCAATGAGAAGGGCATACAGATTAAAAAGAATTAAAAACAAATTCATTTTTTAGAAGCTCACAAAATGCTTTCAAGCGTGTCAAATTTTTTTGCAACTTAAAATGGATAATTATTTTCATGACTCTTTCATCACACTAGAAATGACTATTATCCAGTTGCGTGTTTATACCCGAACAATCCAAGCCAAAACAGTAGATCCAAGAAAAGTTATAAACCCAAGTCATTTTGATCTGGTAGCTATAGTTTAATACACAGCAAAGGCAAGCAGTGAGCTAAAATCTGATCCAATTTTTTTAAGACTTGAACAAATTAATTTCACGTAGATTAAAGTGTTGGGTGCAAATTAAAAATAAATGAATTCAAGCCTACCCAAATGAGAACACGGCGGCAAAAAGGTGATTTACTCACCCCCAGCGCCCCCGCCAACCCATCCCAGGGCTAACAGAGAAGAGATAAATCACGGGGACTACTAATCCGGATACTGTGACTAGTGCGTGAGGAGAATGGGCACATTGGCTTTGTCATATTTTGACCTTCATACCTCATGATGACTGTTAGGATGTATACTAAAAACCTTGCTTTTATATGAACATCTACATTTTCAAAGAGAATCACATGATCACTGTTTGCATATTTATATTATTTGTTTATGTGCATATTGTCTAATACTTTGCATTGTAGATAACATGGTGTGTGATGTCACATAGAAGATCATATTATCAGTCCCTTGCAGAGTATAAGTAGAGACTCACAACCTAAATGGTCTTGGACAAACCATTGGCATGGTTGTAATGTAATTTAGTGTTGGTTTATCTTGACCATAGAATTACACTAGTGCACTTTGTGTGTATTGAGCAGGATCGACATAGAAGTGATTCAATTTATATTGACTTTATAATTGAATCAGACCTCAGTTATTATGGAGTACATGCTCTTAATCCCGATATAATAACAGGCACATGTACTTAATATTTATTTCTTTGATTTACCAATGAGCGGGATTTATGTGTTAGATCGATAGGCCCAGTAAGTTGGGAAATAATATTATTAAATGGTGTGTCGTTGATTATAGAAGGAAACCTTGTCCTGGTGAGTCGGGTTGATGATGTCTCCTTAAGGAGCTCATAAGGTTCATCATGTTACATCATGCAGGCGGACTTGGTCCGACATGATGATAAGGTTGAGTGGTACAACTCATAGAGTTAGATGTTCTTAATTAAATTGTCAGTAATTTAATAATTAATGGACATTCGATATCTTAAACACGGAGAGCTACTTGTACTCATAATATGTGGAACTCATATTTAAATATGAGGTTGGTGAGGTAGATCAATGAGGATCCTTTAGTGGAATGAATCTTCATTAATGGATCGGGCCTTGATCCATTAGGTGGCCAAGACCCAACTCCTTCTCATAGTCCCTATTGTAGCCTATATATATCCCATGGTGTCATGAGACCAAGGCATCCAAAATCCAAGCAACCCTAAGGCCTTCTCTTCTCTCCCTCTCCTTCTCTCTCCTAGGGCAGCCGGCGGTAAGAAGAG
>JAGFNQ010000761.1:552383-773602 GCA_024364735.1 Boesenbergia rotunda
GTCGACTGGTAGGTGGCTGGTGAGTTGGCTGAGAATTCCAGTTGGGGTGCAACGGTCGATTTTCAGTGGCACCAGTCGACTGCCCTGGCGAGGGTTTTCAGCCAGAGTCCTATTTAAAGAGGACTTCGTGTTGGCTGAGATTTTGTGACGAATCTTGTCTTGGTTAAAGGCAAGATAGCAGTCTTGTGCTCAAGTCTTGAAAGGTGTTGTGGTGAGGTTTCTCCACCCACAAGAGCGACGAGGGCTAGCGGAGGTTATCCGGGGATTGATCCACCGACGGATTCTTGGATTAGTCACCCCGTCCGGGTGATACAATACATCTTCAGTGTTAGCATTGGTTAGTGTTTGTTTATTGTTTTTATTGTATATTCCGCTGTGCAACTAACCGTGTAGGAAGAAAAGAGGTTCAAAAGTCGCTATTCACCCCCCCCCCTCTAGCGGACACAATCGATCTATCAAAAAATTTTTTGGCTCTATGTAAGTTTTATCACTAGTCTAAATAAATAATTATCCACATGCAGGATTGACATTGACCTACAGTTTTAAAAAAATCTGGAATAATTAATTAGTAAGGTCCAGATTGATCTTTCCTTTTATTCCACACCATGATTTATTTAAAATCAAGCTGGCCAGTGAGCGTATGAAAGATGTTGAAAACGGCTAAGCTGAAGTGTTTTTCTATATATAATCATTTTAAGATAAACAGAGTAGTCTTTACATACCATATCTAATCAGTAATAACTGTATTGTTACTTTAATGTTGCCAATATGTGAAAGTATATCTGATAATCAAGGATGAGCTAGAGGGGGAAAACTATAACATTTATTGCTCTTCGGTATTAGCGAGATAGGGGGATAATATTTAATCTATTCCTGCAAATTTCTTATCAATTGAGAGTTTATTTCATTACATAGAATATGCAGACATGTAATGCATTAATAAAAAAGAAAATCATTTACTTTCAATTACCTGCAGCAAATGATTTTGAATGATATCTCGAATAATTCTGCAAAATAACAAATGAGCTTAATTTTGACCATTTTACTATGAGTTTAATAAAAATCTGTTAACAATTTCCATCCTTCTACTTAAGGTGTGCAGTCGTGAATTGTACGATGCAAATAAAAGCATACCCATATTCATCAAAGTAACCTCCTCGTCCTTCAGTTCCAAAATCTTCCCTGAATACAATCTGTAGATTCATGAAAATATTTGAAATGACATCAATTAACAAACTGCACTTTGTATATGTATTTTACATAGACAAGAACTAATCCTCTTCATGGCGGAAGAATTAGAAAATTTTTGAATGTTCAAGATGACATGCCTGAAAGAAAACTACGAAAATTCATGATAGAATGCATCTACACTATCTTCATGGCTTGATTTACTTATTTTACTCAAATTAAAGCAAATATAAGAGGAAAACTTACCTGTATATTAGCAATGTTGTCGCGATTCCAAAGAGGCATAAACAACCGATTTGCAAAACGCAGTACAAGCTGCAAATTCAAGTAAAACAAAAAAAAACTCTTTAAAAAACATAAAGGAAAAAAGGAAATTACATAATCCAGTGTGAAAAAATTCTGAAAGAAGCCTGGTTCTTCCAATATTTCCTTCAGAAAATGAAGACTACATTTATGATTTTTACAGAATTACCAAGTTCTGAACCAACTCCTTTCCCAGGTAGTGATCAATTCTATACAGCTGTTCTTCAGTAAATAGCTCTCCAAGTTGAGCACTTAAATCTTCTGCAGAATTAAGGTCCTTTCCAAAAGGTTTCTCAACCACTATGCGAGTCCAGCCACCAAGATCGGCTGAGAAGTATCAGTTTAAACCAGGAAAGATTACCTTACGAGACAATGAAATCAAGAAAAAGATAATTCAAAATATCTTCATATAGCATGGTCAAATACTTCAAGCGTGCAAATGCAATAACACAAGACTACAACAGAGTCAAACTTCATAATGCCCCCGAAATACAAAACCATTAATAAGACAGATAAATAGCTATTCTGCCCACTATACAACATACGTTACCCATTTTTGGATGACATGAAGAAAGGCAGGAACTTATTTTAGGATCAGGTGGTAAAGAAGGAAGAGAAAGTTGGAAAGATCATATGAGTGTGTAACAGAGTTGCTCTCAAGGTGACAGGAAAGGAAAGGTTAATTACATAAGCAAAAAAAGGAGTTTATATGTTTTCAAAGAACTGTAATAGTTAAGACCTAAAACTAAAATAGTACACAATAATGAGTTCCATTATTTGTAGTTTTAAAGTATTATTTTGGAAAATGATATATTTGTAGTTTTAAAGTATTATTTTGGAAACACAAACAGCCAAGAGTGAGAACTTAATGTACATGGAAAACGAATCTCTTAATTTGAACTTCTTAATTGACATGAAAAATGATAAGTATCACAACTAAAAAATGAGGTGCATGTACCATTTTGGAAATTCTTAACCAAGAGTTCACAATAGATGCCATGTAAGAGAAAATTTGAAGATTTAATGCGTATTTTAACTACTTTTCAAGAGTACTATTATTAGAATTCCTGCTTAAAAGCAAATGAATATGACTTGAGTGAAAAGATTTTTTACATTTACTTTACACTGATGTATTGTTGACCATTAGCTAATACCTGAAAGTGATACACATTTTCACTGTACAATTAAGAGTAAAATTGTCATTTAGGGAAAATGTGTGTTCCTGGTCCTAATAAATTCTCAAACCCAGAGGCATTGCTCGGAGAATTACCCAAGCTACATCAACTAATTTAGTGATTTGAGCATCTTACTGAATTCACAGGAGCTTACATGGGTTCATGCAGTTTTGTCTTATCATTCTGCAAACAGAAGGGTAAACAGATGGTGGAAGTGCCAAGTAAAATAGTCTGCGAGAGATTCCTGGATGGCTTTTTTTTGATATCTCATGCTCGGAAATTGCCTTGTTTAACAGTTGAAAGCCATCTGCACTGTCATATGAACCGCTGACATATTTAATCTGCAAAGCAAAATTACCAAAAATCTTAGTTCCTGAATTTACAAGATTTCAGACAGAAGATATATGATCAACTTACCAATTGCAAGAACCTTGATAGAACAACCTCTTGCTCAGCTGAAACACCTTGCTGTAGGTATCTGAACATCATTAGAAAGTTTGTAAGTGCAAATTCAAAGATTAATGAACTAGACACAGAATAACCAAAAGTTCTATAACACATCCCCTAACTAGTGAATTTTTCTCTGAAGTACTTACAAAATAAACTTTTCACAATTCCAGGCAACAATTTGAACAAAAGATAGGATTCGAGAAGTTCTCAAGAATAATGCGAGTTAATAATAAAATTTCTCCTTTGTCTAAATGAACATAAAACATAGAATAAGTACTGTGATTCGAGACTGGATATAGAACAACAACAAGAAGCTAATAAGTCCCAACTGTCTGGGGGTCAACTGCATGGATCTTATCGGCAACCAACCTCAAAATAAGGCCATAGCATTAGTAATATTCATATCTTTCTAAAACACTTCTAATTACATTAGATAGAACTTTCTTTGGTCACACAATACTTCTTATCCCATCAACTCATATTAAATGACATTTTCATAGTATATGTCTCCTTGCTAAATAATAGATCCAAAGTATACAAAACCTCTGTTTATAATTCTTTCGCAGCCATCTTGATAATTGACTAGTTTATTTTATTGATAAAATCACATTGTATAATTCAATTTTTGTTCAATGTAGCATAAACTTATGGTTTCAAAAGTTTACCTCCACAATTTAAACTTTAATTTTATTTATTTATACTTTTATCAATCAATGTAACTAACATATGCAATTAATGCACATCGAAGAAGCTTCTCATGGATATGTCTACAAGTTCATCTAGTGCTGATCCAAAAGCATAAGGAATTAGAGATGACCATGAAGTAACCTACCCTCATAGTAAAAATCCTTTGCTATAGTCCTAGTAGTTTTAGATTGAGAAGCTAGAATATGATAAATGTACTTTATCATATCAACATGACTACAATTAGATATTCCTTGTTCCATAAAATCGGGACACTAACTATCTAGGGATGTAGCATATTTCTAAGGAAATAAAATGAATGAGAAATTCTGATTCAAGACTAGATATACAACCAAGAAATCAGAACATAATCAAATAGCCAAATGAATCAAAAAGGTAAATAGAGTGGCATTGATGTTAGCTCACATTTCACAAAGGAGTGTCATATTAGATAGGTGAAGTTACGGATGAAGCTAAGGATGAAAAAATTTAAAGAAAATGATACAATCTTACCCACGGATTCGTGCTCTAAGATCATCATCTAAAAGCTTTGTCCTGGCATAACCAAATATGTGTACATCATTCTCCTGTAGGAATCCCTGTATATGTCCATAAAATACAATACATTAGTTGATAACTTGCACCTATGATTGCACACAATTAATCAAAGCAATCGAATTTATATTCAGAATCATATATCAAATTAAAATGAAGGTTAACAATATTACAACCAGAAAACATAGAATTTGTTTTCCTAATACATCCCAATAAGAATACATGCGGTGAGTACAATATTGTCAATCCTAGTGAGTTGCCTTTTGTTTGTCACGCTTAGTTAAACTGAAACACATAAGAAATTTGCAACCAACTCTACAAACTAATACATGCTTGGATTACCCTAAAACAAATAATAACTAAGTGAAAAGCATGCCAAGAGATGGGGTAATCCGAGCAACAAACCTGGGCAAAAAGGTGGAAAAGTGCAGGAAATGTTTTCTTCTTTGCAAGATCTCCTGAAGCACCAAGAACAACTATGGATAGACAGCCAACCTCCCTCACAAATCCCATGTCTTTTTCTTCTGAAAATGATTCACCCTTAGTATTCTCACTTCCCAAGGGCACACTCTGCGAAAATGAATTCCCCACATTGCATCCCTTTGACATGGCTGACCAAAGTATGCCAAGCTTATTCTTTCAAATCTGTGAACTGCATAAGCATATGCAGAAACAATCATTTGTCCGTATTTTGGGGAAGCATTTATGCTAGGAGGTAGAGAGAGAGAGAGAGAGTATAGAAATGATATAAAAACGGAAATCTTGATAAAAATATTATGATTGATCTGCATCTATAAAGAATACAAAAGCAACCAACAACGTTGACGAAGACAACAAACACAGATTTAATAGCATCAATTTCATATAGGGGAAATACAAAACTGTGGAAGGATTTTTTTTTTTTCTAAATGCAAGAAACGAAAAAAAAAAACTCTTTATATATGTAAAATGTTAATCAAATCTGGAGTCTGGTGTCTGGACAGTAAGCAAATAATAGCAAGTGTGTGACAGTTAGAGCTCGAATGCTGCGGCATCAGATCCTTATGCTTTTCCTGGTCCTTCCACCTTAAATTCTGTACAATTTTCATACGGCTATACTAGCATAGGTCCGTACTGGATTCATACTGCGAATCAACTAAATAAGCAACTACGACTCCGACATATGTGATTGGCCGTTGATAAATAAAACGATAATGGCAGAGCAGGAGCAAAGAAAGGTAAGATTCCTCTACAGCAGAGCAACATGTTCCAAGCAGCACAAAAAACTAAAAGAAAACACGAGAATCGTCAACGTAGCCAAAAATATCTCGATCGAGAACCATCGCACCAGGGAAGAACAAGGAAAGGATCCTCTCTCTTGAGCCTTGACGCAAAGCCCCCGACAGCTAGTAAACCAAAAGGGAAAAAGATCGACCGAACACAAAATCACAGAAGAATCGCACAAGCAAAGAGAGAAGAGAGCAAGAACAAACCTTCCACAGTTGAGATCTCCGCAATGGCGATGGCGAAATCGGGGACAGTTCCCTCTCTTATACCCGCTGGATGCGCCTCCTGTTCGCTTGGTTACTCCCCACCAGCCCTTCACTCTCTCGGTCCCGTTTACCAACCGCCGAATTCAACGGGGCACACAAGCAGAGCACCTTCACTGGAAATGGAAGGTAAATAAAGAATATTTTTCTTGAGCTACCCAATGACACAGCAATTAGAAATCAGTTTGCGCGCGGGTAGACCGAATGGTAGCTATCGTGGGTTATCTACTCTCTCTTTTTTTTTTCATTTTGGTGGGGCCTCTCTTGGGTAAACCGGAAAACGGGTGGGGCCGACAAGCTTGCAAACAAATAGTTGTGGGTAGCAAATCAAATGGGACGGCATGGCATAGTGGGTAATAATATTTCAAGTCGCGGGCCCCACTCCGGCTGCGTAGGTATGCGGTATGCCGCGGGTCAAAATTTCCTGCGAAATAACAAATTCGACCTGCTGATTAGAAAGTTTCAATTGATTAATTCAAAATTTTATTCTTTTAAAAAATAATTATTTTATTTTAACTTATTTTACATTTTGTAATTCTATTAAATTTGACATCAATCTTTATGTAAAGTTGACTATTATATTTGAACGATTTAATTTTTAACAAAATGCTAATCCTACATGGGAATAAAAGGAACCATGTGACTTATAGAACTAGTTTTAAGTCAAATAAAATGTTTTCACTTAAACAGGATAGTAAATAATATCAGTAAATTATCCTAAAATCCTTAATACCAAATTTTTTTTTCTTAGTCTCTGTATTAAAAAATTTATTCTAATTTTCTACCTAAAAATTTTCTTTATTTCAATTTCCTAATACTCTGATTTTATCAAATTATCTTTATTTTTTTAATATAAAAAATATATATAATTTATCTTAAATCCAACACTATTTAATTTGAATTATCCAATTAATTCAGCCTAATTCAATCGATTGGTATGAGCATCAAATCTATTGGTTAAAAGAAAAAGTGTCATGCTCAATTAGATAAAAATAAATGATTTTGAATTTATGAGGAATTATATATTTTTTTAATTTTTTTAATTTAATAATAAATATATTAAATTCTAATTTAAATTGCTAAATTTTATAAGAATTATATCTCTTATTAGACTTTTGTACCTATAAAAATAAAAATAAATAGATAAATTAGTGTAGGTTAGAGAATCAAAAGAGAATTGTAGTAAAAATAAATAAATAAATAAATATAATAAGTCAGAATAAATTTTTTCTAACACAAATCTAAGCATCAAATTGAAGGGAGCCAAGGATAATTTATCCTAATAATACCATTATGATCCAAATTAAGTTATTTTAACAAAAAAACATATTTAATAAATTTTAAGATAAAAATTACCCTTTAACTTATGAGCTATAATAGAAATCGTGAAATTATAACGTGAAATTCAACGTGAATGACATGACATTTTTCATATACACGTCTGATTGATGCTTGGACATCGTTGGCAATCTCCGGCCGCCGCCCCGAATAAAATTATAACCTAGGGGAGCATGGTGAACCCGTCGAGAATCATTATAATTAGAGTACAATATTATCCACGTTAAGTTTTATGTTGAAAATTAATGTTGTATCATTTTTGTTAACTTATTAGATATCTACAACGAGAATGACAATGAAAACGAGGAAATGGCGCTGATGGGCTTAAAAGCTATTGGATTGGGCCAGAAGGGCCCTCGGCAAATTAGTAGGGAACCAGAGTAAGCGATCGGGTAGTTGGTGGTAATGAATTTGGATGGAATATAAAAATATGTATATCGAAACATAAAATAGAATTGCATTTACATTAATTGCATTTACATTAATTGCATTTAATATGAATTTGGAAAGGAAATTAATTGCATTTACATTAAATTTAAGTTGAAAAAAAAATAAATTGAAGGAATTTAAATGGGAAGCATTAAATAGAATTGCTCCGCTGACACAAGATAAAAGACTATATATATTTCCATTTAAATTTTCTAAAATTTAAGTTGAAAAAAAATTAAATTGAAGGAATTTAAATGGGAAGCATTAAATAGACTTGATCCGCTAACACAAGATATGAGACTATATATATTCCCATTTAAATTTCTTAAATTTAATTTGAAAAAAAAATAAATTCAAGGAATTAGTGCAAACGAGCTTTCCACGTGCCCATGCGAACTTTATTCAACGCGCCTCCTTGGAGGATTGATCCAAGTACAGAATTTTTATTTTTTTTATATTTAAAATTTAAAATTTTAAAATTTAGGAGTTAAATTATAATAAATTTAAGTTAATAATATTTTTCTTCTAGAATTCATATTTCTCTCATATGCAGTGGCTAGCCACGTTAGCAACGGGGTGCGGTGTACCCCTCACATTTATTTATATATATATATATATCCAAAAATTAAAATTAATTATATATTTGAAAAGTTCAATACCTAAATTATCTATTGGTAAAAGAAATATATTGATTTAGAATATTAAGTATTAAATTTAAAAATAAAATATATAATAATAAATGAATGAATTAAATCATAAAATATGAAGTGAGAATGCTAAATTAAATTTAGATTGAGTTTGAAATAAATCTAATAGGTAGATGCGGAGATAAAGATTATATTGGTCTAAATCGGGATTGATTTGAAGTTGATCTGGTTAAATTATGATCGAATCAAGTTTATGTAAATATCCCGATAGTTTTGATGTTGATTAACCGAATTAAGTTAGACATGTGTGTATTTGATGCCTTGTATCTAAGGATTATATTGGTTTAAATTGGGATTGATGTGGAGTTAATTTAATTAAATTATGGTCGAATCAAATTTATGTAAATACCTGGATAGTTTTGATGTCGATCAATTGAGTTAAGTTAAGTCCTGTGTATATTTGATGTCTTGTGTCTAAGTTTTGATGTTAATCAATTTACACTAAGATTTGAAATTTTTGAAAATCATTTATCCGGGTGGAAAATCGCCTTTCCTGATCGATAATAATGTCTACGCCACTGCTCTTGGGTGATAGTATTCAAAATAAAAAAAAATTAGATGTTTACAGAGTATATTATTTGTGTTTAACGTTTAAAATTTTAGAATTTAGGGATAAGATTATAACGGGTTTAAGTCAATAAGATTTTTTCTTAGGGACCAGTCTTCCCTCTTGAGTTAGTTTAAGATGAAAATTTTATATGTTCGTTCGATATATTATATGTATTTAGAGTTTATTTGAAAAAATATTGATTGAGATATCTCCTATCACTCATTTTGTTAAAAGAATAATTGATGCGAGGCGCCTCAAGTCTGGTGCGAGTGCGCAGCACACCATCCTCAGTATAACATTATTCATATTGCGCACTCATCCAGTGTGTAATTGTACGCGGTCGAAATATCTTAATCGACTGAGACATGCTGTAGCACCTTGAATCAATTCGAGACGTAGCGTCGTGATCATCGCCATCAAATTTTGACCCCTCTAGATTTATCTTTCTCCCCTATTATAATTTTTGGTCGGGCCGACTGGACGGGACACAATGGCAAAAGGCGATTTGTTCGTCCTCAGCGCCCTATCAATCCGTCTCATGGTCAACACGGAGGAGGTAAATCATAGGGACCACTAGCTCGGATGCTGTGGTTAGTGCGTGAGGAGGGTGGGTACACTGACTTTACCAAGTTTTGATCCCCAAATCTCATGGTTGTAATACCCACGCACTAACAATCAATCCATCGTGTGGGGACTAAAAACAATTAACGAGGTCTTTTCAATCTCGAGCGACCGGCCTGACCCCATGAAATCGAAGTTTCCCACCGGCCGCTAGAATAAATCGAGAAACGCTCACGATAAACAGTCTAAAAGCCCAACGTTTTAGGATTCGCATTTCATTTAAAAGAAAATTATTTATAAAATATACCATAATTAAAGATTAAATCATAAATATTTAAAATAATCATTAATTAATTATTTTTTCGTTGCATTATAATCGAGGCCGACTAGGCGGGACATAGACGCTTGACTTGGTGAATCGATTGTAATAACCGGGCGTCGCAGTCGCTCACCAAATTGGCTTCATTGAATGCATTTAGAAACTACATTCACTGTCTGTTTCTCTAAACACGTTTCATGACGCATTTATAAAATTATATAAAAGCACCTAATTATTGTAATTTTTTATCTTGAAAATATATTTTCTAATATAGAATACTTGTAATCAAAATTATTCTAAACAATTTGTTCAATTATTCTATATTAAACTATTTTATTATACCATTTTTTATTAAAAATATTTTATTAATAATATTTGATTAGTTTTAATTAATTTAAATTAATGTTAATAAATTTAAATTAATTTTTTAAAATGTTATGAACCGTGAGTAGTATAACTGTATAAGATAGAATTACTTGTTAATTTACTCGCTAAGTATAAGCTACATTATAAGTTTTCCAATCGATAAAAAATAGTGACGTGGAGGGTGGACCCAGGCGCCACCTTCCAGGCTCGTTTCCAGTCCGTCATTCATAAAATCATTTATTGATATTCTAATTTTAATTAAAATTAAATGAATGGACTTTTTAAAATATTCTTATATTATTTATTTATTCAACCGGATAACCACTATCAATTAGCTTTTAAAATTATCGAAGTTAGTTAGACAATACTGATTTTACCTATTTTAATTTTACTTCTCCAAATAAGAATTTAGTTAAAATAATTTTTCGACCAACAAAACAACTGATAGAAGACTCTATGGCATTTATTATATTTCAAAAAATATTATTTAATGACAAACAATTGTCTAGAAGTTAATAGGTACCTTCTATATCATATAGAAGCTAATGGTTAGTTTTTATAACGTTGATTTTATATTATTTTGATTTTATATTTCTAAATAATAACATAATTAAAATAGCATTTAGTAAAATAAACATGACGAAACTAATTAGATTTCAAATAAACACATATCAAAATTAGTCGGTAGTTTTTATATTTAGTAAAAATTATTGGGTAATTTCTATAATAACATTGAATTTATAAGTATTTTTAAAATAAAATCGAGAGAGGGACATCAATTTATTTTTTTTCTCTTAACTTTTATGCTAACATGGTTCACTTGGTGCGTCCTTTTTTTTCCAATTTTATTTGTGATTAAGTGGATAAATTGTGCCTGATTTGGAACAGCTCAATATCACGTCTATTTTTGTTCGTCCTAAAACAATTAGGTTATGTTTAATAAGGAATAATCAACCTCTTGTAATATAATCATGATTATATTATAAGATTAATCACTTTATTTGGTACAATTTTAAAACTATAATATAATGTAATATGTATTAGAAAAGCTAGTTAAAATATTGTAATCTCGATTACAAGGCTAACAACATATAATCTAGATTATATTAATATAGGCTCAATTATATTATAAATTGGATTGTATTACCCCTAACTAAACGCAACCTTATGATATGAGAATCACGTTGTCCAACAAAATTATAAATCTGTGAAAGGTATCTATTACATATATCATTTGGATTATATTTTCGACAACAATATATCATGGTAATGAAGATTTTAGAATTGTACGTACGAAAATAATTATTTTAATAAATTTTTAAACTAATTTTTAACTGATATAAAATATCTGGTTAGATAACCTTTTTAATACAAAAGACTATATTAAAATAAAATATTCTTTATAATTTATCTATCCATATCTAATTTAGAGAAGATATTAAATGATTTGAAGTGAATATTATTGCCTTTCCTTCCGTAATAAACATTTTGGACGCTTTTATTTCACGTAGTTTCTTATTGAGAAAGTAGTTTTTAGCGTTAAGATTTTCCTATAAAAAAATTATCTTTTTAAATCTTTAAAAATTAAGTATTCTAGAAAGTAGTTACTTGCCCTATTATACATAAAGATATTATCATTCATTAAAATAAATGAAATATTTAATTTAGAAATTTCTATGAAAAATATAATACGTTGCTGTAATAAAGTATGATACGCCTCATTCGTGGAAAATTTGTTATGAATGAGATATGATTCGATTCTAATTAATACAAATATTCTTTCAAATTATCTTGTCTGACCTTAAAAAGTAGTTAGGTTAAAGCGGAATAAGTCTCTATGTTTTTTTTTAAATATGTGAAATTGTCCTTGCAGGACTTTCACTTTTGCATCTGGTAGAACCATGAATTCCAATGTCGAATTTAATGTGAAGAAATAAGAAAGTAATTAGCTGCCTAATTATCCTGTTTCTATTCATTTATTGACGGTAGGACGACTGGTTACTATCTCAGATATCTATAGTAATTAGCTGCCGATCACCCGAGGTTGGAAAAGCTTCGTTGATTATTTTTTTTCTATTCATTTATTGTCTTTTCCTTAATAGATAGGAGATCTAGAAATATTAATAATTAGGATGCATATGGATAATTTTTTAATTTATTGTAGCGATTAGAATCCATCTTCATGGGTATTTTTTAAATTTATTACAGTGGTCAGTAGAAAATTTTCGTAAGATCAGACCGTTCGTCTCAAATTTAACAACCTAATTAATCATTTATTGTCATCCTCGGGAGCATGAATCAATAGTAAATATTTGAGATAACATTGTAACGATCAAAATCAAAACTCGATAAAGGATTTTACCATCTCTATAAATCTCATACTTGTTGTTATTTGGACTTTTTTATTTTATTTCTCTCCCAATGATAATAGACAGGGTGGATCCATATATTATTTATTTATTATCACCCTCGGAGCTATAATACAGTAAAAAAATAATTAATTATTTTTTAAATATTCATGATTTCCTCATCAATTATGATTAAGTTTTTAGATTTTTTTTTTTTCCTAACGAGACAGCGTACTTTTTGGAATGTTCAGTTTTTGAACCGCCGTGGACGGTTTATGATTTATTCTGAAAACTTTCGTGGGTCCGACAACGAATTAATTATTTTTTTCTGTGCATTTATTGCCTACGATAAGCGGATAAGAGATGTGAGATGGACGGTCGAGATCATCCAGATTCCTCTTCCCGGCCGATTCCGCCCCGTCTGCTCGCTGTCTGTGCGGCGACGGCGAGGCATCCTTCCACGAGGGGCGGAAACGACCGTAATACCGTTTGTGGCTCAAACTCGTCCGCCGTAAGGATTCGGTTGATAGGAAAGCCTGCTTTCTAGCGAATCCGTCGCGGATCCGGCAGTTGGGCTTCTGTGGGACCCCGCTCGCATTCCCTTCCCCGGCTCGGCTAAACTTTCCATTTGGCGCGCGTGTTTGGGCATTATAAAGGATATCGGCCATGGGAGGGAGACCCTTGTGTTGCCCTCGCATTCTTCTCTTTCCTTCATCGTCCGTACGAATTAAGATGGTGTTCTAAAGAGTAGCGAACACGAAAGGTGAAATCTTTCATGTGTTTATATCCCTCGGAGCAATTGTGTTGTATTAGCTTTCTTCGTGTTTCTTGCCCTTGCCGTATTTCATCTCACGTTTATCAGTTCAGATCACGTTTGCGGAGTTCCCGCTTTCTTTGTATGCTGCAGCTATTCGTTGATTGCTGGAGGCGCAGGAAATTAACCTGCAATGGAAGCTGTCGCCTTCTCGTCCTGCTCGCAGTTGCTGGGCCTACGCCGTCGCCTCCTGACCCCACCGTTCCGGTTCCCTTCCGCCGTCGCCGCGTCCTGTCACAAAGGAATCCAATTTCGCAGCATCTCTTCGTTAGCTCCCTCAACCAAGTGCTCGGCCGTTTCACATTCCTCGGAGGAAACAGGTACCCGCGCTCCAATTGCTACGAGGGGAGTGTTAGTTCAAATTTAGCGAATAACCACGATAGGTTTTTCAATCTTCATCTAGTTGAAAAAGATGAGGCCTTTAAGTTCGCGGAGGCTGCTAAAGTTGGCAATTTGGTGCCCCTTCACCATTGTATTTTCAGCGACCACCTGACGCCGGTTGTGGCCTATAGTTGTCTTGTGAAGGAGGATGACTTTGAAGCACCAAGCTTTCTATTTGAGTCAGTGGAGCAAGGTCCCCGGGGGAATAATGTGGTCAGATTTGCTTCTTTATTGTTTTTATCGGTTGCCTTCTTCCTTCTCGTTATTAAACAATTTCTCTGATCAGGGACGTTATAGTGTTGTTGGAGCTCATCCAGCAATGGAGATTGTAGCTAGGGAGAACATGGTAATTGTTATGGATCATGAGGAAGGGCGAATGACAGAGGAGATTGTGGACGACCCAATGCGAATCCCCAAGACTATCATGGAGGGTTGGAGCCCACAGACCATTGATGAACTTCCTGATGCTTTTTGTGGTATATTTTTCTCTCTGAAACATGTCTGTTCTATGTTGTCAATGTCCAGGAAATCTTATTAAGAATACCCTTGTCGATTTGAGAGTTCTCGCTCACATAAATAACAACAGCAGGGTGAAATTATAGTGTTTGCCCTTAGTATTCTGGTGATGATGAGAGCTCAATGGCACCTTCAGAACTCACTGGACATTGATTCAGAGTTTCAGACATGAAAACTCCCACAGCCTAATGTTAAAATATTGACTCAACCGATGAGTGTAAAATTTTAAAAGTTCCAGTTCTTTGTGTTAAAATATTTATAGAGATTCAGACAATCATTCACAAACCTGTTTCACAACGAACACCCCCATTGGGAGAATCAAAGACCAATTAGGTCAGACAGCATGGTAGGATAATCATCTCGTGCACATCAGAAACTGCCTAGATAAAATAGCAAAATAGATTAAGTTTCATATGCGAATAGGAAAAGAGATGAGAGCCTCCCTTTGATACAAACTTTTGATTGTGACAAAAGCTTTAACGATTGATTCTCCTTCACTTTTAAGAAAAAGAACATTTTTTTCTTTTTTTCTTTTTTTTTACGCAGATGCTTGCTTCAGAAATTCAACTTTTAGACCAAAGACTTGTTCATTCCTTGTATTTTGGTTCACTTTAGTATTAATATCATTTTTAGTCAAATGAAATACAACATTTGTTTGATGGATTCCCAATCACCATGGATGATATGCCACATTTTGTATTGAGTTCATTCCTAGAACTATGTTTTAACTAATCTCTATTGTACCCGTCTCTAAAGTCTAGCTCTTTGTCAGACATCAATTTTTTAGCAGTCTGAAGTTTGTATTACTATGTCTGCTTTACATCTTGCTGATTTTCACATTAGAATTAAGAGAGATGAATGTAAGTGTGCTGGAAAAGCATCTTGAATGTAGTTACATGAGTGCATGTTGTTTTTTTACAGGTGGATGGGTTGGCTACTTTGCCTATGATACCATGCGATATCTAGAGAAGAAAAAGCTTCCATTCTCAGGTTCTCCTAAGGATGATAGAAACCTTCCAGATATCCATTTAGGACTGTACAATGATGTTATAGTGTTTGACCATGTGGAAAAGGTACTTTTTACAACCAAATTGCTTCGAATGAGCTTCACAATACGTGCCCCTTGGATCCTTCACGTGCATTATTATATATCAGTGGATCCTTGTTATTCTTGTTATTACTGAATTAGAGGAGTTTTATTTTACATATCTTCTTTTCCTGTTGCACTTTGCAGCTGCATTCTAGAAGCAAAGGTTCTGTGTCTTCTTCATCGATGATTTACTTTTTTGATTAATAATTATATTCTTTGTTTTTGATTACCATAGATAAGTTGTAGCTCGCTAAATGATCCTAAGGTTAATTTATCTTAAGTCATGAAGAATTTACATGTACTCCTTAAGTCGCTTATTGCAGTTTGTTGTTGTCCATATAGAATCGAGAATCTGAACGTTAGTTCCTTAACTGCGTATCACAGACTGATTTAGTTTGCAACACAAATACTGATTGATTTGTTAATCAATGGAAAAAGATCATTTGGTGCAATTTTAAAGATATATGTTTGTTGAAGCTCATCATACCTGAATATTGTGAACCACATACCAAGTAGGATGCGTCTCTCCTCTTTTTTTAAATTAGCAGTTCCTAGTGCTTGTCCAAGTTCCAATTTTTTTCTGTTATTTGTATTAATTATGCTCCAGAAAGCACATGTGATTCATTGGGTAAGACTAGACCGATACTCCTCGATCGAGGAAGCCTATCAAG
This sequence comes from Boesenbergia rotunda, assembly GCA_024364735.1. Taxonomy (NCBI): domain Eukaryota; kingdom Viridiplantae; phylum Streptophyta; class Magnoliopsida; order Zingiberales; family Zingiberaceae; genus Boesenbergia; species Boesenbergia rotunda. The sequence continues at coordinate 568,358 of JAGFNQ010000761.1, forward strand.
ACGGGAAGAGTCATTTGGAAGCTTTTCTATCCAAGGTGCACACCGGGAAAGTGTGAGCAATTGGGTTAAATCTTTCTGGTGGATAAAACATCTTCTTTCATCTTTCTGGTTTGGTTTGTTCTCAATTTTGCAGTTTCATATTTTAGGCCCAGGTTATCTGCTGGATCTATAAAAGTCCATACAAATACTTTTGACCCTTCTTTAACAAAGTCATCAATGACAAATGAAGAATACAAGAAGGCAGTTTTGCAGGCAAAGGAACACATCTTTGCTGGCGATATTTTTCAGATTGTTTTGAGCCAGCGTTTTGAGCGGCGCACATATGCATCTCCATTTGAAGTGTATCGCTCACTGAGAATTGTGAATCCAAGTCCATACATGGCCTACATACAGGTGTGTTATCCTCTCATATTCAAACTGAATTTTAATTGCTTAAAAGTTATCTGCATTTGCATGCTTTGCGAGGTATTATGCTTCCTTTTTAAATCTTTTACAAAATATGTTTTTTTCAGGCAAGAGGATGCGTTCTTGTAGCATCTGGCCCTGAAATTCTTACTCGTGTAAAGAAGGTATGCACGTAAAGTTATAAAGTTACTCAAGATACAGACTTGGTAGCTCACATTTACTATGTTTTTTTTTTTCCTTTCTCAATATCTGGGGAAGGGTATTTTTACTGTCAGATTCATGTTCTTACTATTACTTTTACCTAGGAATCCATGTAATATGCACTTGGACCTTCACCATTTGAAAAATTCACTACATTAAATTTAAGCTGGGGGATCCTAGTTTTACTGCTATTGAGAATAATCTGTCTATATGCTCAGAAGACATTTCAATGATTTCGAAGAAAATCTGCACTTATTTATTTATTGATTTTGCAGAGGAAAATTATTAACCGGCCTCTTGCTGGGACAATTAGAAGAGGAACAACAGAGGAGGAGGACAAATCAAATGAACAACAGCTACTAAGCGATGAAAAGCAACGTGCAGAGCATATCATGCTTGTAGATTTGGGAAGAAATGATGTTGGAAGGGTATGTTCGGTTTAACAATAAGAAGTGAAATGTATCCTGCCTTCTTTGTTGAGGGTGATTTCTTATTCTTCTAATGAAGATCTATGGAAATGTGATTAACATGCTTTCTAGTTGAAGCATTTTTTTAAACCTCTTGCCATACTGAATCATGTTTATTCCGACAGGTATCAAAACCTGGATCGGTAAAGGTGGAAAAACTAATGAATATTGAAAGATACTCCCATGTGATGCACATCAGTTCGACGGTAAGGTGGCTTCTTATCAATTTAACTTCTTAGAAGAGGTTTTTTGTTATGTGAATAACAATTGGTTTTAGATGTAGTGAAAATTGATCATGATGCTTCATTAAATTTGAGTTCAACTTCATGTGAGGAGAAAAATCTTATGTTAAATGACACTTTTTGAAATCTCCACATGAAAACTATTGGGTTCTTTACATTCCTTCTCGATCACGGTTTCACTGGTTACTGATTCGACTCATCAAGGTTCTTATCTTGTCATAGGCTAATTTAGATGTACTACCTCTGTAGTTTGGGGGTATTTCTGTTCCCCTTGCAGGAATCAAGTTGACGCGCTAAGATACTTTTGCAGATAATTGGGGAGTTATTCGATCATCTGACTTGCTGGGATGCTCTCCGAGCTGCATTGCCCGTCGGAACAGTCAGTGGAGCTCCAAAGGTCATTCTCTACATGCTACTGTCATGGAATGCGTTCTGTATAGCCCAATAGACCATTGACCGTAGATTGGAACTTTGAACAAAGCAATCAGTGCCATCATTTTTCTTGCTCATCCATTGTGTCTATAACATTGATTTGCTTTGACTCAGGTAAGAGCCATGGAGTTAATTGATCAATTGGAAGTCACGCGACGAGGACTGTACGGTGGTGGCTTTGGAGGAATCTCGTTTACCGGCGACATGGACATTGCAATTGCTCTTCGAACCATAGTATTCTTGACTGGGAGCCAGTACAACACTATGTACTCATACAAGGATCCCGAGAGGCGCCAAGAATGGGTGGCACACCTTCAAGCTGGAGCAGGTATTGTAGCAGACAGCAACCCTGATGACGAGCAGAACGAATGTGAGAACAAAGCTGCAGCTCTTTCCCGCGCCATTGATCTTGCGGAGTCTACATTCGTCGAAAAATTGTAGGCTCATAACAGAAGATTTGCCAGATAACTCAATCTAGAATCATGTTCAATGCTTTGGCTTCCTCAGGGAAAGTTCAAAATCTCTCTTTGTAAGGATACTTCGACCTCAATAAATCACAACTAATTACTACTTACTGAATTTTCAAGTTACACACACTCTGAATTCAACTACATCAGATGGAGGTCATCTAACAAGGGCATAGCAAAGAGGTTGTCGACGGCTTGGGTCTTCTCGGTCGCAAGATCAACAGCCCATACGATACGTAGGCGGTTACATGGCCAAGCCATGATAGGAATAGAGGGGAGGGGAAACTCTCACATGGGAGAACATGGCATGGCAATTAAGATTTCTCATCTCATCAGTCACCACCACCCTAAGGAATGCTAAAGGGCGCCCATGTGTCCCCTAGGGCTGGCTCAGTTGATAAGTGCATCGTATAATGATTGTAGTAGTCGGGAAGTCGAAATTCGAGAGGGATTTCATCACCTCTGTAGACCTGACTCATCGTTTCAACGGCATGGGATAGTCATGAGGGGCCGCTAATATAACGGTACCACATGCTAAAGGGTGCCAATGTGGTGCGACTACAGCCCACGTAAGTGGGATCAGTACTGATCAGTACTGCGACAAAACAGAGGTTTATGGCTGATCAAACAAAGTGCCCAGTGCCCCCACACCATGTGCACCAAAGACTCCATTTCTATTATGGGCAATAATAGTTGTGAGATCATCATGCCTTAAAGCCTAAATAGGCCTCTCCACTTGTAACCTAAAGTCCTTAATGAAAGCCACCGACAATTCGGACCAATCGTAATGGCTTTTTTGGGTGATCAAGATCCTAATTCTTGGGTTAGGTTCATATATATTGCATAAATTAACTTGTCATATAATTCTAGACTGGTATGAACAAGTATGAAGTAGATGAAGGAACTCGAAGCTAAATGAGACTGGGCAAAGTCACATGGATACAGAGGTTCAAGAAGGCTTAAGATGTCCCAAGCTAAATCTGCGCAATTGTTTACTCCTTGGGGGTCTACCATCATGTGCTCTCCTCATGGTGGATGCTGACTTTAAACAAAGATAAGATACCAGTTCGAGTTACTGTGCCACAAGAACAGTAGGGTTTGTGTGTATGATGGTGCCACAAGAACAAACCTCATCTTGTGGTGTTCTTTAACTCTGCAGTCTGTACTGACGTTGGCCACGTGAGGATGAACTTGCACTGCTAGGAGAAAACAAAAACCCTTGCAATGCTAACTAACAATCCATGTTGTGATGCTGCCATTTCACCAAGTCTAATAATACAGCCATGTCTTATGCAGAGTGAAATGGAGCCTTAAGACAACACTTACCCTTCCCTAACTAAATTCAAAGTGAGTAAATTAAACTGGCTGGTTCTTTGTCTCTTCTCACATCATTGATTGCTAATGCCTTTAAATTCCTACTTGCTTTCTCCCGTTTCCGCAATCATTACAGCAAGAAAAATGGCAGCATTCATTGTGCTCTTCCTCGTCTTGTCCTGCAACGTTCTCTGCTCTTCTTCTCGGACTTTGCCTTCGAAATCAATGGCGGCGGCGGCTGTTGAAGATCCTGAGCTAGTCGTACAAGAGGTGCAAAGGTGAGTTTGCGGCGATGGCATTTATTTTTAGTGTTCTTTTGGTTTAATTTTCATTGATTCTGATTTGGAATTGAGTTAACTAAAATTTAGGAGTTTGAACATGTCGCGGCGGGAACTGGGGTACTTGTCGTGCAAGACCGGGAACCCGATCGACGACTGCTGGCGGTGCGATCCGGCGTGGGCCAAGAACCGGCAGCGGCTGGCGGACTGCGCGATTGGGTTCGGGAAGAACGCGATCGGCGGCCGGGATGGTGACATTTACGTGGTGACCGACAGCGGCGACGACGACCCGGTGAACCCCAAGCCGGGGACGCTACGGTACGCGGCCATCAAAGAGGAGCCGCTCTGGATCGTCTTCGACCACGACATGACCATCAAGCTCAAGGAGGAGCTGCTGATGAACTCTTACAAGACCCTCGACGGCCGCGGCGCCAACGTGCACATCGCCGGCGGGCCCTGCATCACGGTGCAGTACGTCAGCAACGTCATCATCCACGGCCTCCACATCCATGACTGCAAGCAAGGCGGGAACGCTTATGTGCGCGACTCTCCGGGGCACTACGGATGGCGCACGCTGTCGGACGGCGACGGCGTGTCCATCTTCGCCGGCGCCCACGTGTGGGTCGACCACTGCACGATCTCCAGCTGCCGCGACGGGCTGGTGGACGCCATCCACGGATCCACCGCCATAACCATCTCCAACAACTACTTCAGCCACCACGACAAGGTGATGCTGCTGGGCCACAGCGACGACCTCGCCGCCGACAAGAGCATGCAGGTCACCATCGCCTTCAACCACTTCGGCGAAGGCCTCGTGCAGAGAATGCCAAGGTCGCTCACCATTGCCGCAAAGATCATGCTCTGTTTATCTCTGCTTAATTGAGCTAATTTGGGGGGCGGATTGCAGGTGTCGCCATGGCTACTTTCACGTGGTGAACAACGACTACGTTCATTGGGAGATGTACGCGATCGGAGGGAGCGCGGCGCCGACCATAAACAGCCAGGGCAACAGGTTCCTCGCACCTAACGATCAATTCGCCAAGGAGGTGACCAAGCGGGAGGAGGCGGCGGAGAGCGAGTGGAAGAAGTGGAATTGGAGGTCGGAAGGGGATCTGATGCTGAACGGAGCCTTCTTCACGCCGTCGGGGGCCGGAGCATCGTCGAGCTACGCGAAAGCGTCGAGCTTGAGCGCGCGGTCGTCGTCGGTAGTCGACGCGATAACGGCGGCTGCCGGCGCGCTCACGTGCAAGAAAGGCTCCCGTTGTTGATTAATTACTGGGAAGAAATTTGGATTAAGGAATATTTTTATATTTTTATATTTTACTCTGGGACCAACCTCGGCCTGAGAACTGAACCGAACCGACCCGGTTGGGTTGAAGGGAACTCATGTGGTTCAGAACCTCAAAGTGCTGATGTATTCCTATACTATTTGAAATGAATTGAATCCAACCTTTAGCTACTGGAAATATTGAATAAAATATCCTTTTAATGATTGTTTTTAAAAATAAAATATCTCTAGAGTTCTTTTGATTCCCTTTAATAACTGAGCTAGTTGATATGATTCAATTTAGTTGGATTTTTTTTTGTTGTCTTTATTGTGATTTATTGAGAGACAAATATGAGAAAGAAAAGGAAAAATTAATTAGTAGGAGATATGCATGTGAAGCAGCATGCAATTTTTGACTTTGGAGCAAGCAATGAAACAAGTTCTCGATCACCAGCGCCATCTTGTCTGGGATTTTTTATTTTTAAATTATTATTATTATTGATTTATCTTTTTAATCCTTCCCTTCATGGGGAATGCCTTTTATTAGTTGAATCATTAATTACTCCCTTTGCAAGGATCATTCATTATATGAGATATCTTATGAAATTATTAGAGGTAAAACAATAATTAGAAAAACTAAAGGAAGGATTTGGAAGAAAAGGGTAATAGAAGTCCAACATAAAATAAAATTTTCTCCCCACCTACAAGATTTATTGCTTTTATATATCGCGAGAGATAACGACTTCTATTGTATGACATTCTTGCAAGTTACTTTCCGCACGATATGACGACACAAGAGCCTATGTCAATTCCCTATCGTATATGCAACCCGAGTGACCCTGAACAAGAAGTAACTAAACTCGATATAGATCAGTCTTATAGTGAGTGGTCTTGCTGCGCATGATGCCACTTGAAGGATGACTTTGGAAATTCATGCCAAGAATGAATATTGATAATGAACTTGTTGAACAGGATGTCAGGCTTCAACTTTAGCATGCAATTACTTATATCATGCTTGTGGCAAAAAGACAATTCGTTCGTCCTCAATGTCTCCGTCAATCCGTCTCAGAATCAATACAGAAGGGATAAATCATGAAAACTATTAGTTCGAATACTATAATTAATACATAAATAGGACCGACACATTGACTTTGTCTTGTTTAATTTTTAAATCTCAATATAATAATATCGAGATACTAACTATTAGTCCATCCTACGAGATAAGTATGCTTGTGCAACTAGTAATAGGTGATCATCCTTTCGATGTGACATTTTATTTTTAAGAGCATTTTGGAACCAACTTTAAGAGCCTGAGTTTTTAAATTCCAGTGTTAGAAACAAACGAGGGAATCAAGCATAAAAGTTTTAAATAAAAAAAAAATTATCAGTAATTCTTTGTGTAGACACCAAAAATCTTTGTATTATTGTGTTTCCTAAAAATTTTACATTGAACTGCACAAAAAATGTTGCGAGAAATTAATTGTAGAAGTGGATTAAGGGAGTGTTTGGGAGAGCTTCTGCTTACTGCTTTTTAGCTTCTAGCCATGCAAAAGTGCTTTTGAGTGTTTGGGAATGTCAGATTCTGCTTTAACTTCTGCAACTTTTACTCAAAGCTAGAAGCAACAATTTGATGCTTTTTTCTGCTTCTGCTTTTTTACTTATGGTGTAGAATTAAAGTTGACATTTATACTCTTAATAAATTTATTATTTTACATAATTACATCACATTTTTAAATAAATTTATATTTTATATAATTTATTTTCAAAAAATTTATACATATTTGTATAATTTATATAAATTTTATTTTTTATTTTTTATATTTTATTAACTTTATATTTTTTAAATATATATTATTAAAAAATAATTTTGATATAATATTTAAATATAATATTAAATATAAAATATTATAGATCATGTATCAAAATTATATTAGATAATTGAAAAAAATTTTGATAGTTAAGGATATTATTGTCATTTAATTAAAAATTAAGCTTAAAAGTGATTATTCACAAACACTCAAACTTTACCTTGTATCAGCTTTTGACTTCTATTTCCAAACACTGCATGCTTTAGCTTCTTACTAACTTCAAGATAATCACTACAAGAATCACTTTTCAAGAAGTAAAAGCTCTCCCAAACACTCCCTAAATCCAACTTATTTGTGCAAAGTATAGTAACAGTTCATAAAAAAGAATTAATCATTTGAGATAAAACTTATACAGTACATTGATAACTTCCTTTGTTTACCAGCAGTCTTTTCATTTTGGTTCCTCAAAAAAAAAAAGAAAAGCTGTAATCTTTCTTGGAAAGCTTCAGACCCTCGAATCCAATCGGAGGGCTGAGTGATCCACGTAATCTCGCATTCTTCACATAGGAAACGTGCCTGTTAATTTAATATGATCGAGGGTGCGACGGAGGCCATACTGAAGAACGGCTCGGTTACCAGCTCGGAAACCATCTCCGTATGCCGGCGATGTGTCAGATTCAATCTGGTGCTTAAAAAAATCTCCAAGTTTTCTCTCAAACTGCGACCTTGAACCCTTCTTCGATGATGTGGAAGAGGAGGAAGAGGTAGATGCAACATTACTGCCAGAACCTCCCATAATCTCTGAATCCAGCCACAAATGTGCTAGAACCTGACAAATCCCTTCTTCGACTTCTTGACTAAGGGTACGATAGCCTATATGGCAATGAGAAGGGCATACAGATTAAAAAGAATGAAAAACAAATTCATTTTTTAGAAGCTCACAAAATGCTTTCAAGCGTGTCAAATTTTTTTGCAACTTAAAATGGATAATTATTTTCATTACTCTTTCATCACACTAGAAATGACTATTATCCAGTTGCGTGTTTATACCCGAACAATCCAAGCCAAAACAGTAGATCCAAGAAAAGTTATAAACCCAAGTCATTTTGAGCTGGTAGCTATAGTTTAATACACAGGAAAGGCAAGCAGTGAGTTAAAATCTGATCCAATTTTTTTAAGACTTGAACAAATTAATTTCACGTAGATTGAAGTGTTGGGTGCAAATTAAAAATAAATGAATTCATGCCTACCCAACTGAGAACATGGCGGTAAAAGGTGATTCGCTCGCCTCCAACGCCTCCCCCAACCCGTCCTAGGGCTAACACGGAGGAGGTAAATCACGGGGACTACTAGTCCGGATACTGTGACTAGTGGGAGGTGGCAGGCTAGCCCCCGGCGAGGGTAGAGATCACATTCGGTCACATATTTTGCTATTTATTTTTTTTTGTCTATTGTCTTACTTGCATTGTAGATACATGGTGTTGATGTCACAAGAATCATTATCAGTCCGCAGAGTATAAGTAGAGACTCACAACCTAAATGGTCTTGGACAAACCATTGGCATGGTTGTAATGTAATTTAGTGTTGGTTTATCTTGACCATAGAATTACACTAGTGCACTTTGTGTGTATTGAGCAGGATCGACATAGAAGTGATTCAATTTATATTGACTTTATAATTGAATCAGACCTCAGTTATTATGGAGTACATGCTCTTAATCCCGATATAATAACAGGCACATGTACTTAATATTTATTTCTTTGATTTACCAATGAGCGGGATTTATGTGTTAGATCGATAGGCCCAGTAAGTTGGGAAATAATATTATTAAATGGTGTGTCGTTGATTATAGAAGGAAACCTTGTCCTGGTGAGTCGGGTTGATGATGTCTCCTTAAGGAGCTCATAAGGTTCATCATGTTACATCATGCAGGCGGACTTGGTCCGACATGATGATAAGGTTGAGTGGTACAACTCATAGAGTTAGATGTTGCTTAATTAAATTGTCAGTAATTTAATTAATTAATGGACATTCGATATCTTAAACACGGAGAGCTACTTGTACTCATAATATGTGGAACTCATATTTAAATATGGAGGTTGGTGAGGTAGATCAATGAGGATCCTTTAGTGGAATGAATCTTCATTAATGGATCGGGCCTTGATCCATTAGGTGGCCAAGACCCAACTCCTTCTCATAGTCCCTATTGTAGCCTATATATATCCCATGGTGTCATGAGACCAAGGCATCCAAAATCCAAGCAACCCTAAGGCCTTTCTCTTCTCTCCCTCTCCTTCTCTCTCCTAGGGCAGCCGGCGGGTAAGAAGAGTTTCTTCTCTTCTTTATTCTCCCTTCTCTTCTCTTGGTTGTTGGCGCAAGGAAGAAGAGGATCTTTCTCTTCTCTTCTCGTGGCCAGTTCAGTCTTGAGAAGGAGAGGAAGGGAGAGCCGACGGCAAGGGGAGTCAGTGGTACTAGGCGTCGGAGGTGAGGAAGAAGGTGGTGGCCGATTAGGGTTAGTGAAGAAGAGGATTCTTTTCTTCTTCTTCATCTTCATCTTCCTTTGCTTCCTCTTCTCTGATACTTTGTGGCCGGCACACCTTGGAGGGTTTGGAGTGGTTGGCGGCGCAAAGGGAGGAGAGGGAAGTGGTGGCCGATGGCAACCCTAGAGGCTAGGGTTCTTGGCGCAAGGAAGAAGGAAGAAAAGGAGGTTGTGCTCGTTGCTTGGTGACTTCGTTTCTTAGAGGATCGTCGCCCACACGACGTCCAAGGAGGGGATAGGACATACAGTAGAAGATCGCTAGGTAAAAGGGATGGTATAATTTCTCTCATGGTTCTTTTGATCTTACTATCATTTCATGTTGATAATTAATTGCATATTAATTGTTGTTTAATTAATTATGTTGATTAATTATCTTGGACCCCGATGATAAACGTAAAAACCGGAGATCCACTCATCGTCTATTCCGCGGCTAATCGGTTGGACGAGATTGATCGCTAGAACAACTTGCTTGTTCAAGCGGTCGCTCAAATCGGTTAGCACGATGATAAGACGGTTGTTTGGGAGATTGTTCTCCATTCAGATTAAAAATTTTAATCCGTGGACATGGAAAGGTTTCCCATGCGCGACCCGGCATCTGCCTCGGAACCCAACAGGTGACAACACCCACGCACTAACCATTAGTCCCTCCCATGGGGACTCTCTACCCAACTGAGAACACGAAGACACATTAGATTTAAAATCAGTATTTACTACCTACCTTTAAGTCGGAGCCATGCGTGCATCATCTCATGAGCTAAAATGGATCCGGTTAGTAGCCTGTACAAACAAGAACAGAATAAGTTCAGCAAACGTATTGGACAACATATCACTTGTGAACTCAATCAATGATATTCTATCTAGATGGCAAACTTTTCTGTAAGTTATCCAACCATTTGGTAATCTATTGCAAAAGGTTGGTAGGATATTCTAAAGAGCTTAAATCATTTTCAAAGGAAAATGACGTGCATTTCGCAATACCTTGGGAGACCATACAAAATGAGAATTGCAGTTACTTCACATCGACGAGTCAATCTATATGGCTCTGTTATCATGTCCATGACTCTGTTTCCAGCCCCGATCCTTGGTCTCCTTAAAATCTATCCACATTTGAAGTTGTATTGATGAAAAAGTTAAGGATGAAAAAACACAAAAATAATGGAACAATATCACTGAACCAGGAATCGAAAAAACTAAGTCTGTGAATAAGGTGTCTACCGTGCTAACAGTCTGTTCCTCAGATAGGCAAAGGCCTCTTGTTTCTGGGAGGCGATGATGACCCTAAACCAAAGAAAGCCAAACATCACGCTAAATTCTGAATAAATAATGACAACAATTATGTCTACGCAATTGGCTCACATGTTTCTCTCCTTCCATGGCCTCATTTAGAGCTTGTCTCTCAACAAGAAGCAAAGGAACCTGCTGTTCAATTTTCATATTTAGGCCTTCATAAAATTCCTGTATATCAAGATATAGTGGTTGGCATTCGCTCGTATCCATTATAGAGGAATCAAGGCACTCTAAGCAGAGCTTCCTCCCATCATCTAAAGTGACATACTTTGAGTCTCTGGGCTGGAATTTGCATAAAACAGAAGGGAATAAAATACCACATAATTAAAAATCATTATGCAAATATACTGAGAAGATAAAAGGTTTTTATGCCGACAGAGAAAGCCATTATTAATAAATTGTATCCAACTAAATATTTTTCTAAAACCTGAAGCTTGATATTAGAAACTTAAAACAACCTCCATTCTTTCACAACTGCAGCATCTTGGTGTACCATCCATCTCATGAGAAGGGCAATACTTTTGCAACCAGAAAGGATGTGCTCTGTACTCAATAAGGCCATTCATATTTGTTGGTATCTGGAAAAAAAAAATAATCATGATAATAGGCTATGCATTAGCCAAAACTTCTTAAAAGGAAAAGCTCATTATGGAATTCCTCAATATAGCTGCACCAGAATTGAGATTCAGCATTCAAAAATCAACGTACATAGTGAAACGGTTTAGATTTCAGAAGCATGGCATGTCATGGTAAATTGGATTGAGATATAATCATCTGCTTATATTTTATTAATCTTCATGAGCAGTAATCGGTGTATCATTGCAGAGGACAATTGACAAGAAACTAAGATATTTCTGTTGGTAAAATAACAAGGACAGTATTTCCCATTGGGCCTAGCAACATGATAGAAAAGGTTCTTAACAGTAGACAGTAACTTTAACATCAACTGAGAAGGAAACATAAAAGATCCAAATTGTTGAACCTAAGCTACCTACAGAAAGCAATCAATGCTTGGCCTAACTTCATTCGGTGAAGTACCATAATTAAGAAACTGCTCGAGAAGAAAAGTGAGTTGTGTTATTATTATGTAGCAAAATATAATCCCAATTTTAATTACAATGATAAATTAACATGAAACACTTATCAAATATAAGGATTCTCTAGATAAAAAAAAAGAATCCCAGTTTACTTTTTCTTTGTTTTCTTCTCTCAGATCACTTCATTGTATATAAATATTCTGCAACCTTTTCTTCATTAATAATGGGGAGCTCCTGGGTTTCCTTCCTCATTTACACAAAAAAAAAAAGAAGAAAAACATTGGGGTTGCAAACTTGAACTACGATTAAATGTGACTTTTGTTAAATAATGGTAGATATGGATTGAGTATTGGATGCTTAGAGAAGTATGACATTTGATTGAATGAATAAATAAACAACCAAATTACCAGTGACCACATTCCAATATTACCTTTGGTTATATTTATGCCTCATGTTTAGCAAGGAAACTTTTATCTTGATTTTGAATCTAGTATCAGTGATAGAGTTGTTTCCACTTTTTTTTCCTCAAGAAAAGCCTGTGATACAGGCCTATATTAATTTATTAGGCAGAACTTTAAAAAAGTTTAATCGAAAGAACTTGGGCACCTGAGCGGATATGTATCTGGGCTAATGAACCCGTTGTTTTGACCCCTGGTCTTTTCTTCCTGCGGCAGCTGTACTGCCACATGGCAACTTCTCAACAATTACGCTGTCACATGACGCATCCTCAATACATCCCAATCACAAGACCCCCCTTAAGTCCAATCGAAGGAGGTGTGAATTTGACCGATTGGGAAAGGCCGATGAGCAGTCGACTCTCATGCTGCCACGTGGTCACGAGGTGCCTCGTCGGCGCCATCTCCGTGCATTTCTTGAAGGTGCTCCCTTCCGAGGAATGGCGCATGATTTGGGCGCCTCGGTTTCCACGCAATCCAACGATTTAAGTGTTTGCATGATTGTTGTGTTTGATTAAATGGATGTATAGGATGGTCTCCATCTAGGGGAGATGCTCAAGGTTGTATGCTCGGGGAGTCTTATGTGACAAGGATAATCCATTTAACTGGACTCCCATGCAAGGAAGATCCTACTTGGGACTTAGTGTGTTCCCTAATTCCGTGTTAGGAGATGGCTTGTGTAACTTGGAATCGTATGACCGGGGAGCCCTCCGTGACAAGGGTAATCCTTTAACCGGACATGAAAAAGCTCAAATAATTTGATAGAAATCTGCAACAGCAATAGTTCTTCTTGTTACCATGAAATCTGTGGAATTTAGCAGTCAACGAAAAGTCGGAGGTCTTAGCATCATGAGGTGATCATGCTAACTCGATTCCAGAGAATGAAACAAGTCTTTCTCTTACTTAGTAATTACTATGCATGTTCCACCACAAGTCAACCTTAGATGTCTTGCCAAGATGAACATACTATGTAATAAGTAATAACTACAGATTCTGTGACATGAGACCGTAAGCTTCAAGTTATTGAATACAAGAATTTCTACATCAAAAAGACAAGGAATATTATGTAATTATGAGTTAATTGGAACAAACAAGTCCAAGCAATAAATATCCTTTGCAGATAACAAAACAAAATGTCCATTCTTTTACAGGAAACAAGTGATGAAATGTCCTTTCTCATATTATGTTACTATTATTTAAACTTTCAACGAAATAAAGACCAATGATCCTTTTTCTAATTCTCATTATATGATTCCAAGGATTTTCTAGAAACATAAGTACTCACAAATTGCTTGCATACATCACATTTGGGATGATAAAGCTCCTTGTAGCAAGATTTATGGTATGGATAATTCCCAGACATGGAGAACTGTAACAAGACGATGAAGAATGGTGACTTGGTGAGTATTAAATATTGTCCATGTATACATATACCATCACCATTCATACTTAGTTACTTACTTCATAATCAGATATTGGCTGTTTACAGGAATGGCAACAAAAACATTCTGGATGCCAATAAGCATCCATGCAACTAAGAAAACGCCCATGGCCAATCTCATTATTACATCCAGCGCACACCCTACAGCATCAAGGTATATAATGATGAGAAACAGGAAGCGTTGAGTTCAAATCATTTGGCACTGGACTATAGTAACAAAAGGAAGCTAAGAGACACAGTGAGTGCAAGCGATGGTATTTTTTTCATTGAAATGTCATGGTACACTGAAGTTTGAACTAGAGGCACACAATTTAATAAAATGGCTTAACCTATGTTCAATAACTTTGGTTTTGAAATTGAAATATTACTTAATAAGATTGGGTCGTCAAACTTGTCTCTTTGTTAACTTCTAGTATTTACCAACTGGAATAATAGGAACATTTGATACACCATGATTTGAAATCCTAAAACTTTTTCCTTTTGCTCAAATTTGAATGACGATAAAAAAATGCATACTCGAAAAGATAATGAAACATACCTGTATATTGTAAACACAATTAACATATACAGTGTATGGTGCATGAATTTTTCAGAATGGCAGAAAATATGATAAAGTTCTGGCGTTCAGACAGTTCAATAAACTGTATACTTGTTTTAAAAATATGTGCTTGTATTTGACTAACAACCCAGTAACTTTTTCTATTAGTCTATAGGTCATGAGAAGTGAAAATAAAGTCTCAAATTTTCTTTTCAAATTGAATTTTATTTGGTTATTTCCACCTAGAAGCAATTATCTTGTAACAAATTAGATTCCTGACATTACCAAGGAAAAGTTGTTAATTGGCCAAGTATATAAAACAAGCCATGAGTTTCAAGTTTTCACCATTTGGTCAAGTGTTATTGTCTAATCCCTACTATCTGATCAAATACACATTGCTGATTCCCAAGTTGACTATTATGGCAAACAAAGCAAAACATCATGGAGTAAACACCATGGCAATGGTGCCATAATCACACCAGGCTCGCTCATAACGATCAATTTTACACTTGAAACTGATTACATGTGTTATCAAATATGGTATCCAACTTTACCAAACACTGATAAGAACGCTTTGATTATGTTATTTGACCAAAACTAAACATCACTCCTGTAGAACCCATCCGAAAAATAACTCGAGAAACAACAGATATAATATATTTTACACATATTATATAATATCTGTTCCATTCCATATCTCCGATGCTCTTGAGAATGAATCAAGTATTTAAAATAGACCAGGTTTAGAAGCAAAATCACCTGAACCCTGATGAGAACAGAAATGGCATTGGCTGAAAAGAATGGCCATTTTCTCGAGGAGGAGAATATACATTAAGACTTTCCTGCAAAGCTCTTGCAAGCTGCTCATCTTCCTCCAAGCTAGAAACATTTTCTAACAGAAAGCAACAATTAAGAAACCAAATCAAATTATAGGTAGGAAGTTGACTATTATTAACTATTAAGGCATCAAGGAATCTTCTAAGGGTGTGTTTGATTCAAGTTATCATATATAACCTTAGTTATGTGATTACCAAGTAATCACATAACTAAGGTAATGGGGAATGAAATATAACCTGAAATTGTTTGGTTCAATTTAGGTAATCAAATAAAATCTTGTTTGTTTAGGGGTAATAGTCTATAACATAATATAATATTTTACCGTATTACCCTTTAGAATTTGTTTAGATAATTTTATTAAATTTTAAATTAATTTATTTAATTTTTTTTTATTTAATTTATTAAAAATCTAATTAAAATATTAAATTAAAAAAATCGTCAGTGACATCGACGTCGGTTGTCGGTCGCCAGCCGCCGATCGCCGACCGCCGGCGGTGGTCGCCGGTCGCCGGCCGCCGACCGCCAGCAGTGGTCGCTGGCCGCCGGCCTCCGGCGGTGGTCGTCGGCCGACGGCGGCGGTTGTCACCGGTCACCTGCCATCGGCGGTCGCCGATCGCGCAGCAGCGGTCGCGGGGCGCCGACGGTGGTCGTTGTTATCGGTCGTCGGGCGCCGACGGTGGTCGTTGTTATCGGTCATCGGCCGCGAATATTGTTTTCGGAAATTAATAAATTGTAATGGTTATTTTGTCTTAAATGTAAATATTAGAGGATAATTTTGGAAAGATAAGTTTCATAACCCCGGAATCAAGAAAAACCTTACTTTCCTAAGGTTTTCCGATTCCGGGTTGCATGACCCTTTTGCTAACGTGTCAGACATCGATCATTACTTGGGAATCGCTAATTATCTAAACCAAACAAGATTTTCGTTGATAACCTTGGATGGATAACCAAGGTTATCAAGGATAACCCCCAACCAAACACACCCTAATAGTATTATGTATTATCCAGAAGATTTCAAGATTTCAATAAAATTATGCATTGTGCAAAAGAAAAACTCACAAACTTTAATACATCAGTATCTAGAAAAGAGGCATTCTAAAGAATAATCAAACAGCACACAAAGAGACCATTTCATCAAGAAAAATCATGCATTTTAATCCATTCTAACAAAGATATTTTTTAAAAAAAAACTAAAGATAGAAAAGAAAAAGATTAAAGTTAAATAAACTGAAAGAATCTAATCATTGTTATTTCCATTGAAAATCCAAGATGAAAGATATGCTTGTTAAACTTATAGATACGATGATTCCTTGAACTAAAATGTCGTCGTTATTTTCAACAGAAACAACCCCTTGCATATTCATCACGAGAAAATAATAATTTTAACAGGAGAATTCCCAAAGAAATGTGCCTACAAGTGCTTTCCAAGTGCAATTTAAAATTAATTTTTTTTCAAACCTCTTAAATTTCAGTCACAAACACCAAAAAACACATACAAGAGTTATAGCACATGAAAAAAAAAAAAAAAAAAAAAAAAAAAAAAAAAAAAAAAAAAAAAAAAAAAAAAAAAAAAAAAAAAAAAAAAAAAAAAAAAAAAAAAAAAAAAAAAAAAAAAAAAAAAAAAAAAAAAAAAAAAAAAAAAAAAAAAAAAAAAAAAAAAAAGAGTTATAGCACATGCATTTATTAGATTTCTCATAGTTAGCAAATGAATACGATGCCGGACAGGATAGCAATTATCTTACAGCTACAAAAAGGAATATTAAAGGAGAAGCAAGAAGAGAAAATGTCGTTCTCTAGATTTTTCCGAAAAAAAATTATTTAATAACCGAGGATTATTTTTCAAATAGCTTAACAGATGTTTATATAGACTTTCAACCCTAAGATACAAAGAAAGGAAAGAAATCCTAATATATAGACTCCAATTCTTATTTTGTAAAGAAAGAAAAGAAATTCTAAAAAAAATTAAAAAAAACTCACAATCTTAAAATCTCTAAACAGACTCAAAATTAAAAAATACAAAAGGCGAAAATTACCAAAAAATACCTTAAATACCAAAAATTAAATAAAAATTACCAAAAATAAGGATGTCAAAAATCCTATCTTCTAAAAAGAGAAAAGAAATTCTAAAAAAAAGAAAAAAAAAACTCACAATCCTAAAAACTTTAAACGGTTTCAAAATACAAAAAACAAAAATTATCAACAATACCCTACCAAAAAAAAACCTTAAATACAAAAAAAATAAAAAATAATAATAATAATCTTCGGATCCTCCTGCATCAGTCGCCTCGGGTTGAAAAAACTCGTTCTCGAGTTTAGAATAGTATCAGGTGGTAGCCCAGGAGGAAGATCATCTGATATCAACTTGATAAAATCGAATGACAATTGCTAGACTTTGGGAATCCGCCGACGAGCACTACATCGTGGACGTTGTTTTTGTTAACATACAAGATTCCATTGGCAATAATCATCGTCCTCTAAATTTTACTGAAAAAAGAAAATTTTATTTAATAACTGAGGATTTCCTCAGTCAACTAAAGAGATGTTTATATAAACTTTAAACTGTACGACACAAAGAAAGAAAAGAAATCCTAACATATAGACTCTAATTCCTATCTTGTAAAGAAAGGAAAGAAATTCTAAAAAAAAAAAGTCTCACAATCCTAAAATCTCTAAACGAACTCGAAATCCAAAATTACAAAAGATGAAAATTACCAAAAATAACTTAAATACCAAAAAAAAAAAATTACCAAAAATAATAATAATAATCTTCCGATCCTCCTGTATGAAAATACAAGATATTTTCACCAAAAAGTATACACTCGCTATTTTTCACTTAATACATTTTATGATTAGAAAAATTGAAGCAATTAAAGTTGAAGGTACAAACCAAGTGATACTACCATAATGATATAGTTAAAAGAAATGACCTGTGTGTTGCAAATAATATGACCTTGCATAGAGCACCCAGCACAATGGTGGAATAGATCCATAAAGGCAGCCCCAAATGATTATGACCATGCAACTTATTTTATTATCCAGTACATGTTCTAGTTTATTTATTTTAGTATCTTATGAATCCACTATAAAATTATACGCAGATGCCAAATCGAAACAAGGATAAAGATTTCTTTATATCTTCATAATCAACATACGTAAAGGCTACGACATATATCTTTAGTGTTATTAAGTATTGCATTAAGTTCAATGGGATAAGATCGAGGACTAGCAGAGTTTTTGATGATGGTGCTCTCATAAATCCACTACCAATCTATATTTGATTCCTAATCACAAACCATGCATTGCTAATGAATATAGGCATAAGAGATGTGTCTGAGAAAGGAAGATGTGTTGATTTTCCTATAGTTCTCAGAGCCACAAACACCGACTAGTAATCTGATTTGGATAGACCTATCCAACTATTCCACAAGTATAGATCAGAAAACTTAAAATTGGAAATCAAGTTCAGCATTTCAACAGGGCACAAATATGGCATATTGTCACCTGTGGTTAATTGGGTTTGATCTGTTTTTCAACACGTCATTTTTGTTTCTAGTTTGAGTTGGCCCAAGGCTAGATTTGAATCCCAGTTCAAAAAGATTAATGCAAAAAATGGAAACACATAAACAACAGGAAAAGAAAAGAGACATTCTTTTGCATTCTAGAATAGTATATTAGTAGTATTATGTATAAAGAAAAAAATTTGAATGAAAGATTGTATGGCAACATATGTTATTGATACAACATAGGATAGCATAGAACTTACCTGTGGGTTTTATTTTTTCATGTTCTTCTTCAAATAAGGAAAGTGCAATTGCACGATCTATATCTTCATTTTCATAGTCTGATAGGTGATTCGGTGTTCCCTGCATTTGTGATATAAAGAATTTTTGTGTTATGAATTTGGTGGTGAAAAAAACACTCCTAAGTACCAAAAAATAATTGGTTTCCTCATAGCTGTGTCAAACAGCAAGTGATCTGAAGAACAACCTGCTTTATTTTTTTTAGAAGAACACAGCAGGTGGCGGCCTGCTATGCAATTGCAAACAATTTCCTAAGTTCTGTGATGATATTTGTGCATTTTAAAAATAAAGAATATGGAGACCCTTCATCATGTTGTTCATACAATTGTTCTTCCATCACTTAGGTCAATCCAAATTTCTAATTCTAGGGTTATCGCTCTGCCCTAACAACGAGAATTTCAAAACTATGCAAGCAAAACAGCAAGTCCTTTGGTTCATATTGGTCCCGGGGGAAAAAATTTGGTGTGATGGACATGGACATGGAGGATACACTATTCATCTGACAATAATTGTACTAAGCATAGTCAAGATATTTGTAGAGAGTTGCTACATGCACAATCACCCATGTGTGGTTGATGTAGTTAAGGTAGATAAGGAGCAATATCTGATACCATGTCAAAAAAGATTGCAATGAATGTTTGAGCCCACTATGATTACCCACACATATACACTATGAATAAGGCCAATAAGCACACCTAAATAGACCCTCAACCTCCTCGATAACATGTTTCATTGAGTTATTATAAAATTCACAAATTTTATTTTCACCATGGAAGGAAATGGGATGATGAGATCATGTGGCACAGAATCAATAGGCAAGCTGAAACAGATTGTTTGATAAAAGAGGAAACAAGAAAGTTTAGATCCTTGTAATTTACCACTTACCAAAGAATTAAATGGTCCGTTCCAAACTCCATCATCCCCGTATCTGTCTTGATATTGCCCCTCCGATACTCTATGGCTGGAGCCTTTAAAAAATTTGCTCAGCCAATTCATAATGTGTATACTATCTTAACATTCCTGCTGTAAATTGTGGTTGCATATTATACACCCAATCAGCAAAATACAGCATAGGCAAGTCAAAAACTTAGAAGTAATAAACTATTCAAGAAACAGAGCATAATTTGATTAAATCGTTGTTTAAAAAAAAATACTTAATCAAAAGTATGTGGAAGAGAAGCGCATGTTATAATCTTTAAGTACTTCAAAAAAGTAAGAATTTAGTTGTTGATCGATATAGACTTGCAGGAATGGCATGTTTTCACTGGTAAAGCCAAAAATTTCTAGTACAAGATAGATCATAAAAGTGAAGACAGATAAAAATGTATAATGATACTATCAAAGCATAATCATGTATCAACAAGATACAAATATTTGTCATGTAACTCTTGTTTATTGTTCAAAGTTTATTATCAACTTTTTCAAAATTCATGTGGGATGAAATGGCCCGCTTTGTATAATGTGGTAACACTTGAATGTTTTTACAAAAATAATACCGATGTTAAGAGTGACAAGGATATGGAGACCTGATAAGTTCTCTAATTGCAAACTAAATTATATTAGAAAATGGCATAAGTTGCCGATTATGCGCATGGGCTGGCGTTATGAAAAACATAGCCATGTTCTCTTCAACTGAAAGATGCAATATCTCAAACAGTTGTTGAATGCCATTTTAGAAAATGGCATGCAATTTTCACAACATAAAGGATAAACAAGACAAAAATGGAACTTTCAACTGCCATTCTCGGAGATCTAGAATACTACAAGTAATTCGTCAACATCCAAATAGCATATTCAGACTCCTCCAAGAATTTTTGGCTTGAAACCATGTAGAGTAATTACTTTGTTCTTTACAGGAGACCACACGATTGGAAATCGTGCCGCCGGGTACATACAAGGGATCAGGTATCATATGGGACGCGCAGGAAAAAGACGCTTGTGGAGCAAGGATCAGCACATCGAAGGTCATAGCGCACAAAAAGGAAAAGCACAATCACCGTCATAGTTCTTTTCGATGGGAGCAGCGCGGCCCAAGCAAATTAGCTGCAAAGGAATATCTGAATCTCGTGGTCGAGGATTGGGATTGGGATTGGGATTCGCAGAAACCCTAACGTCTCTAATCGCAAGTGGGCGCTGATGCGGGCAGTCGCGGGAACGAATAAAGGGAGGAAATAAGGACGGAACGAGGTTAGTGTTGGACGGAGAATACAAAACGAGGAGAGAGGTGAGTACCTTCGCAGAGATCGCCGGCGGAGCAGAGGAGGAAGGGAACGGCTTCCTCCGCTTATCGGTCCAGGAAGAAGGGACGCGTACCGTTCAACGTTAGTCTCTCTCCGTAGCCGGCAGTTTTGACGTGAGCGCGCGTCACGGAGCGTTGGATTTAGGAGTCGAGTTTAGATTTTGAAATTATACGTACATTATTGCAAAATGTTAGAAAAATTTGTAATTCCCCGGTGAATTTCACACCGGTCAAACAAACGTATTGCGCTCGAACCATTATGCTAAACCGTCCTTGAAATTTTAATAAAATCACTAAATCCGTCCTCTCTGCACGTTAATTATAGCATCCATCCGGATAATAATGGTTGAATTGATGGCTGAAAACGAATTATTTTTTATCACCTAGACCGTCCTTTTAAATTTATCGGATGATTAATAATTTTTTAAAAAAAAAAAATCAAATTTGCCACTATCAAACGAATGAGGGATAAAAAAAAGAGAAATTTTCTTAAACTCCCCAATCTCAACTTCAAATTTGCATGCAGTCCCCATTCAAAGTTTTCTTTGCATGCGATAGAATTGACAAGACAGTTCTGTGAGTATTATTTGAAGAAAGTTGAGTATAAAAGTTAGAAATTTGAGTATGTAAGGTTGCATTCACCACATCAAGAAACTGTGTACTCAATTTTTACTCTTTTATATTTACTTTTCACTCTTTTAACTCATTTTTCACTAATGTATATTCAATTTTCACTCTTTTATATTCAATCCATCAGAGAGTAAATGCAAAGAATTTATCAAATAGGGAGTGGAAGCAAAGATCAAATGAAAATTGGGAAGTTTTTTACAATTTACCGATAAAAAAACCTAAACAGATTTTTTATATTTTTTTAGAATTTGGTTATTGAATAACGTGTTAAAATATCAAGATAATAACTGATTAACTACTTCCGGGCACAAAAACAAATTATGATATGTTAAGCGGAACAAAAGAAACAAGCAAGGATCATCAGCTACGAATCGTTTGAACAGTAAGCAAGAGCTTCAATCATTCATCAACTTGGTTCACCTTTCAACATACAACCAACGGTATAACAAACATCCATCCAGGTAAATTTTATCATTTGTAACACAAACAAATGTACAGATCCTCGACACAATCAAGTCCCTGTGGAAGGTTTACAAAGAGGTTATACTTTCGCTTCACCTAGCTAGCTCGTATCCTATTCCTATCCAATCTGTCGACGCTCTTCCTCCCTCTGTCGATTTGATCTACGTGCTTTGCAGACATACCAAAGCAGTCTAAACTCCTCCTTGACTTCTCCATTTGATCGAATGAAACATCCAGTTTTGCCAACTTATCTGTGTTTGGCTTTCCTTTTTCTCGGCGACTGGTGCTCCTCCTCGGTGGCTCAAAGCCGTCAGTGCTCTTCCTGGATGATTCAAAGTGATCTGAGGTTTTCCTCCAAGTGCAGTCAGTTCTCCATTTCTCGACTGTTGTTATGAACTTTCTGAGGTGTTTGATGTATTCAGGGAATAGTTCCAAGTCACAATGTTTTCCTCCTTTTAGCCAGAGTGGCTCATGCTTCTCCTTGCACATTTCCCACAGTTGTTGTCCATGAGAGAAGTCCACAACTTCATCTGCTGTGCCCTGCAGAAAGGTGCATCTCAAACTTAACAACTGCATTTAGTATGCACAAGTAATGATCGAAACATTGAACTTTTCGTTAGAATTGTCATAAGTGCAGAGGCATAGGATATCTAAATCAATGCTAGGTAGTTAGGATTTTTACATCATCATAAAATATGAATTTAATACAGGCAAAGAAAAAGTTGTGTGCATGAAAGCTTCAATTCTTGGAATGTGCAACAGATTTCTCGTTTCATCCTGCAATTCCAAATAGCTATTAAGGTAGAATGTTGAATTTTGTGGAAAGTGCTATTAGATGTACAGTTCAGAGACTACCTAATACCGCCATACCGGTTTGTTAGTAGAAACAAAGCTGCACTAACTACATAAGTACATTATATGACATTCAAATATTCCATTTTTCTGGTAGCATCAAACTCTTTCAAGTCTAACAAGCATGAGCTGCTACGATCTGTTTAGTCGACACAGATAATCAGAATCACAATAACTTGTTGTTTGTTTGGAATCAACTGTAAATAAGAAATCATATAGTAATGAAGCAAAAGGGGTTTGATATGATTGGTACCAGGATATACAGTGTACCATGCAAAACTGAAACTGAAAGACATTGACAAGAGCCTAAAGTTTCAATTGAACTGCATTTTAATCTGCTCATAGCAGTATCAGATATCTATGTCAATTTGAACATTTACTGGACAACACTTCACTTACAACCAAAGAGGGCAGTATACCAGACCACAAAATAATGCTGACACTTCAAAGTTAGCTAAGATATATTATCGAACAAGCATTGCACCAAGTTTCTATGAATGGTTCAAATCAGATTAAAACTGAACTTTGTGCAAGTAAATATAGAATGTGAGAGGAAATATACTTACATGAATTACTAGCACGGGACAGTTGACCAATGATATTTTGTCAATATTCTGGAAGCAAAATTAACTAGAATATCGTTAAGAAATTATAAAAACTTAAGCAAAGAAAACCAGAATAAGTGAAAATCAACCTTGTAGATGTCAAACCAATATGTACGTTTCACAGGATACATTACTCTTAAACCTGAGAGTATAGGGCTATGCAATACTACAGCTCGTAAGCAAGGCAGGCGAGCAGCCAAATCCACAGTTGGTCCACTTCCTACAGATTGACCATATAGGATAATTTCATCCTCCTTGGCACCATAGTTTTCTTTGAGGCATTTATAAGCGGCCTCTATATCAGCATATGTGTTATGCTCACTCGGCTACATCAGTAAAAAAAATTTAGTTACTTTGACAATTATTACTAATCGTCGAGAATATAGAACATAGTTAAGGAAGTGAGTATATAAACCTTTCCAGTTGATTGTCCGTATCCAGAGTAGTCATACCTGCAAATATATGGGAGCTTCAGGAAACGAGTAGTACTTGCTTAATGCACTCCTATATCTTGAATTACGAATTCGAAGATAAAAATAGCACCACGTCCATCTTCACATAGAGTCAAATTGCTATAATTGGGCAAAAGAACTATTTTCCGCAGAAAAAGTTAAGTCAAAGATTTTCTCAGCCATCGAAATTCGATGTTCACCGGAACACTACACCAAGAGAAGGCGCAAGGATCTCCCTACCCCAAGAGGTTGACGCGAAGATTGATGCTGAGTTCGACGAAGAGCTCGTACATCTGGCCGAGATCGGCGGCGTTGCCGTGAGAGTAGAGGACGGTGGACGCGGCGAGCGGGTTGCGGACGTAGAGAGCCACGACCTCCGTGCCGCGCCGGGTGGGGAGGCGGAGCACTTCCACGTTCTCCCGATGAGGGCAGTTGCTGAGCCGGACCACCCCCGACTCCGGCTCCGTAACCACCTCGTACGACGGCGGCGAAGGTGGGAAGAACGCCAACTTGGCCGCCACCGAGGACGCCACGCCTCCCATACCCTTCGTCGTTCTCTCTGTCGCCGTGTGGGTGATCGGCGCGACGGTGACCCCTTTCTCTGTGTCTCTCGTCCACTGGCAGTCGCAGAGGAGAATGGTACGGAGAGATTCATGGATAGCAAAATTGGAGAATTAAATATTGCCAAAAATCGGGGAACCAGCGAATCTATCGATTATATTATTTCCAGGATTTTGGGGTATTTCGATAGATTAAAGTTAACTTAAACGTAGCTTTACATCAATACTTTTTTTAATCTTCGCCTTTCCTGGATATGTACAGCGTGTTCGATAGACTGACGATATTCTTGAAAGATAATTTATTCACGTCCCAGGCCGAGCTGACCTGTCTGTCCCCTGCAATTGGAACCAACTCGACATTTATCAGTAATTTCGCATTAAAGAAGGATTTTCAGTAAATATCGAGCCTTGCACTTGCACCTCGACGCCTTCACCTTCCTGCGAGAATCATGAGCTTTTTTTTGTCGTTTATCTACGTCCAGGAGGCGAATAGATATGGTCTTTGTCAATATTATACGTTGCGGGTGTGGCCAGGTTTATGGGTAATTTTCTTTGTATTTTGTTTGGAGAGTATCGGAGTTGAGAGATTCCAACGAGGTGCAATTCTTGTGGTTTACGACAAATACTGTATTCAAATTGTTTGTTTTAGTCCTCGCGAGATAATCAGGGAGTTAAAGGGTGACGCGAGTTTGTTCGAGAAATTGACACTGATTTTGGGCAAAACCAATAAATAGACCGTCCTGGTATATCCTATTCATGTATCTATCCCATGGACTGTTATTATTTTTAAAAATCTGATCATCAACTTTCAATTGATTTAGTAAAATACAAAATTAAATTAGGTAAATATTTTTTTTTTCACATCCAAAATATTTTCAACCTTTCTGATCCGGTCGGGTAGGTTTCATGAGTCGATTGGAAGCCCGGTTGGGTTAAGACTTGGTCGGGCAAAGGCAGTCAAGCACGATAAGTGTCAACCTAGCCTAGGGCTCGGAGTTCGAGGTTATTTGTGATGGGACGGGTCGGCGATATCCGGTCGGGAAGGCTCAGTCGGGCGGGGATAAAATCACGTGTCAGACTCACTTGAGAGGGGAAGATGTCAAATATATAGTGGCAGTCCCAATCGAACACCCCCGGTTGGGGATTCCTGGTCGGACACTCCCGGTCGGGTGTTCCCGGTCGAACACTCCTAGTCGGGCATGTCCGGTCGAGTATTCCCGGTCGGATACTCCCGGTCAGAGATTCCCGGTCTGGAACTCCCCGACCAGGCGACCTAACCGGAATCATTTACCCCGCTCTAAAAAGTGACTTACATAGGCCGGTTGTACGATCGAGCTCAGGTGGTCGGGCTCAGTTGGTGTAGGCTCATAGCTGCCCGACAAAGTGAGCCCGAGTGATCGAGCGAACACATGACCCAGATTGGTTAGCTATTATCAGGATCCCAATAGCAATAAGATCTCCCAAATTTTCTCATTATAAGGAAAAGATATTTGTCATAATATAACTTGGCAGAGGATCAGACATTAATGAGGATCGAAATGACACCTTGGATCGACATCTAGGTGACTGTGACGGACTCATAGAGTAATAAGGTTCTCAAAAGATCAGTCTGTCAACTGGTCAGTTTTTAATGAAACAATACAGGTTTGACAAGATAGATGCTTCCTCCTCCCATATATAAAGCCCCTTGGTGCTTCAGAGAAGGGATTCCGGCTATTGGAATTTTTCTGCTTCACCTTTGTGTTCCTGTTTTGGTCCGACCTCGACTCAATCTAGTCCTATTAGCCCTTGAGCCCGACCCCGACTCACACGCTACCGCAACTCGAGTCATCTTGATCCGACCCAATCCTCTGAACGAGAGCCCTTGCCGCTTGTCGACAAGATCACTTTCATCATTCAAATTCTAAAAATTTAAAAAATAAAATTATAAATCTTAAAAACACAAAAATAAATCTATAAATACAAATCTTAAACAGAAAAATTTAAATCTTAATATAAAATTAAAATTTTAGAAAATAATTTATCAAATTTAAAAAAAATAATTTTAAAATTTAATTTAAAATTACATTTTAAATATTTCAAAATTAAAATTTCAAATTTTAATTTCTCGATTGATTTGGTGAAGCCCAAAATTAAATTATATTAATTTTTTTTTTCTTTTCACATCGAAAAGAATTTTAATAATTATTAGTAATTTCAACTTCTTATTCTTCAAAATCTAAAAATTCAAAAAATAAAATTACAAATATTATAAATACAAATTCAATGATAAATCTATAATTACAAATCTTAAAAAAAAAATTTAATTTTAATCTAATATTAAAATTTTAGAAAATAATTTATCAAATTTAAGATAATTTCAAATTTTAATCTAAAAATATATTTTAAAAAAAATAAATTTTAACTAAATAAATTTTCATTTGAAGGTGAGATAAATTTTATGCATATTTATGTATTATATTACATATGCAATGCATGTCTGCGATTGCTAATGTGTATATATATATATATATATATATATGAGATTTTGATATGTTGTGCATTGTTGCTTCTTTTCGCGACTGGGGTATCTGGATTCGATCTAGGCGGCCCAATTGTTAAACAATGTATTGATTTTTTTTAGCTCGGGATTAAACTAATAAAATTTTACCTTTAAGGGTTAGGGATTGAGATACAGTGTTCAAGCTAAAAAAAAATTAGTTGCTCATAAAGTGTACGACATTTAAGGTATAATATTAAGGTTTAGGATTTAAGAATTTTTTTATTAAAAAATGTACGTTATGTATCTAAATATTAAAGCATCTGGATCACCTCCAGACGTCTTGAGTACCCCGTTGTATATAGTCACATAGGGATGAGTCCTACAAGGTCTCTATCTCCATATAAAAGAAATAAGACTGTTCTGGAAGGAGTCGACGACGATGCTCAGTCGTCGGGGTTCTGCCCATGTGGAGGTCGCTGTGACGGGGAGGAACTCGATGCCCTATGAGATTAACATGAGCATTAGGGGACACGCCGAAAGGGGTCCGGCGGAATCCACTCCGACGCTCAAGTCAGTGGATTGCTGGAGAGTGGAGGCAACATGAAAGGAAAATGAGTGTCGAGTTGAGAGAGCGTAACCCCCTTACCGGAGAGGTTAGACTACCTTTTATACTAAGGGCGGTGGATTGGGCGCATCCCCTCGTTTAGTGTCACGTCTCCGTGATTTATGCCACGTCTCCTCTTCTTTCGACGGTTACTGGATAACTTTTGAAACGGTCTGTGCCATTATTACGCTTTGGCCCGTTGCGATATTTAAGGGTCACGATGACTCCTTACGACGGGGAGACTTATCCTTAGCGAAAAGGGGGGGGAGGACCATTGCTTGAGGTCGAAGCTAAAATATCGGGCTCCACTACCTCGAGATGAGCTCGGGGCCTTCTGACCCGCGTGAGCTCGGGCGCTAGAATACCCGAGGCGTTCTCGGGACCCCACCCCTAGGGGGGTCCCGGGAAGGATCCCGGACAGGGTCTTCTAGCTATCCTCCTAAGGCGTGTTCCCCGAGGGAGGGGGGCCTGAGGCTCAGGGAGGAGTGTCACCTCGACCCGATGTGTCATGCCACGCAGCTTCTTCTTCCCACGTGTCTACGCCAGGCTATCCAACCCTATCAAATACCTTGCCCGACGCTTCGTGAGCGACGTGCTCACGTGACACTACCAGCTCAATTTTTTATATTAATAGAACCTTTTCATTTTCTCTCCTCGTTAATTCTTTTTAGTATTAATATATTTCTTTTGTTCTCTTTTCTCTTCCTCCCTCCGTTGTAAAAATCTTTATTCTCTCTTCGCTTTATCAAATTCTAAATTTCTCTATGAGGGTAGGAGTAAGAGTAACGGAAAACGACGACGAGGATAGGAGCAAGAGAGATGAAAGATGACAGTGAATAAGAAAAGCGCGAGAGCAAGGAAATTTAGAATTTGAAAAAAGTGAAAAGAGAGTGAGAATTTTTATAACGGAGAGAGGAATAGAAGAGAGAGAAAAAATATTTAAGTACTAAAAAGAGTGAACGATAAAAAAATAAATGAATTTTTTAATATAAAAAACTAAACTAGCAACGCCACATGAGCGCATCGCTTGATTGTTCATGAAACATCGGGCAGAATATTATTTTTCTTATATATATACCATATTTATTTTATTTTATGGTATTCATTGTAAAATACCATTCTGAATGAAATAAATAATAATAATAATAATAATAAGAATAAGAATAATATAATTTATAGATATATAAATATAAATTCCATAAATAGGAGTTTAAACATGAAACAACTTCATGAAAAATTTAAAATAATTTTTTAAAATTTTTAAAAAATATTTATGGATTAATTGAGCACAAAATATAAATTAATTGAAGAAAAGTTTAATTTTTTCTAATATATATATATATATTTCAAAAACTCCTCCTTTAAATATATTACCGTGCCCTAATCCTCTCCGGCCGCGCGCGCCGACTCCTCTCCGTCGCGCATCGCCGGCCATCTTCTTCTCCTTCCTCCTCGCCTTGATCCAAGCCCTAATCGACGCCACAGTCCCTCATCGCGTAACTTCTCTTCGCCCGACACCGACATCGCGAATCCCTCCCTCTTTCTCTTTTCTCCCTCTCGCCCGACGTCGCCAACATCTCCCCAGCCGGTCGCCACTAGTCCTCGTCGGAGTTGAGCCAGCCCGTGCCCTAGCCGACGCCGCCCACCACCCTCGCGCCGCCCTTTTTGCCGTTCCTCGCCTGAGTCAACTGCCGGAGATTTTTTCTCCCTCTCTTCTCCTTGTTTTCTCCTCGGATTTGGGCAAGCGATCGGAGGATTGGAGGAGGTTGAAGCCAGGGGCAGCCGCCGGTTCTTTCTCCTCCGCTGAGATCCATCGTCGGCGATCTTGTCTGGGCAGAAGGATTTTGGCCGGTGCCAACTCAGGTAAAAGCTTAATCGTTTAGGTTTGCTCTTGATTGGACTTTGGTATTTGATGGGGTAGAAAGATGTGGATACAGCCATGTTTTTGCATAAATTGTTGATCATCTCATTGCTCTGTCTTTGGATTCGCTTTTAGGATCAGTTGGTTTCTTGTCAGGCGGAATTTAAGTTTTGTATGAGGATGATACCGTGGGTTTTGGAATCAAACTTGAAGGGATTAGTTCTTGTAGTTCTATTTGGGTCAGTTTATGGTTCAAGGCGGAAATTGGGATAAGTTTTGAATACTAAAATGCCTCACACGAGGTTGTGACGTTGTTGGCCGTGGGTGTTTTCCGTTGGGTGAGATCTTTTGATCTTCAACACCGAGAGCTTTACTGGGATGTATTGTAGCTGGATGGTGCGTAGCTTATTTTCCCTTTGGAAGTGCGAGCTCTGACCGTGAGCTACACTCTAGGAGGTGTTTTGTATGATCTAGTCGGTGTGCTCTTGTCGAGTACTACCTTAGACAGTGGAGTTATTCAGATAATGGATTGGGACTCGAGTTAGCCCTTTTGTGCTTTGCGCCGAGTAGTACATGGTTGGTATTACGGATAATTGGCTTGGTTTCCGCGGGGTTACAGTATCTTTAGGATAGTCTTGATTAGTTTTTGTGGATGTCAGACAAGTGTGGCTGAGCTTTAGTATGTGTTGAGGTGTATGTATTAAGTTTCAGATTGTCCGCCGTATAGGAGATGTTGCCCGATTTTCGAGCGGACACGGGCCTCTGGGGCCGGACATTGATTTTCTGAGCATCACATATTATTTATTTTTTGTTTTTTAAAATTTCTTTAATTTTAATATTATATTCCAAACTTTAAATATTAAAGAATCTTAAATTTTAAATCTTAATTAAAAAAATATATTTGACGCACACAAATAAGGTAACATTCTTAAAATTATTGGATTTAAAAAATAAATCTTTATTTTTAAATCTATTATCAATGTGTGATTTAAGTTTCAAAATCAGGTTTTTATCAATTTTTTTTGTTGTAAATTTATTTTTTAGATTTATCGGATATCGAGTTTATAATTTTTGACGTGATAAGTTAATCCGATAAAAAAATCTATTTTTCATGTTTACCATTGGATGCCCTTATACGTAATCCTTTGCTGCGCGACTGCCTCGGTGGCAAGTTGTTTTTTTCCCTTTTATTGTCTTCTCTTTCGTCGTTCTCCTCCGTTCTTATCCGAATCTAGGTTTTGACGCCTCGCCGTTGCCCTCCCTCGCCGCAATTTTTCTCCGCGTGCTCAGCCGCGACGAAACTCCCCGCGACTGTCTCCCTCCCTCGCCACGACGAAAAGATTGCGTGAAATCTGCTCGCTGAAGCTAGGTTATCCCCGCGTGATGTTTTCCCGGCCGCTGCGTCCCCTCGCTCGCAGATCTGTCGTTCCTACCGAAAAGGGATTTTGTCGGTAATTAAGAAGCAATCTCATATGCCATAGCAATTGATAGGCTTTAATTGAGTTGGTGTACATTGGGAAGCATGTTCACAGATTGAGGTAGTGCAGAGGGTAGCCTCCGTAATATTTGGGTTTCGTAGTCCCATTGATAATCCTAATCGTTATAGTGGACTTTATGGAGATATAGGGGTTAGAATAAGAAATTGCTTCCCTATGGGTGCATGACTATTGCGTGTTGATTGGATTTTAAGGTGTCCGAGCCGTGGGGTGTGCAGTTGAGTCGGTGACAATCTTCTGTGTTGAAGGAAAGCTTGAGTTATTAATATTGTGATCATCTTAGTAACTGGTTCATTCAGTAAATTGAAATGATTGTTATTATGTTGAACATTAGAAGCTCTTTAGAGTTAATACTTTAAGAGATTGCTTCGCCCTATGGGTGCATGACTATTGCGTGTTGATTGGATTTTAAGGTGTCCGAGCCGTGGGGTGTGTTGTTGAGTTGGTGACAATCTTCTGTGTTGAAGGTAAGCTGGAGTTATTAATATCGTGATCATCTTAGTAACTGGTTCATTCAGTAAATTGAAATGATTGTTATTATGTTGAACATTAGAAGCTCTTTAGAGTTAATACTTTGTTTGGTGATTATATATATATATATAGTTTTGATATGCTGCACAGCCTGCACCCCTTCCTCCGTGAGCACCTCAATTTTTTTTTTTTGTGCTTAATACTTTTACCCAACCCCTAAAGGCTAAATCTGATTTGCATAACCAGGAGTTTTAAAAAAATACAAAAATAAATAAATAAAGGTGCTCACGGGTGTGGGGCATATCAAAACTAATATATATATATAGGGCACACACTGCGCGGCAGCATCCGCGAGGGGGGGGGGTGCAACCATCATTTCTCTCTCTCTCTCTATATATATATATATAATTTGTTTATATTTATCTTAAAATACACTAGTGCTAGTTGAAGTTTATGCTAACAAACTAAATATTACTAACTATGATAACATATTTGCAAATTCCAAATTTACTCTGCTTGGATGATATGCTCGAAAGCAATGTGCAAGGGCCAAGCACAAAATGAATAGCTTTATAGGAATATATCACATATGTGGAATAAGGCAATTATGGTATTTTTATACTGGTGGTATTACTAAGTAATAATCATTTATCTTTCATTGTTTGCTGTTCTGCCTTTTCATATGCTCATTTTTAAAAATTAATATGTATAATTGCGTATACAAAATAATTGAGGCATTGATTGTCAATATGTTATCACCAATTGGATTGGTAGACCTTCAACTGGAGGTCAATCCAGGACCTGATCAACCGATGTGGGGTTCGGAAATGTTGTTTGTTCCTTGTCACCTGGTGGCTGACCGACTGCTTTCTTCAAAGTTACTAATGCCTGCCTTTTCAATTACTGTGAAGGGTGTAAAAGTTCAATCTTCGTTACTGCCGCTCACCTCTGTCACCATCACTTCTCTTTTTTATTTTTTGGTCTCTGTTGGGAAGGCATTTTGGTGATTGCCATCACAAAGATGAAATGGGATCCTGCTAAGGGCTCTGCCATCAATCCTACCCACTTGTGAGTCTCACTTATTTTTCCTCATCTTCTTTCTCTTGTTCTGCTTGTGTCAGGGTTCTTTCCTCCTTTGATTTTTTCCCCCCTTCTTATTGTAGGGATTACATTCATCTTGAGCCACCATGCACCAAGAGCTCTCTTGTGGTTGCTTCAGTTGATCCTGATCAACAATGGACGATGGATGATTTTGTAGCTGGGCTCCAAGCATTAGAGCTGAAGCTTGGATTTTCATCTTCTAAGATACCATCACCTCTCAAGCAGTTTGAAAGGTACTCATTGTTGAGGCAATAATTGAACTTGAGCCAATAAGGTACATTATAATCTGATGCATTACTTTCTTTGATTTAGAGTATTACTGCAAGAAAGTGAAATGCACATGTTGGATAAGACGAGGTGTGGAAGTGACCAGGTAGCTGGGTGGAGGATGACTTGTCCTGATTTTGATTCAAGGTAACTTTTGTAGTTTTCTTGTTTAGTTTTATCTGTGCAAGATTTTATTTTCTGCATTATTACTGATTTTATGATACAAAAGGAACATGATCATTTCCTCACAGTACTAACATTGGTATTGCTTTGACAAATAGAGTTGGTGAAGATGGACATTGACATTTAATTGTTTGATGCCATGCATGGACAGACTAATTATTATGTTTCAAACTGCTCCAATTCTCTGTGCTGCTATTTTCTTATTTTATGGTGCTCCTTGAAATTCAACAGTCGTACAAATAACTTTTTTTTTTTCATATGATGTTTTACTCGTAATTACCTGTACAATTATTCATAGCTCAAAATTTGTAACTCGATAAAACATCTCTGATGAAATGAGAAAGAGTTAATAACAGAAAAGAAAATAGTCTCAACTCAAAAACTTTAAATGGAAATGAGGATAGCGAGTAAAAAAGAAGACAAGGACAAACACGCCGGAACTTTGAAGGATGACAAGTATTGAACAAGTAACAAATTGCTTGCGTGAATTATGGACGCATGGACTTGCATCAAAAACCATGGCTTCAGTAGAGATGTGGCATCTAGAAAATGTCTCAATTGTTGCATTTTTGGGTGCTCCAAATGCTAAATGCTTGTGGATTCATGACTATCTTCTGGATGAAAGTAGGAGAAATTGTCTTCAAATTGTAACCATTAGACTACTTTGAACCTTGGAGTAAACATCCCACATAACACAGATTGCTTCAACTACAGTAACAATTAACAACAAACCAAGAGTTCCAACAAACTAGTAGCTACTTATCAATGAAATATCTTATCCTCATTTCCCTTCAAATGTGATTGAGTTGATTATTAAGATGAGCATGAGAAGAATTCTGACCACTCGGGAAACAAAAGATATTTTCTCAACATGTACAGTGCCTCGGCATTCTTTGCCTTGGGGTAGCCAGTATCAATTTATATTAATTTTGCATTCACAATTATAATGTCTCTATGTGGCAACATATATGTTGCTATGACAATGCAAGATAAAGAATATAAACGTGTTGCAATTTTAAATTGTGGCTTGCTCCGTTTATATTTTATTGCTGCAGTGATGTTTAAATTAGTAAATGACAATCTTCAATATGGGGAACCTGAGCTAAGTCTTGTTCAGGTTAAGGACATTGTATTGTTATTTCTTTCTAATTTTTGTAACTATACTCATTTTTGCAAGTTTCTTCTTTCTTGTATTTAAATCTCTATAAAAGTGAAAGGGTATTAAATCAGGAAAAGCCTTTTTCTCCAAGAACACAGAATGGAGAAGCACCTATGTTTTTAGTATTTTTTGAGAATAATTGATATATCCTGGATTTATGTGAATCACTTATTCTACGTATGATGTCTTTTCCATATTTCTACTCGTTGATTGTTGCTGGAAAAAATCGAAGAAATAGGAGGAATTAAAAATGTCTAAATTGAGGCTTGACTTGGTCAAAAATTCTATTCCAGCCATAAGATTAAATTGTCTGATAGCATTTTCCAAACGGGAAAAGTGCATTGATAGTATCATTTCTTATAATTGGAAAGCTGTGCTTGATCCAAGAGATTTTGTTGATTTATGACCAAGAAAAAAAACATTCAGTTGATTTACCTTTCACTGTTTTCTTAGGAATCTGCATCTAGTGGGTTTGTATAACATTAAGCTGTAGGCCCGTGCAAGAAAATGGGGGAAAATTCTATCAAACATCGGAACATCTTAACTCAATGAAGTTGGAATTTAATTAAATATAAATGCAATTTATTAATGCATGTATTCAAGGATATTTTCTTTGTTTTGAAGTTGCTTAGTTTGTCTAATGTCTTTCTATCATGACTAAAAGCATCCAATAAATTTTTAAAGAGTTAATCTAACGGTTGAATTATTATATTTGGATTTGTCTCTTTTTTTCCAACTCCTTCACTTTGCCTTCTTCATCAATTTGATACGAGTATGACAGCTGTCTGTCTTCGCTTGTTCTTCTTACTAGCAGATCTTCGATCCTTTCTTGCTTCTTTTCTTTTCCTCTGTTTCCTTGTTAGTTCCTCCGGGTCTCTTCTCGTCTTCCAACTATTCCAGCCAAACTCTATGTATACTCTTCTTTCCTTTCCTACTTTTTCTCCTTCTTCAAATTGTTTTTTTCCCTTTCTTCTTGTCCATATAGTTTCACCCTGTTCACAAATTAAATCTTTTATTTATGCCACCCAAACCTTGTTTGGGGTCATGTTCTTGGTTAAAATCTCATTAGTTATCTCAGTCTACTTATGAATTTTCTATCAGCTTCCACCTTCCTTTCTCCACCTTCAATACATGTGATGCTATGCCTCAGACTTGCCCAAATATTCATTTGGAAGTTCTTGACCTCATTTGCACCGCCATCAAACTCATTCCGCAAGCAATTTCACCCTGCTTCATCATTATAATGGCAACTGGAAATTATGCTCTTCTTTTTTTATCGTGGAATGTTTTTTCTCCACTGCTTTTCAAGTTGCATTAGTCTTAAGGGAAAGAATATCATTATATTTTAGGCATTCCTTGAAAATGTTGATGCAATATTGTGCTTCAAATAAAATTCAGGTCAGACGAAAGCTGATAAAGTAGGCTTTTTAATAATCCACAGATTGATGACATTTCATTTGAATTATTTATGTTACCTATATACTTTAAGACTTACAGTGCAAAAGTGCTTTGTTAATTATCTTCCAGTCTTTGCTACTTAACAATTTTGTATGCAGTTTGCCAATCTGCTGTAGGAACATTCACTAAAATTGTTTCTTTATCCTAGTGACTTTGAAGGACCTGTTGATGATTTGTCATTTGAAACAACTAAATCTTATGCCATGGACAAACAAAACCTTGAAAAAAGCATCTTTTTGGAGCTTGAACGGGAGAATCAGCTAAGACTTAAGGTCTGATCAGTTCATAACTTGCATCTACAACTTTTAGCTTGCTATCTTGATTCTTTACAACTGAACTAATCACATGAAGCTCACAGCTACATTATTAAACTTCACCATATGTGTGTTTTATGTCATTCCTATTTTCCAGAATTCAAATAAAAAATTAGTTAGCATATAGTTAACCAAACTTCTGGAGAAGTTCTCTTTATATAAGAATTCTTATGTGTCTTCATGATTTGCCATGCCTGTAGCCATGCTTCCTAGTATATGCAATGACAGTACGTCTCTTGAACCAGCTACAATATGTTATTTGTACAAAGAGTTTAACTTATCTAAACTTTATCCAGTTTGGCATTCTGAGTTTAACTAATCCAAACTTTATCCAGTTTGGCATGCTATTGTCACACATAACTGCTAATGGAATGAAGGCCAAAAAATTTGTAGCGTAGATAGCTTACATGTTGCTTTTAGGCTTTAAAATGTTTTTCCATTATTTCCCTTCCCAAAGTTTGCTGGTGTAACATATCACATACTGTAACTGTTAATGATGACATTACAAAATCTCCAAGATCAATTGCTGCCCTCAAGGTGTTATTGTTTCTTGAGGAAATTGTTTCTGTTAAAAGTGCTTAATTCTTTCATTGCTGTCATCTACTCCACTCCTTACTATTTCTACATTATTTGTGTCAGAATATTCTATCAGGATGCATTATTTGTATGGCGAAGTGATAGTTAATCCTTGTAGCAGGTGATCATGTAAGAGGTCATAAATCACCAAAAATCTGTTTCTCTCGGGACCAAGTGCTCAATCAATAGAAATCCTATAGAAAAGAGTTTTCTAGTGTATATTCATGTAGTAAAAGTGTTAATAAACTCTTTGTCAAATGAATATCCTTTTATCTCTCTTTTTTGGGTTAAATGGCATTTTCGCATCCCTCATCTATTCCACTTTTCAACTTAGATCCACTTATCATGGTTTTAAAACAAGTTCAGGCGGTGTGTGGATGAGTTACTAAATAGTGCATATGTGCCATGTGAATCCACGATTGATTCAACTTAGTTGAACAGAATCATTATGATCATAAAATATCTGTTGAGAATTTTATCAAATAAAAAATGAATTAAAACAATACACCCACTAGGCTACTAAATAATTAATAGAACTGCAAAGTGCAATTGGGTCACTATTTTTGAAAGTTCACCAATAAAGACAACATTAAGTATTTAAACAACTAAATTTTGATGTGCAGACTTGAGTATTTGGTGGAAGCATAATTCTTGTTGAATTCCTTGCAGGAATCATATTCCTCACTCTCTTTGTTTGAATAAGTTGTAATATTTTATTTTAAAATATGTGGTATATCTGTATAAGTAAATCTCAAGTTTATAGAGAAAATTAATTAGTCCTTGATGTTTTTGTCCTAAATCTTTCTTCAAGCCTTATGCTAGTATGATGATCATATTTTGTTCCAATCCTTCGAAATAATTGTTTCTCAATTATTATTTTTTTAGATAAGTGTTTTTCCTCCCACTATGTTAATTTTTTAAATTTCTATTAAGTCAGAGATAAACTAGATCAATGTTAACAATCTAGCTCATAAAGAGATGATTCCATTTCTTGAGTATGTCATGTTGTCTTCTAATAAATGAATTGTCTGACAGTCTCTAGCCTTTTTATTCGCAGCAATTTTTTTTTGATTTCTGATCATCATATACAATTTTTTTTTTGCAAGGGGATAACCAGTAGGCACTGTAGTCCAGTAAATGTTGATATAGTTCATATTTCTGTTGTTTAATTATCATTTGATGCTGATGATTAAGATATTAGGAGGAACTTAGGTCCAAGTTAGCGGACTTGGTTGCATCTCAGAGAAATGAAATCAACAGATCAGCTTCTGCCATGACCCAGATTTCAAAATATGTAGAAGTAAAACAGGAGATGGATAGAAAGCTTGACAAACAATATCAAAGAAAAATGTATAATTTCTATCCATTTTTTTTTGCTTTTTTTCCATTTTGATGCTAATTGATAGTTTTTTTACAAATTGGTATGGGTTAATAATTTGTAGTCCATATCACACTTGTTGCATGTTTTTACAGTTTCAAAACCATTTATTTTTTATAACTTCTATTTTTACCTTCTACTATATGCATTCTTACAATGCATTCATCTTTTCTTATAAATGATATACAAGGTCCATAAATCCTTACAGGTTCCGGAACTAATTCTTATTATAGTTGGGCCTACTTCTTATTGAAATTCCATCAGTGCAAGGGTTTTCTATAGAATAATCATATTGTATGATATGAAACAAAGCTACTCTTATCCTTCAGTACAGGCCATAATTTTGTCAGTTTCTTGAAGTTATGAATATAAATTCGGTTTTACTGTATTAATCTTTTCTTCTAGATAACACAAATCTAGTACCTATTGTTAAATTGCTGCAAAAAAAGAAGAAATTTTTGTAGTTTAATAGCGCTGAACATTGATTCTTTTTTGTAAATCTCATGTCCTCCATTCATATACACTCTTTAACATTTGGTTGCCCCCAGGGCGTAGCACAGGG
Organism: Boesenbergia rotunda; assembly: GCA_024364735.1. NCBI lineage: Eukaryota > Viridiplantae > Streptophyta > Magnoliopsida > Zingiberales > Zingiberaceae > Boesenbergia > Boesenbergia rotunda. The sequence continues at coordinate 606,885 of JAGFNQ010000761.1, forward strand.
GTGGCGCATGGCATCTCTGGTGCAACAGCCAGGGGTTGATTCCCAGGAACCGACGACTTGCATGCTCTACCCCACCATGTGCCTAACGCCTGTGCATCTGAATTAACCTCCCTCCATATCTGTGGGGTAGCTCTAGGAGAGGTCGGTAAGGTAGTGGATCTACCTTTTTCTTTAACATTTGGTAATAAAGAGCAAATTGCCTATTACATAGCTAGCCCTATATGAACCAGAGGAAGAAAGTTGCTATTGTGATATATATCTCACTTTGTGGTCTGCTCATTAATTGTCATTGATGATGGCCTTATAAATGGAAGACTTATGTTCTATTAACTTATTACTAGTGTTAATTTTCCTCAAGTGAGTGCTTATTTTACTATGTGAATAAGCTATATGAATTATGATGCTCACATAGGATTTCATATCTAAGTCAGTCTGATCTGGACCTGTCGCAAAATATCCTGTTGGATAAAGTTTATTTAAATTCAATCCAAATGACTATTAAGCAGGCTTAAATTCTGTTAGATTTGTTTAGGTTGGATCTTAGTTATCTTAGATTTTAGAATCAATTCCAGTTGAAGTCATGCTCATGTCTGATTATGATAACAGAAGTTTGCTCTGAAATCAAACAGTTGCCATGTTCAGTTTTAAATTGACACACTGATTTGTAGGGCACCTTGCTGAGTTCATTGTGTTATTGAGGATTTTTGTTATCCCAGAGCCAAGAATAGTGTCTGTTCCCTGTTTGTGTTATGTATCTCCCCTTAATTGGATGGGAAATATGAAACTTCTGAGCTTACTAAATTTTGTTTTCTTAACTATTGGACTTTGAGATGGGAATGCAGTCCTTGAGCTTTTTGGCCTCAGCTAATTAGTTCAATTTGTTTCAGTGCTGAAATGCTTGATAGTCACTTGTCTGCTGTTCAAAGGGATCACGAACAAAGATCCCTAATTGAAGAAAGGAGATTAAGGGATGATGCTGCATCTGAAGAAGCCAAAAAAAGGGTCCTTATTGAAGAAAAACATCGCCGAGAAAAAGCTAAAGCAGAAGCTGAGGTTTGTTTGCTTTGATCCTAAGATGCTACCAAATCATAGGCTTATTTTTTTTAAAAAAATGAAGTTTTAGTAGTTTAATTATTGTTTTGTCGATGCATTAGGTTTCTTCTGTTGTTCCAAAATAGTAAGATCTATTTTTGTGATCCTTTTTCTCACATCTTGCATCCAAGTACTCGGATCCCTAGTTCTCACAATACTAAGTTTTCTCAATAGTCACCAGACTACCTCCTCCCCAGGGGAGATCAGGAGGATTTTTTTTTCTTTTTAAGGGGGGGGGGGGGTTTATTTTATCTCGAAATCGGGCTAACACCATAATCCACAATTAAATTCTTTGTTAAACATCACTATAACATTCATAAATTGGGAAACACAAGATATTTTGATTGGTGGTTAGTGTTGTAAACATAGTAGTTAAAATTGCGATTTTAATCGTAAAATCTTACGATTTTTGACCCCCAAACGATTTAATCTTAGTTAAAATTGTACATTGTTAAAATCGTTTTGAAATCACGATTTTAAGGGTTAAAACCGCGATTTTACGATTTGGATGCAATTTTAACGATTCTGAAAAATCCTCTTTTTTCGTTGGACCTGATCTATTTAAAAAAAATCCAGTTCTCTATTTTTTGTATGCCCTAATCGCATCTCGTCCCTCATCTTCGTGCGTCGCTGCATCTTCGACGTCCCTAAGTTGCGCGTCCTTGCTGTGGGACATTGGCGTCCCTGCGTTGGTGATGGTGATATGATGGATTTTGATGATGAAGCTGGTGGAGAGGAAGATGAGGATCAAATGGTAGAACTTTATGATTTTAATGTGTCATATTTTTTAGATTTATAGATTAGACATCTAGATTTTATAATTAGATGACTGATGGAACCTTTCTAATTGAAGTTATTATGTTTTTTTCACTATTTTGTGGCTATGGATGACATTGCTAATGTAATATTGATTATGAATATAAGTTTATTTAGTGATTTAAAAGTTTTTTTTTATTATTTAGGCTATTTTACATGCATATATATGACTTTATAATTTTATATGTATATATATAGGTTTTTTATAAAATCTTACGATACGATTTACGATTTTAAGTACCCCTTCCGATTCAAGTTAAAATCCCGATTTTAACTACCTTGGTTGTAAATGACGGTGGGTGGTGGTGGGGCGGTCAATGATCACCTGGATGGTGCCCGGGCGGTTGATTTTGTTTATTATTTTTATATATAATATTATAAATAGTCATCATTCTGTATATAATATATGTAATTAAATGATGTTTATACATAAATAAGCTTTATGCAATACGATTTATATAAGGTACAAATAAATATAAAAATGCAACTAACAAGATAATTAACAAAGATTCATCATCATATTAATATTAAAAAAAGTAATATCATTGCTTTTACCAAAAACCTAAGTTTAAAATTCAAAGTTTCAATCCAACATAGCAACAAGCCATCTAAGACTAGATTAAACATAACTAATCTTCTAAATCATCTACACATGCACCATCAACTATATCCATAATCCTCTCATCATTAGACTCAAAATCAACATCTTTTTCATTCTCCTCCTCTGATGTATCTAAATCCTTATCAAGTTCTCTAATGGGGGCGGCAGTGGGGACGGTTCTAGGCCGAAGGAGGTGGGTTGTGGATGACTTGGTGGGTTGGTGGAGTTATTTATATTTTGGAAGGGAGAGAAAGTGTATTCATATATCTAGGGTTTTCTAAATTTTGTTGATTTTGACTGCTTCACCTACTGCCTTGACCGCCTCACCCACCTTGCCTCACCTTTGACCACCTAAAGCCTCACCTAAGGCAAAGGCGGTGGTGGTTGATGCCTGCCTCATAGCTAGGCCGCCATTTAGAACACTAGTATAGCCATTACATATGGAATCATGCTAGTGCCAACTGTGTTTATTTCTTGCTTGTATTCTTCTTTTATAGAATTTCCATCTGCCGCAAAGGTAGGCAAAGTAGCTAAGCAACAATTGATGGCAGCTAACAATGCCGTTAGCACTCAAACTTCATGATGGTAGACTCTCTTAAGACATTATTATTGCTGTACTTCGGTATTACATCTTCTCAGAAAATTACAGCACATCTGTAGAACATACTCTAACATCTAAAAGCTGAGGTGCGACAGCTAAGAATTTAGCATGTTTTTCTAAAGATATAAGGGTTTTGAATCTTAGATGTGGTCTAATTGGTAGACTCAATTTTTATTCAGGCAAAACTGAAGGCTGCAAAACTGGCTGAAGAAGCAGAAAGGACAGCTATGGAGGCTGCTCAAAGAGCAGCCAAAGAATCTGCTGAAACAGAAACTGTCAGTATTAGGGAAGCTGCTACTTCTGAAGATGTAAGACAGAAATCTACAGACGATGATAATACAAAGGATACAACTTCACTTTCTAAAATGCCAAAAGAGCCACTGCTGACAGATGGTAACTTATTCCTTTGATAAGTATGCCTGATGAATTTATTAGTTTGCAGTTCACTGTGTGTGTGAAATCTTGCAACTCTTATGAAAATGGTACATTTGGTATCTAAGTAAGAGATGGTTGCTAAGATGACAATATCTGCGACAAGAGTAACCTCTCAAACTGTAGTTAATCTTGTTAGGCAAATTTGATCAGTTAAGCTAAGACAAGAAGCAGAAGCACCTATTGATGTTACGTTCTTGATTATATTCTTGCTAGATAGAATCTATCTTACATTTATTATTAGCTACATGCCTACATTGGACCAGTGTGGTAGTTTCTTTCACCTTTTGTTGTTAAATTAGTGAGGATGCATCTTGGATTAGAACAGTTAATTTTACCCAATTTATTTTTTGAATTAAACATAATTTATCTTTACTTTTCATTGAAATGAGAATATTGTTTGGAAATGGATATATGCTGTATCAGTTTGTAACTTTGTTATAACTGTTCTTGCTTTGTCATGAAAAACCAATATTATTTCTGCTGCTGCTGATAACTGATCTTGCAAAAATGATAATGCTATAATGTTAGATTTTTGTTTCATTGACCTATTATATTAGACTATTAGTTTTGCTGTTTTGAACATTTTTCTATATTTTGTGAATATCTGAATTAATTTCACTGGAAGATACTTGCCTCATGATCAAATTATGATGGCAGGGATCAAGGTTTTGGCAACTGATGCTGCACTGAAAGCAGAGATCAAAAGACTAAAAATTTATAATGAAGTGACTGAGAAACCCAATCTTCCTTCTCAGAAGGTACCGCGTAACTATCTATTATATTAACAATGGTTCAACAATGTGATGCTTTAGTCTTATTCTACTTTAGTGCTTGACTTGGTTTCACATTTTGGAAGTCTATGATCACATGCACTTTCTGTTTTCACAGAAATATACTATATAATGGATATCTCGTGCTTATTCTTATGGTAGGAACTTGATAGACGTGGGAGGCAGATCTCTAAAATCCTAAAGCAATTAACTGGAACTGTAGATAATGTCAGGTAAAGGAAACCTCTGGTTTATTAAGCTGGTTTTTTCCCCCCTCTTGTATTGCATTTTCTCCAGTTAACTACATTACTGGTAGCTGCTTCACGTGTGGGTCGTTCAGCATTTGGTGGAGTATAGCATGGAAGGTTCTAGGCGTAATGACTTCAATATTTTGGTTCTTTACAAAACCTTACATAAATAAGTCTATGGTTGAAAAATAAACCATGATTAGTGCTAATAAGTATAGAATCTGATTGATCGTCTAGAGTTAAAGGACAAAATCTATAATAATTTTTATTCTGAAGTGTGCATATGAAATGTCACTAATTCCTTTGAAAATGCTTTTGGATTGATTCATCAGGCAGGAAGCTGAGGACACTGATTTTAGACCAAAAATAAAAAAGACGTGAATTTGAATGCTATTTCAAAGGGATTGGTCAGACAACATAGGGATGCTAAAAAACTATCTTAAGAATAAAAAATATGAAGTACTTGACAATTTTAAATTATATTTTTCTTTGGTATTAATGAATTACACAAGTAGAGTTATTAACTAAGAATATATTGCTTTATGTATGCATGTATATATTGAGCAGCTATTTCTTTGTTTACCTATGCTATAAGTAATATAGTTTATTGGTTTTCTGTTAGACTGTCTGTGTATGTTTTTTCTTGTGGTGGGCTTGCTTATATCTCATGATTAGGTATGGGTGGATCACCCACTGTCAGTGGGTAAATAAATGTTCTCCCTTCAATCTCATCGCTGTTTCTTGGCATTGGAACTGTCTTGCTCGTAGTTTCTATTCCTTTGAGTCTCTCTCAACACTAATGCATCCTATTTTCTAATCCTCTTTTTTTCCCCACTTGGTATGGCAAATTTTTTTAGTGGCTTGTCCTGACATGACTTGCAGGCGAGCAAGACTTGAACATGCCACATTTAGCTAATCTTGTTAAATAATAATTCAGCATGTTTATTTGCTAGTGGTCTGACGGCCTTCCAACCCACTTATTCTGGGTAGTTATTTGACAATTGACATAAACCAAACTGATTATTTAATTTGATTATAATATAAACATTGATTTGCAACTTGTCTAAATTTAACATTTTAATTTATAATATCTGATACAACATTGACTACAGTCATATGGTAGCAACTATACTGTGCCAAGGTTCCCCTATACCATTTATATGCAGGATATAAATATGTTGGCATATCCAGACCATTCTTTGATTTTACATGATGTGAACCTTTAAGTTAGTCCGCCTTTGCAACCACCCCAATGTACATGACGAAATTATGTGATGGACATGTGTAATCCAGGACCATATTTTGATTTTCAAGTGTGCCTTTTGAGATTCGTTTGTTGATTCAGGTAAGAAAGTCAAATGGTTATCAAAATAAAGATTTGACATAAACTACCTGAAGCGGTTTAACATAGTTTATGATGATTGATAAAGAAGTCAAAATGCACCTTGGTTTATCCTTGCACTCTGGGCTGTCTGAACTCCCTCTCCTGGAGCTGCTTGATCTGGTCCATATGGTTTGTGCCTTATGGTGTTCTGCAGGATGACTATTAGCCAGCGACTTAAGCGGTTGGGATGATAGATCTTAGTGGCAGTTGTTTGCTTGAACTGGTATGAAAGTATAAGAATAGCAGCATTCCTTGATAGTATTAGTTGATAATCCCATGAAAGCTTGGGACAATTGTATCTAATTTTGATACTGTAAAGTTGAACTCGTCAATTTTGTACTTGAAAGAGAGATTGGAATCAAAGTGGAAATGCTGTATCATATGGAATGCGTTTTTATTAAAATATTATACATATGGATCATAAGCATTACTGAGCAACCTTAAAGGTGACTCGCGATATTCTTTTTTCATTTAGGCTTGACCCAGTTATAACATGGTTTGGATGCTTCTTGCTGTTGGAAGCTCCTCTTAGACGCCATGAACTTCAGTGTCTTCATTTTCAATCATGGATACCCTGTACCTGTATATTTTCCTTTTTAAAACTTCTTTGACCATTATATTATAGTACTTCATCAGTCTACATTCTCCCAACGTGCCAGTATTGTTGGAGCCCTTGTGTGTCACATGTGAATAATTTTATTGGGGCAAAAATGTGAGGTGTGAATAACTTTATTGGGACGAAAAGAAAACTGCTAGGACAATTTATTTGGGAGCTATAAGAGCAACCTTGCCTTAATGTATGCAGATTGTTGTCTTGGGCACATTCATCTACATTAAATTTATAGTTTCACTTAGTTAAATTATATTCCACTTTATAATTATAGTACCAGTGCCAAACCATTTCATTAGATTCCATTATATAAACTTACCATATTTGCATTCATTAAGAAAACTGTTTACTGCATATTTTTTTTTATTTTGATTGGCTGAATTATACAATTCAGTTTTATTTCCCCCCTAGCTTCTGAGTCTCATATAATTCTCATCCTTATCAAATTTATATTCTTTCTCAGTTACTTCTGTAAATTGGATGTTAGCATCTATCTGAATTTATTTGGTTGCCTTCATTTCATTTTCCCATCAGACCTTATGTCTCAATTTAAATTTTGCTTTTTATTGTGCACAGAACAAAAAAAGATGCACTTGTTAGCATTCTATCAATGGATATTCCAGGCTGTTCCCGCTCCATTTCTGCAATTATGTTTGCAAAACAGGTGCACTCATGGTTCTGGTTAGCCTTTTCGTTGACACTAGCACTTTTTTGTAGTCAATCCTCTTGGGAGCTAGTCTCCAAGTTGTGTATAAGTACCAATAATTAGAACTTATAATCACTGCTCAATTTGGTAGAAGTCATCCCTTCATTGTTTTATTGACTGCCCAAATGGATACAGCTCACACACATGCACTATTCACCTGCCATACACCTGCTTCACCTAAACAGATGTCAATGACCATAACTTCTGCTGTTGTAAACAAAGTCCTCAAACCCTTAATAATCATCACTCATTCATTGTAGGCATTGCGCATAGGTGTTTTCATACATTTATTTATCATGTTGCAGACACCATTCTTGTCTCACGATAGATTCAATGTTTTCTTTTTCATTAGAAGAGATGATTGAAAGGGAAGATGACAAGAAATCCAATGTTCAATTCCCTAAGAACCAAAAGGAGAAAGAAGATACACTACTCACTCATTGGAAGGGATGATTAAAGAAAGATAATAAAGAAACTATAATGATCCAAACTGGTTACGTAATTGTTCCTTACAATTGGAGATGACAACCTAGGAAAGTTATTGACAACTCATTTGTGTTGAGTTTTCCTTTGTCGCTAAAGAATGATGCAAATTAAGAAGAATTTAAGTTATTTAAAATTTTAGAGTTTGTAAAGCTTTATTTTGGTATATCCTTAGGAAAACAAGTTACTTTAGGTAGTTTTTACTTTAGCAATTGTCTTGTCTAGAGAATAGGAGAATTATTTCTAGATTGATAGAGTTCTTTCAGTTATAATTTGTTTCTTTACTGAAATATTTTAATTTATTTCCAGTTTTGTTTTTTTTGGAGTCTTTTAAATGGATACTAATCTTTCCATGTCGATTATCTTTCAGTTTAATAATGTGCAATTTCTTCTTAAGCTCTGGTCTCTGTGTGAGATTGTTGTTTCCTAGTTCTGCCTCACGGTGATTGAGGTCTTTCAGTGATCAAATCTTTAACATTGTGTCTGATCCTACTGATTGGAATTAAAAATCATACTTCTAGCCTTCTGGCATTATGCTTGTGTTGTCATTTTAAATATAGTGTATGCTTTCAAAGATTTGTGAGGTTAACAATGTTAAATTTTAGGTGATTGCATGGTGCGAAGACTCAACTGGAACTTTTGACAGTACTGTTTTTGCATGTGGGCGTGTCATTCTCTTAGTTACATCAAAGGTTGGAACATGACTTTCCTTTTCATGTGCTAGTTGCTGGTGTGATTATATTCTCTATATTCATTGATACCCCAGAGTGCATGCCTCTGGACTATTATACATTTTTAGCTGAACAATAAAGTCATTTCATTCAACTTTATATTCGTTTTCATGCAGAGTGAAATATGGAATGAAATTTACATACACCATCAAACTATATGAGTTGTGTTTTTGCCTAAATGCTTGTCACTAGTTTCACTAAAGAATAGTATCTGACCATGTAAACAAGCCATTATAGTTTTGTGTAGCTAGCTTTTATTAGTTTTGGTTAACTGATACTGGTTTAATCTAATACATTTTTTATTAATTCCCTTCATTAAAACTCATTCCTGTTTTTTTTCTTTAATCTATTTGGTATGATGTTTCTCCCAGATTCCAGATGTGATGGATTTTTTGGTGGCTGAGTTTCATAAAGTTTGCATCTATACTGTTCCAAAATATTTGCAACCATCAGACGTAAGTTTGCTATTTCCTTCTGAACCATTGATTGTGCACTCTATGAATCTTGTTTTCCTTGTTTTTCTAGTTTAGCCATTGTTTTAATCTTCATTAGAAAATTTTCAATGGGGTATTAATTTCATAGTATGATGCACTCTTAGTCCTTAAAATCCTTGCCTTTTATCATAATATATATAAATTATGTGCCCACATTTATTATTGTCAATCTGGAGAGTAGACTCCTAATACCTACAAGTTTTTTCAGTTCATTTGAAGTGCAGTTTAGACTTTAGACTCTTTTTTATACAACACTTCTTGCCAGACTATATAGAAAGCTCATTGTTTTAATATTTTGTTTTTTGTGAAATTTATTATTCATTGCATTACAGTGAAGTTCGTTAATTCAAGATGAGCTCTATTGATGGTTGTGAGACGTGCCACATATCAAATTACTTTTATTATAGATGCAGACTTTATGGTCTCGCTTGGAAAATGTATCTCCTTTTCATTTATTTAACTCTTCTACTTAATTCCAGCAAGCGTTACAGAACGATGACTACTGGAAGATGATTGGTTACCATGAAAAGGATGGAAAAATTGAAAGCTCTGAGAGTTACCTGAACCGAGTCCAATCTTATATGAAACTTTATGCTGCCATAATTCAGGTTTACATTCATCTCTTAAGCTGGCTGCTGTTTATATGTTGATTTGAAGTATATGTTCTGAAATCCACATTAAACTTTTAACCGTAAAGAGGAAATAATAAGTCAATGCCTATTAGATTAGTTCTGATTGCTGATATATATATCTATTTCTTATATATACTTTTTTCTTACATGCTTAATGCTTCTCACCCATTAAAATAACTGTATCAAGATGCTTTCTTCCCGATTCACATAGATTCAATGCAACTCATGTTAATTGAAGCATGTTTTATTCTGAAGACAGAGATTGAGGGTGTCAGAAATCCTCATGGCTTAGGGAAAGGATGGTCGTGGCTTGCGAGGTTTCTGAATGCCTTGCCTGCAAACAAATCCACGGCTTATGCTTTGGAAGCTTTCTTGAAGGTTAGTAGACTTCATATTAACTTCTATTTATGCGTATTATTACCACAAATTCACGGGCTAAAAAATCAGCCTATGGTAGCAGATGGCAGGCTTTGCTTTGTATAGGAAATACAAATATCAGTTCAAGAAGATGCTTGATGTTATTTCTCGAAGCTATTTGCCCGCGGTCAGACTCAAGGAAAAAGGAGATAGGAAGATTATTGAAATCGTCAAAAAACTAGAACCATATTTAGAACAAGAAATGTTTCTAAAGGAACCTGATGGATGGCGTCTCCATGATGGCTTGTTGTCAAAGGAGTTGGTGTAATGTCGAACCCTTTTGTATCATTATTATTTAACATTTCATTGTAACAGTCCAATTTCATACTAGTAATTTATATTTTAATAATCAGAAGGCCACTTGACTTCTTTATAATCTAGTTATGGACAACCAATTGGCACAAAAGAAACCTAATTCAGATATTAACATAATTAATTTGAAGATTCTAAATTCTTGTCGGAATAAAATTTTAAATTTTATTTAAGAAAGTTTAAATTTTAATTACTTATAAATATTAATTATTAGTAGTATTAGATTAGTAAATATATTGTAATATAATAATATCATTTATTATTAACTAAAAATATAATAGTTTAGAATCATCGTTTTTTCTGTAACTATAACTATATTGTTTATTACTATTATACATTTCATTATATAAAATGGTTATAAATTCTATTTCCAATACGATTCATGTAATTTTAAGAAAGAGCAATTTATTTTGATTTACAACAATTATTAGAATGAATTTGATTATGCCATTGTTTACAGTCTGTATAATTAATTGCTCGTTATCCTTGTTAACTAGAAAAGTATTGAATTGACCATCAAGCTGGTTCCCGAACAATTTAAAAAAAAAAGACGGTATTTTCCAGACAGGCCAGAAATAAACGAAAAGAAGAAACATGCAGAACAAAAGGTATCTTGATCATCTGTCAAAGGGACCCTTGCACATGGCGCAGGCACTTGATAAGCATTTTTGGCTTTCCAATTAAAGTAAGGAGAAAAGTGGTAGAAGGCGATTCGTTCGTTTCAACGCCCCTGTCAACTTGTTCAGAATTAATACGGAGAAGATAAATTATGAAAATTACTAATCTGAATATTATGACTAATATGTGGAGAGAACGAATATATTAATTTTATGATATTGTAAAAGTAAGGAGAAAGGGAAACATGACTGTAATTCTCATCTGTGTCACTTTATTAGTCTCTGTCTTCCAAGGAAAAATTGAGAAAAATGAAGGAGAAAACCAGCACCAGATTCCAACCAAACAGTATGTTACAATCAGAGTTTAAAGGTCAGTCGAACAGAAGAATAATGCATGAATTAATGGATTCCAACTGAAATGAATCCCCAGAATTAATGCCACTCATTTTGATCCTACAAAAATGAGGCTTCAGATCACATACAATCTCCATGCTTAGTTACAACAGACTGAACTCGTTCAGTCAACACCGAAATCTCCGAGTGTTTGTGGGTGGTGCTTTCTTTTCTGCAACATCTCCCTGAATGCAAATGCCGCCCCGAATTCTCGCTTAGCCACGCTGATCTCTTTTGCAGTTTCCCGGAAGGAGGTAGCTGAATTTCTCGGCATTTCGAATCAGGTAACCGGGAAGATCGATGGCAGAGTATGAACTAGGAATTGGGCCCAATTTGGCAATCATCTTCTGGAACGTATACTCCTCAGGAAGCATGTCAAAAAGATCTGCTCCGTGGCATATGACATCTTGAATTCTTGCAGGATTCAAGTAATAGGCGAATCTAATGCGATCGACATGGCTGTATGCCTTCATTTTGAAGGTGAACTCGTTAATGTGCCGGAAGCAGAAGCTGCAGTGCCATCCTGAATCAGCTAACAAGTCGTCTGACTGCCGGAAATGGGCATATCTGGTCTTCCCGGATTGGTAACGATGAATTGAAGCTCTCCAACTGTCGTCGTCAAGGTGGAACTCGAAAGAGTAAAGGTAGTTACGGAGCTGCAGATGAAGCTTCTCAGGGATCTCATTGCACCATCTGAGTAGGTTGATCGTATGACCGCTAGGGATCTCGTCGACATCAGACATGATCAGAAGGTCGTCGTCATTGATGCCGGCGATCCTGATGAGCTGATCCAAAGCAACTCTCTGGTAAGACTCTTCCACAAAAGGATTTTCTCCTTTCACAAATCGGCCGCCAACAGCTCCGTAAGTCAACCGCGACTCTGCGAACTTGAAGCGGCGGCGATTCTTTGCGAACACAAGTGGCTTCCGCAGGCCGGTGAACGTCGAATTGGACTCGAGGAGAATGAACTCCGACACGTAGGGGCTGAGCTCGTTCCACCGGATTTCAAGGATGTCGAGTTCGTTGCTGAACAAGACAGCATCGAAGACACGCCTCGGCATTTCCCGGACGCCCCAGCCGTGGAGCTTGCATAGGCTCTCCATGGAGGCATTCTCATGGTGGTAATGGGGTATCATCTTGAAGGGTTTCGGAGGGGCCTCCCAGAGCGGGCGGAGGAAGTAGGTGATCTTTTGGCCATGGACGTAGATGATGAACAAGAGGATCGGAACGCCGACGAAGAGAAGCAACAATGCCTTGAGATCAAAGCCCCGGAGGGCGCACCGGAGCCGCGACATGCTCAGAGCTGCTTTCGAAGCCTGCAACAAATCAAAAAATCGTAGAGTCGATGAGAATGCTACGAACAATTAGGAACTCAATCGCCCTAATAAAAACCCACACAGATCCCTAATTTTGTGAAATTGATCGGCGGCACGCATTCAAGAAGCTCAAGCAACATACAAGTAAGCTTTTTCGATCTAAATTTCATATCGCAGGAGATCCAATGCCCTAAATTGCGAAAGAGAGAAAAAAAAATCCAATTTCGAAAAAGGAGAAGAGGAGGTTTAGATCTGCGAAACCTAGAGATCAGGAAAGATTATTACCCCTCCGCAGACGCTCCCGCAAATATCATCCGTCTTCTTGGAGCAATAAGGACAGCCGACCTCCGGCATACTGAAGAAAGCACAGTTCGGCAAAGAGAGGAAATTTTCTCCCGGAAAGATCCGCCTTTTCGCCTCCTCAAAGATGTTTCTTGAATAGATTGGACCAGCAGCGGCTTATAGAGTGCCGATCAGTTCGATCGCCGGCAGCTCCTCCCTCTCCTCTCCTCTCCTCCGCGCAAGATATTCCCTTCTTCTCTCTCTCTCTCTCTAATAATATTAACTCCAGTAAACAACACCACAAACCACTCTAATTATAGCCGTTTGGAAGGTGGGCGACTGGGCATGTTCTCCTCTCTCTCCCCACGCCGCTTAGTCTTCTCCCGAAGAAAAAAAAACCCTCCTCTTTTTCACCTGTTACCGAGCCAGCAAAGGTCCAAGAACACACTCACAGGAACTTGTGCAAAAATCAGGATGCGAATGCTTTGGAGGTCGAATCAAGGCGGCGAAGAAGATGATCGCAAGGGCGGCGGAGGAGGAACCGCTCGTGGCTTGCTGGCTGCTCCGAGTTCGATCGTGTCGTCGAAGCGTCGTCGCAGCGGAGGACGCCGCATTTATGGGCCGCAGTCGCCACTCAGACTGCGTCGCGTCGAAGAGATCAACGCGTTTTAACCGTCCATACACCTGGAACATGTCTATATCTCCGGACGCATTAAGGGAGTGTTTGGGAGAGCTTCTGCTAGCTGCTTTTTAGCTTCTAGCCATGCAAAAGTGCTTTTGAATGTTTGAGAATGTCAGATTCTGCTTTAACTTCTGCAACTTTTACTCAAAAGCTAGAAGCAACAATTTGATGCTTTTTTCTGCTTCTGCTTTTTTGCTTATGGTGTAGAATTAAAAGTTGACATTTATACCCTTAATAAATTTATTATTTTACATAATTACCATCCTATTTTTATATAATTTATATTTTTAAAAAAATTTATACATATTTGTATAAATTTATATAAATTTTATTATTTTATTATTTTTTATATTTTTATTAATTTTATATTTTTTTTAAATATATATATTATTAAAAAAAATAATTTTGATATAATATTTAAAATATAATATTAAATATATAAAATATTATAGATCATGTATCAAAATTATATTTAAATAATTGAAAAAAATTAATTTTGATAGTTTAAGGATATTATTATCATTTAATTAAAAACTAAGTTTAAAAGTGATTATTCACCAAACACTCATACTTTACCTTGTATCAGCTTTTGACTTCTATTTTCAAACACTGTATGTTTTAGCTTCTTACTAACTTCATGATAATCACTACAAGAATCACTTTTCAAGAAGTAAAAGCTCTCCCAAACACTCCCTAAAAGCCAGCAAATAAATTTAGTTGTTGAGCTACGATAGAGAGCGTGAAATTATAACGTGAATAACGTAATATTTTTTGTGCACATATTCAATTATCAATTGGACACCGACGACGGTCTCCGACTGCCGCCTCAAACAAAACTATAACCCGGAGGGTACGATGAATCCGTCGAGGATCGCTACAATTAAAGTGTTACGTCATCACGTTGAAAATTCACGTTGTCTATCATTTTTGAATTTAATAAATAGTATTTATTTGTTTTTTTGATGTCGGGCAGAATATAGATTATTCTGGGGCGAGAAGTTTCAGAGAAATTTACGAGAAAACAAATAAAAAAGTAATAACGAGATAATGAGTAGCCAAAACTGAGCTTAAACCTTATTGAGAAAAACAAGAACGAGAAGAGAAAAATAGAGATATAGCCGTAACGTGACTTAAGTGAAGAAAATTGATTCAATATCTAAAAAACTTCTCCTAAACATCATCTAAGCATGAGTTTATATAGCATTCATATCCCTAAAAAAACTCTAAACTAACCAGACTTAGTCTCCTAAAATTTAGGAACAAATTTAACCAACAAAACTTAGTTTCCTAAGATTTAGGAACAAACTAAAAAAAATATATAACCAATTAAAAAAACCTAACAAGACTTGGTTTTTTAAGATTTAGGAACAAACTAAATAAAAATATATAACTAATTAAAAAAAACCCTAAATATATAAATCTGAATATTATTTTGGATCCCCTCCTGCAACATTTTTTTTATAATCAAAATATCTACCATGCCTCCGGGGCTATGGTATAGCGGTAGGACGACTAATCACTATCCCAAGCATCCACAGTTCAATCCCTAGTTGCGGCGTATTTATAGGAATTTTTTCTCCAAATAGGGCGCGAATCCTGGGACGCTGGGCTTCTAGACCGCCCACCACGAGCGCTTGCCGATTTACCTTGCGGTCGGTGGGAAACTTCCGTGAAACCGGGTCGGTCGCCCGAGGTTGGAAAAACCTTGTTAATCATTTTTTGGCCCCCGGGACTATGGTGTAGCGGTAGGACGACTAGTCGCTATCCCAGACATCCGCGGTTTGATCTCTAGCTACGGCGTATTTGCAGGAATTTTTCGTCTATTTTAAGCATCCGCGGTTCGATCCTTAGCTACGGCGTATTTGTTGGAATTTTTCTTCCAAATGGGGCGCGAACTCTGGGACACTGGATTTCTAGATCGCTCACCGAGAATGCTTCCCGATTTACCCTGGTGCCCGATGGAAAAATTTCTGTGGGGTTGGATCGGTCGTCCGAGGTTGGAAAAACTTCGTTAATTATTTTTATAAAAATTTATTCAAACAGCTAATTTGTGTTTTAGATTTATTTAATGACCTATTAAATAAAGTTACAAATTATTTTTTTTTAAAAGATAAGTTACAAAATGTCCAAAATTATAAGCTGTTATTTGATTTTAATGTATATTTTAAAATGTTATGCTTAGAATCTTTTGGGTATCATTCTCCTTGGAATTTTATTTCCATTTCTTCAGCCCACTAAGCGAAGACTTTTATAGTTGACCAATCCATGGACTACTTCGCCAAACAAAATGCTAAGGAAACGACAAAAAGAAATTTCGCTAAAACACATCAATAAATTCCAAAGGTACGAGAAAATTAAGAGCCATGGAGCAATGCCATACAAGTTTGAGTCTTGGAGTCCGATAACTACTAAGTCAACGAGTATTATTTAATTTTTTTGAACAAGACTAATCGGGAAGACAACTGATCCGGCTCGACCTATGAAAGATTCCCATCGTCATCATCAAAGTAAATTCCAGAAGAATAAATGAATCATGACGAACGATTTAACATCACGAAAAATTCAAACACTCCAAATGTATCTATCTTTTCTCTTACATTGCATTGTGTTCCGAAAGGGACTAGCATTATTTTTCTTGATTGGTGATAATACTATCGAAAATATGCTATTGGAGATGAATGAATATCCTTTCATCACTTATACATTGCTTGACCAATCCACCGTTGACTTTTTCAGCACGCGGCCTTGGAATTTTCCGCTGGATACGGGAATCAGGCACTGAACCTAAAGTTTGAAGTTGACAATTAAAAAATTATTGGAAGTCTGATTGCTTTCGTACATGGAAATGATCACCAAATGGAATGCTGTGAATCGCCGCGACTGTTAAATACAATAAAACAGACACTTAAGCTGACAATAAAATATATAGATGCAGGAATATGATAAGAAAAGCGCAGAGTTTAGGGATAGTTATCCGGTTGAAACGCCGGCCTGCCGATTGTCCTTAGAGAATTGATTGTCGCCCTACGGTGCAAAGGCTCCTGGCTAAATTCCCCCAAGATCCGACAACCACGCAGCGTCGTAGGTGCACTCCAAGACGATCGCTGCCCGCGGAGACAACCTCAGATCGCACAAGGCGAAGCCTCAAGACCCAAAACCGAAGGAACGCTCGAGAACAGAAAAATGCTCGAAGAAAGGAAGAGAGAAGAAGCAGTGAATGAATGAATTGCTTCTTCCCCTTCTCCTTTTATAGATCCGAAGAGGCATGCCTTAGCCTCTTCTCTTTGAGGAATCGCGACCGCGCCTCGCGAGGAGTCGCACCGCGCGCGACACTGAGGAAGGTCGCAACTTCTCAAAAAAAGAATAAAAGAATAAATAAAAGGAAAGAAAAAATAAAACCAAACCAAATTGGTTTAGGAATCAAACCAAACCGAAATCTGCAAAATCAAACTGGGCCGCCCGCAAGCGCGAGGCTCACGGGCTGGGGATTTGCACCCCCCTGCATGCGTCGCGCCCGGTTTATGGATTTCCGGCCCAGACCCCCTGAAACCACCTGGTTTGGGCTCATCCGCGCATGCGTGTAGGTCCCTCTAAGCCATCTAAGCATGGTAGGAATGACTTGATATATAAGGTATTCCAACTCTCTTGGCTTAGCAATGTGGGACTAAACACATACACATCTCCTTCAATATAATTTGAAATTCTTAAACAAAAATCAACAGCCACTTCATCCACTATCCACCCATCGCCATGATCTGGTGTTCTAGGTTTCCGTTGGATGATTGCTACCTCACCGTCGAGTATAGACGTGCGAGTGTTGAGTTTGTAGTTGACTTTCCTTTTGCAAACGTTGACCTTCTTAGGTGCCCATTCAGTCGCAGTGTAATTAATTAATGCATCAGACTTTGGCCATTATCTTGTTCTCTAGATAACCACCATCGAACACCTTCATGACATCATTTGCCTAAGGAGAGGAGAGCAACATCGATGAGTTATTCAAAACAATTGGGCAAAAATCAAAAGAGCTCCAGATTTATCAAATGGTCAGATGGACATAAATTTTAAAAACAAACAAAAAATATCAAAAAGAACGCTATAACATTGTTGTAACAATTACAATTACCTTCTACAATATATAATAACTATTTGATAGCTACTATTGATATAACAAATAATGGAAAACTCCCGTGAAGAGTTTAAGGATCAACTAGCCGAAATACGTATTAGTTAAATTTGTCTAAAATAGGTCAATCTAAATAGGCTGGCCTACCAAGGGAACCCCTCTGTGGATATCTTCGATCAGATATCCCAAGAGGAGCCAACTCCCCACTCAGCTATTTTCGTGGCTTTGCTTCCAACACGCTCTGATCGGATATCTTCGATTGGATAACTCAAGGGTTCAACTCTTCACTTAGTTAATTTCGAGGCTCTGCTCCTCACCACGCTTCGATCGAATAGCTTCAATCGGACAGCTTAGGGGCTCAGCTCCTTCCTCGGCTACTTTCAAGACTCTACTCCTCACCACGCTCCAATTGGAGATCTTTGATCAAATAGCCAGTGGCTAAACTCCCCACTCGACTATTTTAGGGGCTCTGCTCCCTACCATGTTTTGATCGGATATCTCTGATCGGACAACTCAGGAGCCCAGCTTCCTACCTAGTTACTTTCGAGCCTTTGCTCCTTGCCACGCTTCAATTAGCCAGGGGCCCATCTCTCTCCCTTGACCCACCATCCCATTGATGGGCCAAACTCCCAAAAGCTCAATAGGACTTCTAGCCTATAAGTCCATTTCGACATTAATACTCTGCATGAGTTTGTCAAGAAGACAGTGGAGCTATACCTTTTCATAAATACAAGATACACCTCACATCTACAATAGGAGTGTCTGATATCGCAATAGTATGATGATTCGATGTGATGTTTAATAGCGATGTGATGTCTTTTTAACACGGAAATTATAAAGACATTATAAAAGAGGCTCATTTTTCGTCAGCGTAGGTAAGTAAAAAAAGCTCGCTAATACTCATACTTGAAATTCTCTTCTTGCATCTTCTTTCTGGGGTAGCTAACTTGGCCGTCGGAGTAGCTGCACTAGGGACCTCCCGGTCTGCTTACTGACGATTATTTCCTCTTCTCTTTTGTGATCCCAGGTGATCGATTGGTGACTGTGTTGCGCAAGAGCAAAGAAAGGTATTGAATCGATTGGGCAATTGATGCAGACCTTCTTAATCGATTAGGTAATCGATTAAACCTGGGAAAATAGCCGTTGAACGGCTGGATCTGACGTGGTAATCGATTGGTAACCTTAAGTCGCGGGTACGATTTTAATGTAACTCCACTGTCTTCACCCATTTTTGTGACCTCTTGAGGATAAAGTACTGTTGCTTTTCCAAGCATTAAGAGATGATTCCAAGCTAGAAGAAAGCAAGAAAAGCAAAGAGAGCGCATTGTTGTAAATTTTGTAAGATTTCATTTGTTATTTGCTTGTTCTTTGTGTTGTGTTCTCCGTGTAAGTTTATACGAGGCTTCTCCGCTTCAAGAAAGAGACTTTCATTGTGGATGTGAGAGTGAAGAAGAGTGGATCCTTGGATTAGTTACCTCAAGAAGGTGGATACTAAGTAAAGAAGAAGGTATTAGATATTGCTTGAAGTTTCCGTAGCGACAAATTACAAATCATCGACGAAGCGATTGAAGTCATTCACCCCACCTCCTCTAGCTCTCGATATGACCTCACATATGGTACACCTCCACTATTTCTGATATAGAGAGGGGCAACCTTGACCTCATCCTCTTAACCTACGAAGTGCATAAAGATCATAGGATCATCATTCCCAACACCCTTGACCGACCATCTTCCACCTTTAGGGGTTTTCACCCTATTTAAAGACCAGATGATCGGTGGTCTTCGCTTCCTTGCATCCTTTCATCTGCGAAGTCATCCTTTACTTCCAAATTCCCTTATTACAGCTTACTCCCAACTCAATCCGAGTGTTATACAGTATGATAATTTTGTTCCATTTGTACTGTGTCCCTCTGAACCCTCGTATTTTTTATTTCTTTTACTACCCCAAGAAGAATGAGACAGATTCTTTTCCTTCCAATCTCGCCTGAAGGCGTTGTTATTCCACAAAGCCTCTTCCTCTTTAAAGGGATGGAAATCTCACTATATTTTTATTAGTTACGTTCCTCCCCCATCTTGGCTGACCGACTGGATAGAAGAGTTGCCTGAGCCCCAATGTTAAAAAAACTTTCAATTAGACCTGCTCTTTCTAGAAGCCTACGAGAAGTTGGTGGGTTTTATTAGAGTAAAAGAAGTAGAGAGAGAAGAGAGGTAGAGAGAAAGAAAGAGATAACAAAATAATTTTCTTGATTGAAAAAACTTGTCTATAAGATATACAATTTATAGGGACCTTAGGAGACCTAGTCAAATGAAAAATTAATAACGAAACTGTTAATTAATAGATTTATAAAGAATCTGTCAATTAACAAATTAATAAGGAAAATGTCTAATAATATAATAATATAAATTTATTCTCTTTAATCTCTTTTACCCCCCCCCCCCCCGATAAACTTAACGGGAGATCTCGGACGTTGAGTTTGCATGATAATTTGCTAAATCGTTGTTTGGATAATGACTTGGTAAAGATATCAGCAATTTGATCTTCTGTAGAGATATAAGAAACAGATAATTGTTTGTTTGCCACGCGCTCTCGAACAAAATGATAATCAATTTCAACATGTTTTGTACGAGCATGAAAACTGGATTTGATGTAAGATATGTTGCTCCAATATTATCACACCAAATTTTTGGTGCAATATCTGATACAAGATGAAGTTCCGAAAGAAGAGATTGAAGCCAAATAATTTCTGATGTTGCATTGGCTATAGCTTTATATTCAGATTCAGTGCTTGAACGGGATACTGTAGGTTGCTTTTTTGAATTCCAAGAAATAAGATTTCGTCCAAGAAATATTGCATATCCATTAGTAGATCGTCTATCTTCAGGAGAACTAGCCCGATCCGCATCGCTATAGGCATGTAAATCTCGAGATGAGTGTTGATATAAAAGAAGACCACGTAGAATAGTGCCTTTGAGATAACGAAGTATTCTCTTCACACATTCCCAATTTTGTTCAATAGGAGTATGCATGAACTGACAAACACGATTTACTGCAAACGTAATATCAAGGTGCGTAATAGTAACATATTGTAAAGCTCCAACAATACTTCGATAAATCTGAGGATCAGTCATCACTGAAGAGGAAGAAGGTGTAGAGACATTATTTGGAGCAATAGGTGTAGAGATCGGACATGCTCCATCCATTTTAGCTTTTTGAAGAAGCCCAGTAATATATTTGCTCTGAGAGAGGATATAACCTTCATCATGTGGAATAAGTTCAATACCAAGAAAAAAACTAACATTTCCTAAATCTCGAATAGGAAATTCCTGATTGAGAAGGCTTAATAAATTTAAGATGCCCTTTTGATCATTGCCAGTTAATAGAATGTCATCCACATAAATAAGAAAAAATATCATAGATCCATCATTCTGTCTGTAGAATAGAGAGGAGTTAGTTTTTGATCCAGAAAATCTTGAGCCTGTAACCATTTAGATAATCGATGAAACCATGCATGAGGAGCTTGCCGAAGACCATATAAAGATTTCTTGAGATGACAAACATGAGATGGAAATTGTGGATGAACTCAGGTGGTTGTTCCATAAAAATCGTTTCTCAAGAATACCATGAAGAAATGCATTAGAAACGTCTAATTGTCGGATAGACCAATTAGAACTAATAGCTATTGATAACAATAATCTGACAGATGTAATTTTGATGACTGGGCTGAAGGTGTCATTGAAGTCAATACCTGGTTGTTGATTAAATCCATTGGCTATAAGGCGAGCTTTATACCGTTCAAGAGAACCATCAATGCTTAAGACGGAATATTCATTTTGAGCCCACAACATTCATAGACGGAGTGCGCGGAACTAGGCTCCATGTTCCATTGCGAAGAAGTGCATCAAATTCTGTAGACATTGCATTACGCCAATTTGGATCCTTGTTTGCTTGTGTAAAGCAAGTTGGTTCAATAGTTTTTGAGGAAACCACTAGAGCTCGAGGAAGAGGATATCGAGTAGCCATTGGTGGTCATCGTGCATATATGTCACTTAAGGGAAGCATACGACGAGGAGCATTATCATCCGAATCACTTGTTGACGGTGATGAGGAAGTGGGTTGGCATGGTGAGTTTGTTGTTGAACCTGTATTATCCGGGGATCCAGAGCTAGAGAGCATATTATCTTCGGCTGGTGAGACTTCTAAGATTGGAGCAACAACTTGAGGCGATTCTGATGGAATAGGAGAGTTATTAGGGAGCTCCGGAGTAGGACCTAGGATGCCCTCTTTTTTGATAATGTTGGGTGACATCAAGAAAGTACCACCTGTATTTGGAAAAGAGATTAAAAAGGCTACCGAAAAAGGGAACAGAGATTCATCAAAAGTAACATGTCGTGATGTATATATCAGTCCAGTTGATATATGTAAGCAACGATACCCATGATGCATATTACTATAACCAAGGAAAACACATAATAATGAACGAGAGTCAAGTTTATGTTTAGAGTAGGGGCGTAACCATGGATAACATGCGCAACCAAAGATTCGAAGAAAGATGTATTCAAGAGTTTGATTATAAAGTTTTTCCAAAGGACACTTATGATTGAGCAATGGAGTAGGAAGTCGATTTATGAGATATACTGCAGTACAAACAGCTTCATCCCAAAATTTACGCGGAACCGATGCATGATGAAGAAAAGCTAAGGCAGTTTCAACTATATGTCTATGTTTTCTCTCAGCAGAGCTATTTTGTTCTAGAGTGTGAGGGCAAGAGACTCGATGAACAATTCCACAAGAGACAAGATGACGATGAAGAGCTTGATATTCTCCTCCCCAATCAGAATGAAGAGAGAGTATTTTGCGATTAAAATATCGTTCAACTTGTTTTTGAAAATTACAGAATATATCAAATAAATCAGATTTTCTTTTCATAGGATAAAACCAAGTGTATTTACTAAAATTATCAATGAAAGTAATATAATATAAGAAACCTTGGTTAGACAAGATAGGTGCAGGACCCCAAATATCAGAATGAATTATTTCAAGTAGAAAATTGGAAACGCGTTCAGATGAAGAAAAAAGTAACTTATGACTTTTAGATTCCATGCATGCCTGACATGAATGAGATGGAGATAAAGTAAAGGAAGTAGGTAAATTATACTTATTTATGATCGACTGAATAATACGAAGGGAAGGATGACCAAGGCGAGCATGCCAGGCTGGTTTATTTGCGCGTTCACCAATAAAAGCTTTGATTGAAGAATTTTGAAGATAGTAGAGACCATTTTTTATTTTTCCAAGAAATACAGTAGTATTTGTTCCTCTATCTTTTATAAGATAATGATCATGATGAAATTCAAAAAAGACATTGTTATCAAGGGAAAACTGACGTACGGAGAGTAAATTTTTAGTAATGGATGGAACATGAAAGATGTTACGAATGTGAAAAGTACGATTAGATAAATAAATGTATGTGTTTCCATGATTAGTAATATGCAAACCTGAGTCATCACCTATTTGTACCGTATTCGAACCAGTATATGGTAGTACTTCTGTAAAGATAGTCTGATGTGACATGATGAGTTGCTCCAGTGTCAATATATGATATATCATTCAGTAGATAAAAATTTTGAAGGTTTACCATTAGTAGGCATAGATGAGAGAACTTTAGGACTGACTTGTGAAGTTAAAGATCTTCTTAAAGTTGAAGGACCACCGATGAAGGTTCTGTCGAGTCTTTTAGGACATTGAATACCAGTATATCCAATTTGGAGACAAATTTGACATCTTCTTAAAGCTGAAGGACCACCGATGAAGGTTCTGTCAAGTCTTTTAGGACATTAAATACCAGTGTGTCCAAATTGGAGACAAATTTGACATCTCTGAACATTCAACATCAAAATAATAATAAAGAACCAAAAATTATTGTAGCTTGGGCCAAAAAGCAAGGAGACTATTCCTCTTTCCCCTACTTTCTCGTCATGAGTTGGCGGGTGATAAAAACAAGGAATGAGGATGACGAGCAAAAATTAAAAAAATAGAGGAGGAAGTTTTTTTTCTCGAAAAAAAATGGTGATAGCAAGCGTCATATGAAAAAGAAGAAAGACGTTACATAAAAATAGTGACACGTAAGGTATGAGGAGCTATGGCTCTGATACCATATTAGAGTAAAAGAAATAGAGAGAGAAGAGAGGTAGAGAGAAAGAAAGAGATAACAAAATAACTTTCTTGATTGAAAAAACTTGTCCATGAGATACACAATTTATAGGGATCTTAGGAGACCTAGTCAAATGAAAAATTAATAACGAAACTGTTAATTAACAGATTTATAAAGAATCTGTCAATTAACAAATTAATAAGGAAAACGTCTAATAATATAATAATATAAATTTAATTTCTTTAATCTCTTTTAGGTTTGATGTTCGACATCAACCTCCTTCTACAAGAGGGAATGCTCTATGATTTGTTCAGGCTTAGCCAGATCTATGTCGGGCTGCCCTACACTTTCAGTAAGCTTTTACTTAGTACTTAACCTTTGATGCTAACTGAGCCTTTCTTCCTTTTTTGCAGCTAAGACCATGTGGAAAGCTAAATTGAGCATAACTCTCTGACTGGACGACGAAGAGCTAGTCTAAAGAGAGCTCTAGCCGATCGATTGTTCTGTTATGACAGGCGACAACGATGATATGGCTAGCACCGGGAGTTACCTCCAAAACACCCTTCAATGGTGCCCGAACTTGTGCCTTCTGCATCCACCGAGGATGTGCCTTTGCGGCTGAGGCGTAAGAGGTGCAGACCAACGACCCCATCTATTCAAATCCTATTACCCCCAACCCAGACCCTGTACTTCTTGGGGACACTTTGAGCCCCCTCAATATAGTCTCAGACTCTCGCTCCATAGTGAGTTATAAGCGAGTTTCTCAGTATCTAAACAATCGTGTCTAGTCGGACGTGACACACTGACACTCCACGATCTGTATGGCCAACCGATTGGCAGTCTCAGACTCTCACTCCTTAGCGAGTTATAAGCGGGTTTCTCCATGCCCAAACATTCATGTCCGATCGGACGTGGCGCTCCACAATCAGTGATCTCGTTGAAGAGCGGTGAGAAGGAAACGTCGGTGAGATAGTGGAAATGATGAACGTGAGAAGACCGCCAACAACTGCAAGAACACTCACAAAAATCGTTAGAGGCAGGTCAGGAGAGTCTCAGCACAGACACTCCGACGCTCAAGTCAATAGCCAACAAAAGTAAGCTAAAGCAAAAAGCAAGTGGAGCAAAAATGAGGATCAAAAGATGAAAACTTAGATACCTGCATTGTCGAGGAGGGATCCCTTATATATAATATCTCTCATGGTCCCCACTCCCAAGAGATGTTATGTTGATAAATGAAGTTGTCCTACTATAATATTTTCTGTATGGAAACAATTGTATCAATACAGTATAATGATTATTTGATTTTTAATGCGTATTTGTCAGGGATTTGCTTCTATTTGTTTATGATATTGACATTTTTGTGTCGTATCTTCTAGAAGAAGGGTCTCTTAAGGGTGTCTGGCCCAACGAACTGGCTAACCCATGGGCTTAATAGGCTAATGGCCTAATGGGCTAGCTAGGCTTTTTTCGTTTGGTTAGGATATCTGAGCATGTTTTAGTACCTTGCCCGTTTTGGTTAACCTCAGAGGATTATTGAAATCTGACTAGATCCTTCCCACTTTTGGGTCTAGTCGGTTATACCCTTCTGACTTCTTGAGGTAAATTCATTTAATGGCCGGCTCGTACCTAGATTGCCCCCTCGTCTTTAAGGAGGTTGACCGACGAGGCCGGTCTGCCTGGTCTAAGTTTCTCAACTATCCGAATAGCCCCAACTCCATTCCATTCGAGGAACTTCATCTTTTGGGTTAGGTCCGACTGGACTTTATCTCTGGAGCTTAGTCCGACCGGACCTCTTTTCTTGGGCTAGGTCCGATCGAACTTCCTTCCTTCCTAGTGTGGTCGGCCCGATCAGCCCTCCGGCCCACGGGATTTGACTTCGACCTCCATGTTAGCCCATAACCTTGCCCTCCCTACCTACAGGAAAGCCTATCTAAAACCATCTAGACCAAACCATATTTCGCCATATCATACATTTCTTTCAGTGTTTATTTGTGTTTTTTTTTCTAAAAAGCATAGAAAACAATAATTCTTTTATTTGAAAAAATAAATATTTATAAGTTTTATTTTTTGGCAAAAGAGAAATTTTGAAAGCATAACAACCATATTTCTTAAGCATAAACTCCAACAAGTAGAAAATTTTACAATAAAAAAAGTGTTGACAAGCCATATATGACAAACATAGAGCCATGTTTGGTAAACATATTACAACCATCAAATATATTGTGCTTCCATAATTATATTTCTTTATCACATTACAATATCAACACTAATTAACTACTATTAATCAGATGTACTAACAAATAAATCAGGTACACGATCAAAAACATCAAGTTCACAATCAATAATACCAAGACCAATCTCGATACATTTCAATTTCCTAGATTATGCCCATGATAGCGGAAATAAGAGTATCTCACTCACATCCAGAGAAACTTCTGAAGAGTATAGCTTCATTCTCACTCTTGTCAGAATAGACGAATCGATCTAGTTGATCATTTTCTAACTTCTGTAGCTGTTCATCACAAGTTTTTGATCTCCACAGTGCCATGATTGTCCTGAAAATTAATCAAGAACATATTGGCTAAGCATTATAATGATATAATTGATTTCTAAATGCAAACCTGCTTGCTCTGTCGAATGATTTGTATGATTGGAACTGAAACTTTAACCTCCCTTCATCGTCGATCGATTTAGCACCATGCCGAGCATCAAGTCCTCGACCATTCCTCAAGATAATCAGGAGTGCCGAGGTGCCAACCGCCATAAAAGAGGGAGGAGCCACTTGAATGCACTCAATGTCTCCCAAAGAAAGAAGAATTTGGTTTTATAACCAAATAGATTGGAGTAAAATCCAAAGATCCTGGCAGATAGAAAATTTTTCCCCTGATCGATGAACAAAGTATGAGATGAGTAATTAATGTAAGGTTCAATGTTTTAGCATCAACAAAAAGAACTGAAACCTGCAATGGCAACTTCCTCTTCAAACAGCATGAGAATTCATGGACGAGAAATTCCTCTGATGGCAACCCAAATAGCTTCTGAAATGTCGAGTTCTTGTGAGACGACGGAGGATTCATCTACAAATTGTGCAAGAAGAGATCGTCAATATAATTAATCTCACTCTATTCTGCTGCATGATATTATAAGTTTTCATGAGCTTACTTTCTTTCCAACTTCCTTTTCCATCTTTTGTAAATACTCGCGAATGATTTCGTCTCCTCCAGCATTCTCCACAAATATTCTCAAATGCAATTTGCTCTGAGAAGATCGAGCGAGTTTTCCTTCGAGAGGAATCCAACAATCAGCGAGTTCAGCAGAAGAATGTTTCAGAAACTTGATTTCTGCATGCCCAATTGGGATTTCTTGATCAAAAGGACTGTCGAAGCTAAACACTTTGACGTCTAATACAGATGGTGGTTCTTGCATCGCACTGAACTCGAGTATCTCTGCACAATTCTTGAATGAGCTAGCTAGTAGCAATTATTTATATTACACGACGAATGGTGGGGGGAAGAACTTCAAGCTAACCATTCCATTTAGGGGTTTCTGTTTGAAGCTGAACTGAGCTCGTCTTACTTCTACCATTACAAGTAAACACCACATAAGGATTTGATGGTAATCTACATCCTTCGATCAAGGCTATTGTGAGCTGCCATCCATCACCGTGCTCTTCGAGTCCATGATCATTCCCTGAAAATTAAGTATACATGATCCACAGTAAAACAAAAAAGATGATCTATGAAGAACATCAGAAGAAGGGAAAATTAATTAATTAACCTCTCTTTAATCTAGCTCGTATGAAGTGTGAAATCATCTTCAAAACTCTCTCCAATTGAAGAGCAAGAACTCCACCAGTGATCATCTCGCAGAATGTGTCTGGCAGGTCTAAGCCATCGAACTCTAAGTCTGATAGGAGAATGTGGCAGAGCATATACGAACCTAATAAAACAGTGGAAAATACTGTAAAATTACACAAGTACTTCAAGTACAGTGTGCAGTCTGATTGATAGTTCAACTGTAGTGGTTCTAACAACTGATCCGATGAGCTGAGCGGCTTGATGAACTGTGATAGTGTCTGAGAAAAGATCTGGTAGCTTTCCTTGAATCCTTGTCGAGCAGTCCCCTCGATAAAGCTTTTCATGACGGTGTTTCGATGAAAATCAATGTCCCATGAAACAACAAGACGCGAGCTTTTTTCTCCCAAAGATGAATCCGGACCAGGTGTGATTTTGTATAGCAAAAGGACTTGAAAACAATCACCATATGGAACATCTGGAGTGGTGACCCGATTTAGAATTGCAAAGTTCTTCCCATCTGCCAGGAGATACACTTGTTCCTCTATCACATCGACTGCTTTGACCAACTTGGCGGCGGCTTTTGTGTAGGTAACACACCTTGAGAAACATGGATCGTCGTCGGGTTTCCATCGCCATGAGCTTTCTTCATAGTTCCTAGTTTCCTGATGCTCGGCTAGCTCTCTTCTGAATTGTGAATTAGGCTCGTGTAGCAGAGAATTAAGATCCTTGGGTTCTGTTGCATAGGTCTGGTCGAGAAGAACACCTCGTTGAAGATTTTTTGGAAGGGCAGTTTGATGCCTTGCTTCCAAGGTTTTCATAGCATCCTCAAATGTGGCATCGAGGGGGTTCGAATCTGAATCTGTAGGACTTTCGACGCCAGAAAGTGTCTCAGAAGATGCTTTGCTTCCATCGTTTTGCATATCTTGATGCGTATCAGGGACGACTTCCATAGGAAGGACCTGAACCCGGACGCGGCCGAGCAACTCCGCCCCTCCTCAACCGCCGGCCTCCACCGTCGCGGAAGACGCTGAGCTTAAGCTTCAAAGCGCCGCCTTCGTGTTCGTCACCATCCGCCGGCCGGAAGATGAACTCTTGGTTCCAAACAGGGTTAATTGAGCGTCCCGGTGACGATCCTCGTCCGCGCCTTGTGCGGCTTACCGAGCTTTATCTTCGCGCAGATGGCGGCGGCGGGAGATCCCCGGCTTCGGCTACGGACGCGTCGCGGAAGCCGGCACAACGCATGCAGCGGTGGAAGCCGGCACGTGGAGGTTGAGAAAATTGCAATTTGGTCCTAGATGTTCCAGATTTTTCATCACTTCTGAGAATCTAATAAATTCGTTTCACCTGGGCCTATCTAGTCCGAAAATAAAGTGCGACTCTTCAAGCCTTAACTCTTCTCCCTCGATTTGGGATCCCTTGCCGTTTGAGCTCCTCTGATCTACAATTTCTTAATGCAATTTATTTATTGTCGAACTGTTAGTTTTAATTTCATTGCTTATACTATAATACATCACTACTTTTATATTATGATTATAGAATTAGTGTATGAGGTTAATATTA
Source organism: Boesenbergia rotunda (assembly GCA_024364735.1). Lineage (NCBI taxonomy): Eukaryota > Viridiplantae > Streptophyta > Magnoliopsida > Zingiberales > Zingiberaceae > Boesenbergia > Boesenbergia rotunda. The sequence continues at coordinate 636,139 of JAGFNQ010000761.1, forward strand.
TTAATTCAGGGATTTAATTGTGAACTTTCAACTCTGTATGAGGAGCTGCAGCTAAAGGCCGTCGACGGTGCGCTGCAGGCTGTTGATGCATGTACTCCCATCGCTGCTGCTCCGGGAGGCTCATCACCATTATCATCGATCTCCGGCTTCAGCCGCTGGCACCGGCCAGTGTCGACGACCATGAAGCAGCACCCACACCACTGTTGGGGTTATTTGGACAGCAGTGGATTTCTAGAAACAAGATATTGTGATAATAATTTTTAAAGAAAATACGGGCTATCTGCTCTGCCCCTTAATTTTTTTCAGAATGCCTTTTTTTTTGGCTTACAATACTTGAAGATTTAATCCCCTTAAATAAACTTTTTAGGATGGATCTAGAGAACCCATTTACTCTACCTCTTTCACCTACCACGACCATTAAGTGCATTGACAAATTTAACATCGAGATTACTAATTACATTATATTTAACACCCCCTCTTAATTTGTAATCTTGAGAAAGTCTTTAAACAATGGTCTTGCGTCTGGATAAACTCCAAAGCGATCTCCTTCTTTAATATCATTTCTCTAATAAAATGGTGATGCAATTCAATGTGCTTCGACCTTGCATGAAACACCGGGTTCTCTGTCATAGCAATGGCTGATTGATTATCACATAACATTGTTGTTGGATGAGCAACCTTCTACTGTAATTCCAGCAATAACTTTCTTAACCATACTGTTTCATGAATAGCTTCATTTGCTACAATATACTCTGCTTCAGTAGATGATAACGCCACTGTAGATTATCTCTTCGAACTCCAAGAGATGGGTCTTCAAATAGTGATTCTTTTATTTGAAAAAATAATTATTTACAAGTCTTATTTTTTTAGCAAAAGAAAAATTTTGAACTCCAGGAGATGGGTCTTCAAATAGTAATTCTTTTATTTGAAAAAATAATTATTTACAAATCTTATTTTTTTTTAGCAAAAGAGAAATTTTGAAGATGTAACAACCATATCTAGCAAGTCATAACAGTATAATTGAACTCTAACAAGTAGTAATTTTTTACAATAAAAAAAATGTTGACAAGCCATATCTGGCAAGTCATATTTGGCGAACATATTACAACTATTAAATAGAATGTACTTTCAAAATCATATTTCTTTATCACATTACAACACCAACACTAATTAACCACTATTTAACCAGATGTACTAACAAACAAATCAGGTACATAATCAAAAACATCAAGTTCACAATCACTAATACCAAGACCAATCTCGATACATTCCAATTTCCTAGATTATGTCCATGATAAAAAGTGTGTTCACTCCTTAACCTTGATTTTATCAACTCTATTCTTGCCAACTCCTAAACATATATGACTATTATCTTCATCAAACATAGTATCAATCATCACCCATTTTAACCCGTCATGATGCTTACATTTATAATAGAGTCTTTTTGGATTCTTGGTCGATCTAGATACTAACACCAATGCTCTTAATCTGCATTCCCGATATGTTATATTTTCAAATTTAGTATTATTGATACTATTATCCTTGATGATGACATGAAATACCAACCTTATATTCAAAATTTCATTAGTTAAGCAAAAAAGGGGGGGAAAAACATAGTATTTATCTCTAAACTGATGAAATACATTTATTAGTTGAGCACAGTCTAAAATTAATGCAATAAGTAAATTGGGACAAAAAAAAAGGTAGGGTACCCAATATGAATATGTAATTAAATTCAAACTTTCGATTTATTGATTCCCCATACTATTCAGCTAAAATAATGGCACAGTAAACATAACTTGTTTATTGGTTACTAAGAAATAAAAAGGCAGAATTTATAAAAGCCCTCCAAAAAATATTCAATTAGAGTAGACATTTTCATATACGCAGCAGCCACTCCAGATGTTATAATACTCTCAAACCAAAAGAAATCTAATTCTCGACCATTTTCCAACCCAATAATAAAGAGATTGAACAATTTAATACATACCCAAATATTGTAGCCCTAAATTTTGAGAGGAGCTTGTCGCTACCCGAAATTTTTCAATCAGTTTGAAGGGAAAGTGCTCGTTTACGGGTTGTGACTGAAGGGATGGGAAAAAGGTATTGGAGTGCAAGTCAGAGCAACCTGAAAGGAGACGGGCTGAATCCTTTGCTAGGTTTGAAGCCTCCTTCATTGCATGTTTTCACTAAGAGCAAGGGAGACGGGCCACGCAATTTCACTTTGCTCGCTGAGTTCCTTTGCTGAACAATTTGAGTCCGATGATTCTCTTCTCTTCATAAGCTCGCTCGGAGGAAGAGAAAGGAGAATTTTCAGCAACATAAGCTTTATCTTAGGGCTGGACGTTTGTAGGGAAAAGAAAAGAACACTAATAAAGCAAAAAAAAGGAGAGAGAGGAGGACTGAGCTAGAGAGAGGAGGACTGAGCTAGAGATTTCCACACCGGGACATCGTTCGCTGTCTATTTTCGCTCTTTTCATTTAAGTTCTGCATCATTACTCTATATATAAATCTCAACATTTGAATCTGTTTGTTGTTAAAACCTCAACAGTAAATTAGAAAGATCCATGCAACCACTCCAGATCGATCAACTTGATCACCACCATCGGCAACCACGGGTGGTGGAGGTACGCCGCCTTGTACACCACCGTGCTCCCGCCACTCTCGGAATTTCAACTTCAACTCAAATGACTACTCACTGAGAATTGTGAAGATATTCAAGTCGTAACAGGAGGTTCCAAGAACAGCTCCTCGCAATTAAACATCAACTCGTTCTCAAACCTCTGCAACACAAATCGCTCCTCCTGTGTGATAAGGCTAGTGACACTGCATACGTTCACAGAGAAGGGATCTCGCCCTGTTCGTCCAGCTCGGTGGAGATAATCAATGACGCTTCTTGGTAGATCGAAATTGTATATATGTGTCGTCTGCGGCAAGTCGAAGCCCCTGCTAGATATATCTGTTGAGACCAAAAGATACTCTTTTTCTCTAATTTCCTGCCAAAGGAATTATTTGTAATGTATAGACCATACATCCGTGTAAGCATGACGGTGGAGTTATTGCCCACACGGACGTAACCGAGTTGATATGCAGATGGTAGAATTGTGGAGTTATCAAGAAATATTACTGTGCAAGTATATTTACCGAGAAGGAGCTCGCTCGAGCATTGATGTTCATGTCATCATCTAAGAGAAAAACCTCCAAGTCTCCTTCATAAGAGGTTTGTAGGAAATCCAGGACAACAGTCGTTGGAGGTGGATGCCCTAGCTTTTTCGATTTCTCAGACTGTTCAAATATAAAAGGAAGTATACGGGGCAAATTGTGGCATTAGAATATGATAAATGGGATTGTACAATATGGATCCTAGAAAATAATTTTAACAAAGTAACTCTAATAAAGAAACTCTTTGAGTTTGCTTAAAAGTAGCAACATTAGTATCAACCTTACAGTAGCGAAAACTTCTTGATGGAGACTAATTCATCAGAGTATTTATGCAAAGACACTATTACTTTGTTGCCGTATAGAATGGAAACGCACTGGCTAAACTGTCTTGGAATTTAAAATGGTGGTTTAACGTGGAGACTTGGAAGTCCATATACTGATATACATCTTATTTTTAAAAAATATCTCCACTTTAGTCAAGCATATGCATGTGACAGCGTGGGGAAATGAGGATATAGGCAATTTGATGGAATAAAGTGGAGACTTCAGAAAAAAAAAATGAGAGTACATGAAATGCCACTGTGTGAACTGTACAAACAATTTACCCTAAAGTACTGCACAAACTGCTAAGATGCGACAAGCATCTACATATATGGAGAATGTTTCCAGGTGCTAGACACAAAGGGATGGAAGATAACAGGTACATCGACCCTTTTGCCAAAAATTAACATGAAAGAATCTTTTTGGTAGAAGATTTGTTTAGCAAAAAATTTCTAGTAGCTGTTGATAGAAAAAATACAAACAGAAACAAACCTGTTCACTGACAAAAATTATACCCGACTTTGGTGCATCATACTTGAGCAAGTACTGTAAAATAGATAGTCTGTCTTTCTTCTTGCAAATCTGCAGTAAAGTAATGATTCGAACAGAAAGAAATAAAACTACATTAGTTTGGCTTAACATAGAAGAATGGTTAATCATATCGAAATATTTGAATTATATTAATATGATCTGACTGAGCATTTAAAATTTTCATGGTCCATCATCAATAAGGTGATACAAAAATCTTTGGAAAGGTAGGGAGTGGCATTTGAACTTTTGCTAATTTAACAAAATGTCGTACCACAAATTTGTGATGAAGTTGCGAGGGCATGGGCTCCACAGGGTTCACGTGGATGTGAACCACATCATTCTGAAATAACAAAGATTAATTATAGATAGTAGATGAAATTTACAGCCTTTAATGAAATGGATACGACCTGTTTAACGTTAATAGAAAGTTAGAAAATGGAGAACCTTGGTCCACTTTTGCTGTACACAATCATGAAGAAACCGATTGTGCTGAGGAATAGATGCGCTAGCAAGAACAGTCTGGCGAGTATCAATTGTTGAATACAATCCCAAGAGCTTTCTTAGAGGGTACACTTGTTTAGATGAATGGAACATAAAATCAACCTGCCAAGGTACGCTGTGCGTCAATATGATGTCACAAAGGAATTAATGAAAATCAACTGTGCAACAATAGGTGATAATTTTGCAAATGTATTGTGTAGGTAAGGTTTTGTTAGTGTTAGCCCTAGAGTCAATTATGAGATAATTGTCTAGAGAACATTTTATATTATATTTTATTTGATAAAAATAAAATTTGATTATTATATTTATTTCATGATTGTGCCCAATGCATAAGTATAATAATGTCCTTCGGTAGTAAGTTATGATCTACATTATATCAATTGGTTGAATTAATAGTGAGATGATGTAGAGAACACTACTCTTAACTATTACTAGTTAAGTATTAATATTCAAGGACGGTATTAATGCATTGAGACTAGCATGTAGGGCAATTGATGACTTAATCTCACAAGTCATGGATATGGAATATCTAGTTGACACATGGGTATACATTAGAGAATGTGTACTAAATTAACCCGCCATGAGAAAGTTTCATGGATCGTTATATGAGTGTCATAAACTTTCTCATGTGACTATTAGTATGAATAGTCCTTAGACCTGAAATCACTACGGTTCCCTACATGAGGAGTTGTGTGCTTTGGTATCAACAAACGTCACCCGTAACAAGGTGGACTATAAAGGCGATTACTGGGTATGCAACAAATTATGCAGAGGGATGTGAGTGATGTAGATGAGATCTATCCCTCCCTTATGACAGGAGTGATATCTGTGGACCCCTTAATCGAGTAGGACTACTAAATACATGATCATGCTCAAATGAGTCTATATAAAATATTGGACTCATTTGCTTGAGTGAGTCTACTTAGTGATCAAAAAACACAAAGATTGATTAGAGGATGACAAGGTCTATGCCTTATTGATCAATCTAGATATCGAGGATAGAAGGACAAAGTCATATATTATGATAGTCACTGAAAGGTTATGTCGGATCTCGACATTCTCGTCACTTGGGTAGCAATGATACATTACTAGATGTCGCTCATGTTTATATATCTAAAGTGGTTTAGATACATTACCAACGTTACGAGAACATATTGGGTCACACACAAAGGACACGATAACTCGGAGATAAATTGAATTTAGTTCGACTAAATTGTGATCCTAAATTGGATTAATTAAGTTAGACTTTAATAAATCCAATTGAATTGAGGGATTGAGTCTAATCCAAGTTAGACTCTTTTAGATTACAATCAACCACTTGAGAATAAATAATATTCATTAAAAGGTTAATGAATATTACTATTAGAGGAAGAGAATACGAAAAAACCAAATTGAACTATTCTCTTCATTAGATGAAGAGAAGATGGAAAAACCAAATTGAGTTATTCTTTTCATTAGATGAAGTGAAGATGCAAAACCCAAATTGAATATCAAGATATTCATTGAGTTTTATTGGCATTCACACTAGATTCATCTTCACTTAGATGACTATAAAAGAGTCTCTTGTAATGAGACTAATGGTCATGCTTCTTCTTCTTCCTCCCTCTCCCTCTTGGCTAAAACCCTCACTTTGGGGTTTTGGTGTTTTGTGAGTCATCCTAAGTTGCTAGCACAACTAAGGTGGCTCTTCTCCGAGGCGTAGATCGTGTTCGTATAGATATTAATAGAGACACGGACACTTGAACGTGAAAGAAATCCGACGAACCAAGGACGAGCGGGATAACCGAAGGGCACGCAACAAAGGTATAACCTTTAGTTAGATAGATCCAACTTTATATGAGTTTTCTTTCGCATGGATCGCTCGAAGGGATCTCAATTTTCCATTGTATTTTTTAAATGTTTTTTGCCTAGAAATCCCTACAGGTTTAAGTGGCTAGTTAAATGCAATTAGAAACATAAGACTATAAGAGTGTGAACAATATAAAGCATACCTCGCATGGGGATATCAGAAAGAAACATGGCAGTTCAACAAATCCTCAAGCAATATTAGGGGTTTGATGCAGATGAGTTTTCAGAATCTTGGTTCATTCATAGATCAAGCTGGAATAATAATTTGTATTTATTGATATAAACGTTTAAATAAGTGATCATGCTCAAATGCATCAAAATGAGCTGGAGTTAAGTGGAAAAAAGGCTTTGATTGAATAAAGATGAATAAATTGTCTTTGGATTACTGAAGACGAGATTGGAGATTTGATACCTTGCAATGTTTATCAATTTCAAAGAGGAATTTGCTTCTCCTCCAATGCTCTCTTAATTGATTTTTTATACTTATCTCTGTCTATGTAAAAGATCATCTTACTAATAAGCATGCTCAATCAAGTGATTTCTGGATGATGCAAGCAAATTAAATTCCAAATATATACCATTTTCAGATCTAATTATTTTATCTTACCTTTTAAGTCCGATTCATTTGATTTCTAGTTATGTCAGGCTAACTTTTTTTCTTTCACTTTTTAGTTCTATTTTGATTGAGTTTCCAAGCCACTAACACCCAACAACGGAAAGATGAGTTCTATTTGGATCAATTAATTATTTATAAGAAAGAATAAGAAGATATTTGAAATACCTCGTCAATAACCAAAATTCTCATTGCTTCAAGTTTAAGAATGTTCTTCTCAATCATTTGACACAAACTCCCTACAGTGGCCACCACTATTTGAGGAGGTTCAGCCTGTAAAAGATAAGATATGAATAGCAGATGAATTTTACCATTACATGTAACAAAAGACAAACTACAATATGGAAAAAAAAACATACAAGACATGAAGCACTTATTTTTACGCATATGACAAAGATGCTTCTTTGATGAGATAAATTGAATGTGGTGAAAAAGGATAGCACGTAAACTACAACAAAACTATTCTCTGTACATGACTTACTGTTTATAGACTTGAATCTGTTTATAAACTTCCAGGCATTCAAGCCATTTTCTTATCTGATTTTATTTATTTTTTTGTCAGATCGCTTTCAAAGGGTTTATGTTAGACTTCCTCTTCTTTTAAAGAAGGAATCTCCCGCAATGAACATTTTTTAATCAAAGAAAATGGAGGACAACATATCTATTGATCCTGTCAGCAAACGAAATGGGTCACCCCACGATGACAGGCTTCGGATCTTGACCAGGGGTTGACTGCTGATTTATTGACCAGGCGATTAGAGGGGACCGCCAATCGGGCCACGAAGACCGTCCAACCGAATAGCGGAGGTTAGGCCGACCGGGTCAATATCCAACAATGAACTGCCTAACTCTCCTCGAGCTACCCGAAGGGAATGTCAAGGACACTTTCCCGGAGACCAGCCGAGCGGATCTCCGGCGAGCGGTTGGGAGGGAGTTCCGATCCCGTCGGAACTTCCGGCGAGTTGTGGATGAGAATTGTAGATCCCCCCTCTTCTACCCCCAAGAACCTTTATATAGGCTAGATAACCGACAAGGACTGGTCTCCTGCCGCCAACGAATCCATTTGCAGGTCTCTAAAAGCCGACAAGAAGACGGCCAAGCCCATCATAATACTGCGTAGCCCTCTGACCTAGCAGTACGGTCGTCTGCCTTTCATAACTGTCTGTCAATTCAAGAGGCTGGCACAGCCTTATTGTCTCCTAGTATAAACCTCGAGGTACAGCCGCCAACCTTCCATAAATGTTAGTGGGTCCACTTTGTCCTATTGTCTGACAAGGAGGTATGCTAGGTCCTTCGCATGTAGAAAGGAACTCGGCGATATCCCTTACGGCTTGCGAATGCCCCAGGCCCGATCGGCTGCCTAGTCTCAACCGACCGGATGCCCAGGGCTAGCCGGCCGGTCACTCGTGGTCCGGCTGCCCTTCCAGTACCAGCCATGCCAGCTGGCCGATAACGACCTCCCACGCTCGCCAGGAATCCAGCCCGGTCGTTGGATGCCTCAGTCTGGCCGACTGGGTAACACCTCGAGCCAACCGATCGCCCCCCCCCCTCCCCCCTCCCGGCCTAACTGACCCACCCTTAGATCGGCCCCCGACCGACTGTTCCGTTCTACGGGCTTCGCGGGGGGTTAGATCCTCCTAAATGCCTCGTCCGAACGGGCCCACATCTCCGTCCAGGTTACTCTGGATCATCTATCAACTCAGATTTAGCCATATTATCTATAGAGTAGTGCTTTGAAATCCATTTAGTCAACGTCGTAAACCCTTAGTTATATCAAAAGAATTACTGTCACAATGATAGCAATGTTTAATAATAAAAAAAAGACCTAGGATGGTACCTTTAACCAGCTCTTATGTCTTTTCAGCATACCGCCATCCAACAAAGCCATGACAGTACATGTATGTATCATCGTCTCAAATCCAACTGGCTTTGCAGTGAGCATTCTAACGACTTTTGTAACCTTTGCATTAAATACAAGATAACGGAATCAGAAATTTGATTATTTTGATGTTGTCATTTTCTACCGACAACACTTACTTGAATTCCAAGTTCTCTAGAAGGCACAACTATAAGTGCTTGTACAGAGGACCTAGTGAAATCTATGGCTGAAAATACTGCAAAAAGATAGGCCAATGTTTTTCCTGAACCTGTCTAGAGGACAAAATGCATCATGTCAATCTGAACAATCATTTTAAAATATAATAGGAACATAGAAATTTAAGAAACATGTGAGAAGCATTACATAATGAAAACTGTATCAATTATAAAACATTCAAGCAACTGAACATCGGAATACTCAAAGGATATACAAGATGTATCATACAGTCAACCTCATCTTGTACAAACTAGAACTCAATGACCTATAAAGATATGTACAAATAAGCCGATCTAAGATGTGTACAAAAACCTGTTCCTTCGAGTTTACCCATCTGAACCCCAGGCGCAAATGTGTTCTCAGCTGAGAAGGCAGCCACTTTTCAGTAATTATTATCACTTTGCACTTAATCTTAGGAACTAGCAAGCCCTTGCAATCATGATTCATGAAGCCATCTGTGAATTTTTCTTTTTCTTTTGTAGGTTTTGAGGGGAGAGAAAGGGAAAAGTTCAATATGGTCTCAGAATATGCAATGGTTCCAAACAAACTCTAGAATATTGTCTCCAAGGTTATAGAACACCTTAAACTGAAATGTTGAATCCTGAATGATTCTTGCATTACCACCCTAAAAGAGTGGGGTACAATTCATCTCACTTTCAAATGTAAATGCTAGGACGATCCTTTACCAGGTTCTGAAATAACACTGTTTAGCACCTTGTGTTAAATGCATCAAAAATTGATGCTTTTGCAGACTCTAACTTAAGGGATGTTTGATTGTCTGGAAATAGAGGTGGCTAGGTGGTATTTGGGCTGGCATGGCATAGATAGTCCATGTAATCTGTAAAGTACCACATGATTAGCTTTGACTGCTTGTATTATTTATCTAAGGCATTCACTCAAGTCAAGTTATGTTACATGACACAACTCATCGATTTAGATTTTATTGGAAAAATTAAGAACAAATTCAAAAAAAAAAATATTTGAACTTTCAAAAGAAAAAATAACTAAAATAATTGTGCGTTAGCAAAAACTAAGAGTTTCAAGGTCTTAGGGAAAAATTCTATCCAACTTTGTATATAACCTAGAGTTTTCATAGATTAATATCACAGAATAGTTAAATGGGCCATAAACACAGGGCAAGATGCATAATGCGACAACCTGTTTTCTTGTGATGCATGATGAGTTGCTTATGACTTGTACATAATTAAACTTGGATCAGAACCTAAAAAAATTGTGAGACTAACTGTGTCATATAAATGGGTCCTGCTGAATTTGCCAACTGTGCATGCAAAGAGAAAGCTAGAAGAGGCAGAGAAAATTAAAAATAATAATAATTAAAAAAGGTTGTTTGCAGCCACTTGTTGCTTGCAAATATCCTCAAAACTGCAAGTCCATTCTACCAAAGCCTTAAAAAAACATAAATATTATTTGCATGTTAACGCTGCCGATTACTATCACACTTAACTTAGATCATTGTATGAAAGCAATAATTAACTTGTAATCACCTGAGCATGGAGAACACAATCCCTTCCAGCTAGCAAAAGAGGTAAGGATAGACATTGAACATTAGTAGGTTGAGTGTAACCAATCTCTTCTGTCCTGTTCCATAAGAAAGAATGTACCACTGAGCACTGAAATCCAAGGAACCAATTACTCTAGAAATTAGAAATAGAACAACTAAATAAGGATATTGAATTAATCTACTGAGCATATTGAAGGACTATAAGTTATGATGTCTAGTTAATATTTCATAATTAAAGATCATGTCAACTGTTTTGGCACAAAAATAATAATGCTTTAAAAAGTGAGGATACCAATAAAATACAAGCCGTCAAGACGGGCATAGGAGGAATAACAGCAACTTGAAAAATAGCAGGAAAAGAAAATTAAAGTAGTGCAAACGAGCTAGGAAGTAGGAATCATCAGTTTGATCAATTAATAGGCCTTCATCAATTATATCCTTTATGTTAATGGAGAGAGGGCTATCCAAAAAAAATACTCTTTTTTGAGATTATCAACCTTGAAGGTAGTTAAATTTTTGTAAAGGTTCGGAAATACTTAACGTCTTTGTAGTTGTAGAATTACTAACATTGGCAGCAACTATATCATTTTGAAAAAAATACATATAAATGGTGAAACGTTAGGAGGTTGTAAGCGTAAATAATGATGAGATCAACAATCGATCCTCCCGAGTGAAATCCCACACTGGTCATAATTTCCACTAATGTGATGCGTCCTTTTTTTCCCAAAATGAATCTCAAAACTGTGGAATTCATAATTCGAATTAATTCCTTTAAAAAAAACAAACTGTTTGCTTCTTTTTATCTACTGGTTCATTCCATTCTACTCTGAGAGGAGTTACCGGGACTACTCACAATGAGATAACCCAATCACAAATTGCGGCGTTAATTGAGGAGTTAAACCTGGCATTCAGTCATCGAATACTAAGTTGAGCGATCAGCTGATATACGCACTATCCAGACTGGAGAACGTAAAACCTAATAAACAACGGAGAGAACTAGCCTTACATGTAAAGAACCTCAACCGATCTCCAAGCAAGACGACCAAGAGAAGTCAGACGACCTACCTCTGCAAGATGTGTTCCGGCACTTTTCCGCGGCAAAGATCACGGAGCGTAGGAGTCTCCAAATAAGGATCCCTAGACGAGCGCGCTCCTCCGCAAGAAAGCACCGTCAAAGCGTTCGACGGAACGGCACCAGAGGCCAATGAGAATAGCCGGCAGGGGAACCCAAAGGAGCATCTACCCCGGTGCGTCTTTTGGGATCGGTAAGAGGAGAGGAGGATGCAGCGGAGGAAACCGCGGCTCCAGGGCTTGGGGGACGGCCAGGCTACAGTGGCAACGCCGGAGGGAGACGCCATCGCCGCTCGCCGGCTTCGAACGGGAAAGGAGAGCGAGGATAACCAAGTAAGCCAGTCCAACCCTCATATTTGGTGCGACTCGGGTTCGTATCGGGCTCCATTTGGCTTGGCTTGGCTTTCAAAGCTCCGACAAGCCTGACGAGTCAGCTAAAGTAAACCCGATCGAGTTGAAAGATAATGGGTCCCTATTTGTTGACCTTTTTTGACTTGTGAAAAAAGCAAGAGAAATTATTTGCTGGAGGAGAAGCCAAGCGATCCGTGATTTCTTCCTGCTAGAAGAGGACCCGTGACGCATCTTGTTCTTTATGTTCTCTCGATTAAATACGCTCTCTCCAACTCCAACCCTTCGAAATAATTGGGCAGTGTACTAATAATAATAGGACACCTACAATCATATCTCTCGTGATTGCTGTTCTTTTGTAATTATGTTCGAGAAGAAAATACTTTTTTTAATCCCACGAATTGACTAAGTTATTTATTTATTTGTGAGGATTTGGTTCTGGAATAGAATATTTTCACAAGGAAAAAAAAGTTTATTTTAAATGATAATAATTTCTGTTTTGTCCTTTTTTTTCGTTTGTTTCTAATCTCTCTGCGTCTGAACATCCGGTCCAGCGATTCCGATCTGTATTCGATTGAGAAATCACGAGGCTGCGTGTGACCATCTCCATCTGTATTGTACCGTATCGCTAAAAAACAAGTAATACACAGTTCAGTTCAAAATTTAAACGTAAACATAATTTTTTTAAAAATAAGTTGTTCTCTGTGTGACTGTGTCATGGCGTATTAGGGCAACAGTCTGTTCTCCGTGACTCTCCATTCTCTTCTTCTTCATCTTCCATTCTTCCTTGACGAGTTTACAGGTAAAATCTAGCAGACCACGTACCACGAGAGCTCCTGCAATTATGGAGAGTGATTAATAGCCTAAGAAGAGAATGCGTGTTGCAGCAGCAGCAGGAGAAGGAGCAGGAGCAGAGGCGGCAGAGTCAGGAATGAGGCTTCCAAATGATGCCGTCCTTCTCCTCCGACAAGCTTTTTTAATTCCACTGCTACTGCTCTTATCGTCCTCCGCCAGGGGCGCCGCCCTGGCGCCGCTCGACGACGAGGTACTCGGCCTCATCGTCTTCAAGTACGCCCTGGACGACCCTGCGGCGCGCTCGCTTCGTGGAATGAGGCCGACGCTTCCCCCTGCCACTGGCGCTACGTGACCTGCGACGCCGCCGCTTCACGCGTGGTGGGTCTCTCCCTGTCCGACCTCTCCCTCTCCGGTTCCCTTCCCCGCGGCCTCGACCGCCTTCCCTCACTCTCCTCCCTCTCCCTCGCGGGAAACAACCTCTCCGGCCACATCCCCTCCGGCCTCTCCCTCCTCACCTCGCTCCGCTCGCTCGACCTCAGCCGCAACGCCTTTTCCGGTCACCTCCCCGATGGCCTCGGCCTTCTCTCTTCCATCCTCTCCATCGACCTCTCATCCAACTCCCTCTCCGGACCTCTTCCTTCCTTCCCTTCCTCCCTCCGGTTCCTCTCCCTCGCCGACAACCGCCTCGAGGGCGTGTTCCCGCCGTTATCGCAGTGCCCCTTCCTCCTCCACCTCAACCTCTCTGGCAACGGGCTCTCCGGCCAGCTTAGTGGCCTCAAGCAAGCCACTCGTCTCCGAGCGCTCGACCTATCGCGAAACTCCTTTTCAGGGCCAATCCCTGATGGAATCTCCGACCAGCGCAACCTCAAGATCCTCCGGCTAACTCGCAATCAGTTCGAGGGTTCCGTGCCGGTCGGCCTCGGGCTCTGCTCGCACTTGGAGACATTGGACATTAGCTTCAACTCCCTCGACGGAAACCTTCCGGACACCTTCCAATCTATGACGTCTCTCGCCTTCCTAGCCTTGTCGGACAACAAACTATCCGGCGAATTTCCGGCGTGGATCGGAAACCTCTCCGCTCTCCAGCATTTGGATCTGGCCAATAACCATCTCACCGGCCCCTTACCGGAGTCCCTCAGAGGTTTGAAGGGCTTGAACTATCTTAACCTAGACAACAACATGCTCACCGGACAGATTACAGACGCGGTGGCGGAATGCTCGGGGCTGAGCCAGCTACGGTTGAAGGGGAACAAGCTCAACGGCAGCATTCCGCACGGCGTGTTCAATTTAGGCCTCGAAGTGCTCGACTTGGCATCGAACGAGCTTTCTGGCTCGGTGCCGCCGCCGTCGACGAGGATGTCGGAAACCCTGCGCTCGTTGGACTTGTCGTCCAATCGGCTGACGGGTGCGATCCCGCCGGAGATGGCGACGTTGTCGAGTCTGAGGTACTTGAACTTTTCGTCGAACGAGTTCCAGGCACCGATGCCGTCCGAGTTAAGTCGTTTTCGCTACCTGGCTGTGTTGGATCTTCGGAGCTGCCGGTTGTACGGTACGATACCACGGGACCTGTGCGATTCCGGTAGCCTCTCTGTGCTGCAGCTCGACTACAATTCCCTCACCGGCCCGATACCCAACGAGATCGGCAACTGCTCGTCTCTCTACTTCTTGTAATTGCGATAATTCAATCAATTCCTCGATTTAAATTTGAGGTGGTGGTGTTGATTTAATTCGCTTGTTTGCAGGGGAATGTCACACAACAGCTTCAGCGGGTCGATCCCGGCGTCCATGTCGCGCCTCAAGAAGCTCGAATTCCTCAACCTGGAGTTCAACAACCTGAGCGGCGAGATCCCGCAGCATCTCGGCGGCCTCGACAGCCTTCTGGCAGTCAACATCTCCCACAACCGCCTCACTGGGCGGCTGCCGGAGGGCGGAATCTTTCCCTCCCTGGGTCCGAGCGCGTTACAGGGCAACCTCGGCCTTTGTACTCCACTCGTGAAGGAGCCCTGCATGATGAACGTCCCCAAGCCGCTAGTCCTCGACCCGGACTCCTACCCGCGCAACAACGGCATGGTCACGGTCGGTGCCGTCGCGGACCCGTCGTCGGCTGTGATTCGGCACCGGAAGTTTCTTAGCGTGTCGTCTGTGGTGGCCATCTCCGCCGCGCTCGTAATCGCGGTGGGGGTCGTGGTCGTCACTCTGTTCAGCGTGTCTGCGCGGAGGCGGATCGTACGGACGGAGGCCTCTCTGGATAGCAAAGTCTCGAGCTCGATCGTATCGGCGGGGGAAACGCCGGCCGTGGGGAAGATTGTATTGTTCGGCGCGAGGGCCTATCGTAGATGCGACGACCTCGTCGGAAGCGCCGATGCTCTGCTTGCCAAAGCCACCGAAGTAGGCAGGGGAGTGTTCGGCACCCTGTACCGAGCCCCCATTGGCCGCGACGGAGACGGCCGCGCCGTAGCCGTCAAGAAGTTGATAGCAGAGGACCTAGTCAATTACCACGAAGACTTCGACCGCGAAATCCGGAAGCTGGCCAAGGCGCGCCACCGAAAGCTGATGCCCCTCCGTGGATACTACTGGACGCCACAGTTGCAATTACTAATCACCGACTACATCCCCTATGGAAGCTTACACTCCATGCTTCACGATCCCCGGCCGGCGTCCTCGCCGGCGTTGTCTTGGCACGACCGCTTCAACATCGTAATGGGCACCGCCGAAGGCCTCGCCCACCTGCACCACGCTTTCCGGCCGCCACTCCTGCACTACAACCTCAAATCCACCAACATCCTCCTCGACGTCGGCCGCAACCCCGTCTTGTCGGACTTCGGTCTCGCGAAGCTGGTGACCAAGCCCGAGAAGTACGTGAACAGGGCGAGGTTGCATGGCAGCGGCGACTACATGGCTCCGGAGCTGGCGAGCCAGAGCGTGAGGGTGACCGAGAAGTGCGACGTGTACAGCTTCGGCGTGGTGATGCTGGAGGTGGTGACGGGGAGGCGGCCGGTGGAGTACCGGGGGGAGGAGATGGCGGTGCTACTGGACCAAGTGAGGGCGGCGTTGGAGCAGGGAGGCGCGGCGGCGGAGTGGGTGGACCCGAGCATGGGCGAGTTCCCGGAGGAGGAGGTGGTGCCGGCCCTCAAGCTAGGGCTGGTGTGCGCATCGCATATCCCGTCGAGTAGGCCGACGATGGCAGAGGTGGTGCAGGTACTGCAGGTGATCAGGACGCCGTTGGCGGAGAGAATGAAGGCGTTTTGAACGACCAAGAATAATCGAGCAAGCCTCTCGTCGCCGCCGCCGCCCCGCCGCCGCCGTCTTATTAATGGACTCGATCGTTTGTGCCAAATGAATCATGTTTGATTTTTATTCCCTCGAACAAATTGTTATTCTGGTCTGTAATGTATTAGGCTACGTCAATGATCATGGATTTAGGTCCTTAAAATGTAGATGAACAAAAATACAGACAAACTAGTTTCTCGCGTGGTAAGACAAACGGCAGAAAACATGAGAATTCAAATGACGACGGCACACATTTGACATTTACAAATCACAGTGAGACAACACCTTGACATTCTAATATAGTCGGGCTGTTCTTCTCACGAACACTAGAAGTTTTAGTGGCTGTTCTTCTTCTTCTTAGGCATGCTTGCCGTTGCTCTGATAAAAACTGACGACCTCGATGCTATTGAGTCGATCATCTTTACTGTAGGCAGTGGAGTTTGATTTGTCTAAATTAAGGAAGAGGCAAACCACGGCACAGTCATCAGTCTTGGACGTTGGGTATTTGAACTTCCAGGCGCGAGCGGCGGACTCGACAAGAGAACGAGCAGAAGAGGACCTTGTTGGAGCAGAGGCGACGATGCTCACCACTTCTTTGTTTGATAAAACATCCCAGACCTGACAAAGTTTTGGGGAGATCTTAAGGATATTTCATTTAGCACATTGATGTTGATCGGAAAACATTCAGGATCAGAAAATATAACCCCATCAGTTGCCAAGACGATAAACTCGTCTTTTGCTGTAACCCGTCTGTATGAAACTTCGGGAACAGAAATTAAACCGAAATCCTTCAAGCAAAAATCTCCGAAAGCCCGTGCCATAGCCAAGCCCGGGGAGTTCATATTGGGCAGCCATACCCGAGCCACTTCTGGTTCATTCTTCAAGGCAAAGACACGGCCCCTGTGACGCCTGATTCTTTCGGCTTCCCCTTAAAAGAAAAGAATCATATATTAGAACAAATTAAACTTGAGTGGTTGCTTCGTTAAGCAAAACTAATTGGCAAGCTTTGTTGATGCCTATTACATAAGCAACTAGCTTATGTAAGGGAAATGAAGTTTGTGAAACAAATAATGATCTCAAAATGAGAGACATAGAGAGAAAACTTTATCAAAAAGTTGATTTTTAATTGTAATGATCAACTAGAATTTGAAAGTGCATTGACTATAAGAGATGGATTAAGACATCCATAAGTACCGTCACAGTTGGAAAAATTAACGCTGAATCTACACTGGAATGGGTAGAATTTTTTTTGTTTCAAAAAGTGACAAAAAATTCCACTAAAGATTACATGCAAAGCACGCCCCATCTTACGTCTTGCTTAATAATCTAATGGTTATCCAATGAAACTCCACTGAAGCTTTAGTAAGAGACGAAATGACGATGTTTTGCCTCATAAAAACATGCTAAAGTTAAAATGGTGTTTTTGAGAACATAGATTCAGATTCATTCTTAAAAGGATCTCAAAAATGGATTACAAGTATGAATAAGCATAAGATTTAAAACTAAGGATATATATATATAAACTAAAAAAACTTACTGGGAAGGCTTGGTTTGAGATCCGTAGTCAACTGGACTGCAATCAAACAGTTGTTTTCATCTCTAGTACCCAAAACTGCTCTTGAGTCTCCAACATTTCCAATGACAAGATCTTCACCCTACAGAAGACACGAGATTACTAACTGATAAATAGCAGCTTTATCAGATGAAGATAAAATGTGGGGAGTTATTAACCTGCTTGACCAGAGTGACTGCTGTTGTCCCACTAAGAAAGCAATCAATTTCCGGATGCAGTCTCAGTTCTTTATCCACTATTCGAAAAGTCTTTAGGAATGAAACTTTCGACGCTTTAAAGAATTTTGAATGCCTGCCTTTTTCTTCACAACCATTAGGACGTCTGGGCTCTTCTTGGGGAGGAATTGCCTCAGAATTCATGATATTAATATTGTTTTCCTTCGAATCACGATTTCCTGAATGTAGCTGCAAATTGGCGCATAGATTCAAAGGAAGAATGTCTCTTACTTTCCTAGCCACCATGTGGCCATTTGGACCATGACCATCAAAAACTCCACAAAAGATTGTATCACTCCTATCACCAAAATTCTGCATGTTGAAGATAAAGTTGTTATGGTTATAAAAGATAATCTACTAAACAAATAGAAAAATAAAATAAAAATCTTCCATAAACAAGATAGGGAAGGATTGGGTCAATTAGTGTCGGTAGTCTGTATCTTTAGCATATGGGTTTAATTTCCTCAACATAGGGCATCAAGCATGACAGATCTTGCACAAGGATTTTAGCATAGGATTGAGAGTGGTATTCTGTCCTATTTAGATGCGACAAAAATAGTTGTAAAGGCATTCGACAAGATACAAAATTCTCAATTCCAATGATGGCGGGGGACAAAATAAAGCACCTCCCAGACGATCATGGCGTCCTGGTTGGTCCCCTTTTTGCCCTGCTGGGTGAACAACGACGCGGCGCTGGTGGCACCATTACGACACATCCGTTCCCAGATTCCGTCCAGCTCCTCCTCCTCCGGCGACGGCCGTCTTCTCCTTAAGCCGCCGCCTTGCCGCCTGGCCCCGGAAGCAGGCGACGCCGGGGACGAGGGGTTGGGGCCGCCGTTCCATCCGTCAGACGACAGGCAGGACCCCATCGGGAGGTTCCTGATCACTTCCAATATGCACTCCATAGCCGCGAGGCAGTTGAACCAAACGAATAGCGTTGGCGGATCCGTTGATTCCTAGATTAAAAACACGCCCTTTTTTGGCTCCTCGATGCGAGCTATCCGATTCCTTCGGCACTAAACTTCTCTCTCTCCCTCCTCTAAGGAAGATGAGTAATCGGGAAGAAGGGTTGAGAGAAAAGCAACCTTGAAGAAGTAACAAAAACAAAGAAAGAAACAAAGACACAGCCGAATTACAAACAAAATCTTCAAGGAAATACCACCGAAAACCGAGAAAAAAAAAAGAAGAAGGAGAAAATTAATCTATACAAGTAAAATCTCACTTCTTTGAGATGATGAAACAGAAGATACCAAATAGAAGAGGGAGGGAGGGAGAAATGGGGCGATGGCGAAGAAAGACCTCTTCTTTAGCAAAAATCTATCGAACGACGTGGAGGATTGTGGATACAAAGAACAGGCCAAAGGCAGATTTCGTCTCCTACCTCTCTTTCTCTCTCCCTCTTCCCGAACCCTTTGATTCTTCCTTCAATTCCAAATACGAATCGGCGACTCCGACGCCTCCTTTGTCCCCATTCTTGAGATCGCTCTCCCTCCTCTCTCTCTCTCTCGATCCGGCTTGGTTTTGTGATGATCCTGTGATTTCGTTTTCTCCACTTTCGTAATTGTTTTCTAGTTTAATAATTTCACACAATTAAATAATTGCCAATTAATATATTTGCCTTTTCCTATATTTTTCAATCCCCTTAAAACATCAAAAAGATTCTCTATTCTACTATTATTTTTAGTAAAAAGAAAATACTTTTATCGTCAAACGTAAAGTAAAATTTTCCGATTTTAATTAAAATTACTTTAGTCAAAACATTATTAATACTAAAATATTCGGTATAATTAAAATCACTTTTATTATTATTATTATTGTGATAGATATCATCATATATCTATGGCACGTCTTCTCCACTGTCGAACTCGAGAACAGAAACAAATCTTCAACTTGTCTCGGGCGGAATTAATTAATGGAAATGGCAGCCGAACAAATTCTTAATTTGGACCTTTTTGATCTTTTAGAAAGGTACTTTTCGCATTTTAAGTAAATCTGTTTTATTTAAGCAATTAATTATTTCCTATGCCGACAAATTATACATGGTGAAATAGTTGTAATGCTTTATCAGATTAAGAAAGCTTTTTGCTTAATTATTTCTGTGAATGGAAAATTTAAAAAGAATAAAAAATGGGAATAGAAGAGTTGCATTTCACGGTCATGTGACATGTACTCTATTTGATTGATGATGGAGAGTATCAAAAGTTTTCACAGATTAATAGTTAGACTAAGATCGGGTCAAAATTAAGATAGATCAACGTGATCATCTCCACTCGACTGACTTTAGATGAGAAGCTCCTCCCATTTGACTCGGCCAGGTCTCTTCAGCTTGATCAATTTTACTAGGAAGATGATAATCTTGCGCACCCCACCGACAACTCCGGCGCAATCCTCTCCTCTTTGCACAATCCGATGCCTCCAGCTCACCATCCCGACTTGATCCATAGCACATCAGATAGCATGTACGCTAACATATGGTCATCGTAATTTTGATACACATGATCCAACACGATTCTCTGTAATACCGAACATGAGTGACATAACTATGATGTCCCATAAAGATCTTTAATTATCATCTAGATATTTATAATTCTATGCTCAATTAAGATATTTTTTAAAGATTTTTTTTCTAAATGAGATATATAATAAAAAATACTAAGGGGGTATTTGGTAGGCTTATTTTTCATTCTCATTTTCTGTAAAAAAATATGATTTTTTAAAAACGTGTTTGGTTTTTATTTCCCAACCTTCTTTTTGAAAAATTAAATAATGAAAAAAAATTATTTTTCAGAAAATAAGAAAATATAATTTTTTTGAACAATGAAAATAAAATATGGAGCAAACTAAACATCGTCTAAGTTTCTAGACTATCCAACATTTTTCAATTTACTGTGGCAATCGGTAAAAAAATCAATCACCCAATGTTAACTCATTAATTATTATTTTTTGAATGCCATTAAAATCCATGTAGAAGATTGATTCAAATCTTAATTATCTTAAGAACTCAGTACATTCAATGAAACAATTTAATGAAATATTAAGTGAATAATGTGACATTCTACATGTACATGTATGATTATCATTTAGACATCATTGACGATCTTTGTCCGTCTCTCCGAATCAAACTATATCTTGGGAGACACGATGAATCCGTCAGAGATCGCATGTAAAATGTCACGTCATTCAGTGAAAATACTCAATGAAACGCTTAGTGAATGATGTGGCACTTTACATGCACACTTTCGATTATCGCTCGGACACCATATATCGGTGGCCTCCGGCCGTCGCCCCGAATCAAATTATATCTTGGAGACACGATAAATCTATCGAAGATCGCTGTATGTAAAATGTCACGTGAACTTTTCATTAAAATTTTTCACTGAGCATATTATTTTTTTTTATCTAACTGTTGTGTGATTGCATTTATATTCATATCCGTAGGGAATATATATAAAAGACATGTGACATATATATATTTAATGTTTTAAAAAATCAAAAATAAATTTATGTATAATCATTTAAGAATATAAAATATATAAAGAATTTAATAAACAATTAATATAGTCGAAGATTCGACTCAAAATTACTATAGTAGTAATATTAAACTAAGAGATATTACCGCGATTAAAAATGTGAATTCAAACAAATGCCAATTAATTCACCATGAAGTTGACAAATACGGATGGAAATAGTTATTATTTCAACCGAAAGTTCAAGGAGTGCGGAACCAGAGAAAGATGAGGCGGACGACTATGACAATTCACAAATAATATTTATTTGTTATTTTTTTTAAAAAATAATTTCTTTTATGCGATACTGCTTCTTTCAATGGGATAGTAAATGCCAATCTACTTAAGGAACTATACCAAAGCTCATTTATTAAATGAAAAGGACTTCTAAAAACTGTGAATTTGCTCACCCATAATTCGCCACACAACTGACGACACTCCCCAGCCACGATAGATTTTTTGTCTTCTTCTACAGACAAGTCGAATTGACCCTGATGCAAATTAATTGCAGCAAAAGATTAGATTAACTCCTAATCTACTGCTATAAATATCTGATCCCGGTAATATTTACGGGTAGCTCGGCCCGCATAGCTAGCCAGCCTGGCGCTATGAAGGCCCAGCAAAAGGGTCGACGATGACCTCACCAGGGGAGTCCTGGAGCCAGGAAATCCCCAAGGCGCTCGCCGACCGACCCCTGGCAGGGTCGGTCGAGTCTATCCCGAGCATCTCCTAACTTAGTCACCTAAGCTCGCACCCCGATCCGAACCTGGGTCGGGCAACTCAGTCAGACGCGTAGCGACCCACGCTCTCTCAGCATCCCATGGATCTAACAACTCACAAAACCGAGACAAAATCAGACAGACACAGCTCAGCACGCCCCCCGACTCAGGGTGTACCCCACGCCTCAACTCTCCCAGTCGGACGCATGGCGACCCACGCTCCCTCAGCATCCCATGGATCTAACAACTCACAGAACCGAGACAAAGTCAGACAGACATAGCTCAGCGCACCCCCCGACTCAGGGGCGTATCCCGTGTCTCAACTCTCCCAATCGGACGCGTGACGGCCCACGCTCCCTGGCCATTACCCGACCCGGTCTTCGATACTCGAACCCGTCGGTCGACGCTCAGGCTACAGACTAGATCGTCCCTACGCTGCCCTACGTCATCATATCCGGGGTACGACCTTGATATCAAGGTACTACGTGCCTTGCCCATTTATGATACCCTTCGCGGTTATCCCGCCAATTCAATACCTTCATACTGTCTCAACACCTCGCGCCATGCCGCGGTACTTTCAGGTGTTCTCATACGAGCTGACAGTCACCACACCCCTGTCTCGTCAACACAGACAGGGGGTTGTCAGCTCCCTCGGTTATATAAGCTCTCCACTCCTCATTCCACAGGTATGCGCGCAAGCTCTCTTGATCTCTTTCACTATATTTCCATTTGCTCCACTATATCCTGCGGATACTGACTTGGCCATCGGAGTGCCTTGCCGGGAAAACTCTCTGGCGAGTTTGCTAACGGTCCCTGTTTTGCAGACAGTCTCCAGATCGGAGCCAGGTCGACGTCACCCTAGCCGCTCATATCGCTCGGGGGGACCGTCACGTCCTTGAGACTTCCACCTCACCTCGCGACAGGATTCATATCTATTCTTCTGTATCAATTTATAAGAATGATAATGATGCAAATTAATTTGAGCAAAATGATAATATTTATTTTAGGCGATTTAATATTGTCAATTCCTCAATTAAATATAAATAGATAAATTTTAAATAATATCTTTATCTTATACAATGATCTATAGAAAAGTTTAGAAAAATAAATTCAAAATTTACTGAAATAATTACTGATGTAAATATTAATTATACGGGACGACAATGGTAAAAATTGATTGGTCGCCTGGTCGGTGTCATCGGTATATATGAGTATTTGTTTGATGGGCCTTATTGACTCTGTGTTGGGCCGGCCAACAATTTATATACGTATTAGCAGCCCCGTACTATCGGTCCCTCGACCGAGAAGAGCGGAGGGAGAAAGGGGTGGACTGTGCTGGGGCTTGCGCCTCTCCTCCCGGAGAGACTCTATGGCTCCTCTGAAGAAAGGGAAGAAGCTAAAACGCAAGCCCAGAGATCGGTCCAAGCTCTCTGAGAAACCCAATCCGCACTTGGAGCTGAAGGCTGGCGACACCGAGTGGTGGTACACCTTCTGGCACAAGAACGGCAGCGCCACTGGTACTCCGAAAACCTCGTCTCGTTTTTTTTTTTTTTTTTTTTTTCATTCTTGATCTTTCATCCTAGAGATTTTTCTGTGCAAACTCTGGTTAGGTTGAGATTGTTGTAGGCTTAGATAGTTGCTCTTGGATGCGGTGGGTTAGGGTTTGAAGTTTCGCTTCTTTGGTTGCTTAGTGAGATGGTCGTTATCTTTTAGCTGATGGATTGGCATTAGTTGACATAATTGCATCAAGTGAATGCCGCGTCTGCTTGGATGACATGCGTTCTCATGTTTTGTGACTCTTGATCATTTCTTGGGAAAGAAACGGATTTTGGTTTTGGGGAGCTGGTGATTGATACTTTCCCCTAGTGCTTTAGGTCCGCGAATCAATCAGTTCTATTCTGCCGAGGTGCGGAAAGAGAAATATGATTCATAGCTTCGTTAGCATGACAGCCAAATGAGATCCTGAGAGCATCCGGATCGTGCAATATGTGGATGTCACACTAATGGTAAACTTCAGCAGAAGCATTTTAATAGACTTTGCTAGGGATCCTGTTGGGCATTATAATGGGGTCTTTCTTTGGCCACTGACTGTGATGCTCTCTACCAAATATTTGGGCCTGCCCCATTTGAATTCATGTCTCTCAAAGACTATTGGATTTATCTTTGGAAAGTAATATAATCTCAATGGCCTGAAGACTGACTAGCTAACACTTTCACAGTGTGCCTGCTACACGCTCGGCACACTGAAATATCTAGACTAAAATGTGTCTTGCCAGCATGGATAAGATCAAAAAAATAGATATGAGAGAGAGAGAGAGAGAGAGAGAGAGGAGAGAGAGAGAGAGAGAGAGAGATGGTTTTTAAGCCATAAATTCATCTTATACCACATCAGAATCTATAGAATATAGGGAACGGACTTGACTAGTTGGGTGGTACTAATGTTTTATTGATAAAGGTGTATTATTCATCTCAAAAGCTCATTTTGTTGACAAAGGCACCAAATTTTATATTTATATGCTTAACAATCCTCATTGCATGTTGGGGACTGACTGGACTGGGCTGGCCGAAGCCCAACTTTGGCTTAACTTAATTAACTAAGGAATTAGTATTGACACTGCCAGAATATGAACGCAGAATCTCTTTGGCACATATTAAAAGCTTGAGTTGTTAGGAAACTAAGATCATACCTTTACATTCTTAACATGCATTATTTACTGGGCTCTCCTACTCAAACAAGGAAATAAATCTTGTATTAAGAGGTTAAATCGACTACCTAAGCTATTCTTTGGCTAAGATATTTGTTGTCATCTCGAGGTTTCAGGTAAAATTAGTTGGAGAATTTCGGCAGTTAGTTGAGCTAATTAAGTATTAGGAGTATTGAGTTGCTGTTGTGCCTATGATGGTTTGAATCAATAAGAACTGTGTAGATTTTATCCTTTAGGAACACATGTGAAACATTTACAATATTGATAAATCAAACAGCAGGTTATATTTTTTACATTCCCCCATCCTTTTTAAATGTAAATAAATTTCAATTTTTGTCATTTACCTTCCTCCTTGGTTGGTGTATTAAATATTATGAGTATTCAACTATACTGATCCGAGGAAGTGTTTCATTTATTCTTAAATTTTTGGAATGCGAATAATTATGAGCCAAACTGTCATTCATAATGTCCTAGCTGACCTCAAGTAGTTGGTTGGGACTGGTACAACTTGCTGTTGTTTCATGCATCCAAGATTCAAGGTCTTATTCAACTGTAATTGGACAACTTGTATCATTTAGGTGCCAAAACATAAGGTATAACATGAAGTGAGTGACTACAGTCCTAAAAAAATACAAAGGATGAGTATTAAATCATTCATTATTGGCTTTAGAGTTTGATTCACTTAGTTCTGGAGTGTTTGGCGGACTCTTATGAGGATCAAGTGCAATGGTGGATTCCTTGGGGGTGATAAAAGTAGTGTTCCCTTGCTAGGATCGATGATAACTCTCTTTTTTGGGGCTCTAAGAGCAACAAGTTTCTGCGGGTGTGGGGGCAATGCCACCACTCTCATACCAAATTAACCGTTTGTTGTTGTTCTAATATGTTTTTATTGCATTTTGCTGGTCTTGCTCATCGGCTATATAGATGAATGTAACTAACAATTTAAACAAAAAGAGTTGAGAGAAGGAAGACTTCATGCAGATATACATAGGCCCTTATAGTACAATCACACAAACCATTGTGTTTTTGATCTTGTTTTTGCTTTTCTCTTGCAATTTCCTGTGACCACTGCTATCCAACGTATTTGGGAGAGCTATGTTTCCTTGTGATTATATATTAATATTGCGATCAGCCCAGCTAAAAAATTTATGCCCTACAAATAATTTGATTAACACATTTTATCCTTTGTTAAGATAAAGTTTTGGTGCAACGGTAAAGTTGCCTACGTGTGACTTAGAGGTCATGAGTTCAAGTCTCGAAAACAGCCTCTTGCAAAGCAAGGTAAGGCTTCGTACAATAGATTCTTCCCTAAGACCCTGCATTGGCGGGAGCTTTGTGCACCGAGCTGCCCTTTATTTTATCCTTTTTTAAATGCTTAATCTTTCAAATAGTAGCTATAAATCACAACTTGAACTTATGCCCCATCACCATTTGGTTCACACTCGGTTTTCTTGAAATCTTAATCCTTGATATGGTAGCTAAAGGTCGAGACTAAGATTGTTGCATCTTTTGGTTCATGTTAAAGGGACTGACTGACTTCTAAAAGCTCAAGCTGTTAGGAAAATTTTATACACGTATACTTGTGCCACCACACTTGTCTACATGGAACTAAAGGAGCTTCAGCACATATCTCTCATGCTTTTCATGACTTAGAAGTATGAGTTTTTTTTTGTTCAACACATGTAGGATCCCTAACTGGTTTCATGATACTGTGCTAAAATTGATTGACTTGTTAGGAAAGAAATTTATTTTATATTCATATGTTGGACCACTGCACTTGTAGGAACTAATGGACATGGAGTATCTCACTTCAACAGTTCACAAAGGTTATTTTTAGGATCTTATATTCTTATGGCTCCAAAATGTCCTAGATCTTATCCATATTTCATTTGTTGTAGTTTACATTCCAAGATATCCAATTTCAATGCAAATGCTAGGCTTAACCTCCTCGACGGTTGTGGCTATGGACAGTCTGTGTGGTTGAGGAGGCTCATCTTGTTTCCACTAATTTCTGTGTCATTCATCTTCTTTGCTCTGTGGCCCAGAGGGCACTCTGCCCAGTGGCCCAGAGTTGGCTTTAATTGGATTGTAATAGCAGAACGAATTTATACTACTGCACCTTACTATCTTAATCTATGTTACACATTCTCTCCGATATCCATTCTTTGTAAGACAATTCACTTGTGCTTGTCTGGTTGGGTTTTTAATTGCAAGATAATGGAATAAAATATGACTAAAACAATGGGAAGCATTGATAGCAGGAAAGGTAGGTGGAGAAAGTGAAGACGAATCATAGTCAAGCATGGCTGTGAAACTTCATTTATTTTAAACATACAGCACATCACTGTGGTAGCATTTAAGCTTTGTCAAATGATCAATATAGAATAATATTGATTGCTCTTTTACTGTTTCTAATCCTTGACCTATAACATGTAGGCTTTGTCATTCCTTCTGATGAAGACGAAGCTTTCAAATATTTTTTTCGGGTGTCAAAGAAAACCTTTGAGTATATCTGCTCAATAGTGAGAGAAGACCTGGTTTCAAGGCCTCCTTCAGGTCTTATAAACATTGAAGGCAGGCTTCTGAGTGTCGAGAAGCAAGTTGCCATTGCAATGAGAAGATTAGCATCTGGAGAATCCCAGGTGTCCGTTGGAGCTGCCTTTGGCGTTGGGCAGTCTACTGTTTCTCAGGTGACATGGAGATTTATCGAGTCCATGGAGGAGCGAGCAAGGCATCATCTCAGGTGGCCTGATGCAGATAGGATGGAGGAAGTCAAAACCCAATTGGAAAATACCTTCGGATTGCCCAATTGTTGTGGAGCCATTGATGCAACCCACGTTATAATGACACTCCCTGCAGTGGAATCATCAGATGATTGGTGCGACCAGGAGAGCAATTACAGCATGTTCTTGCAAGGAATCGTGGACCATGAATTGAGATTCCTTGACGTCGTGACCGGTTTCCCTGGGAGCATGAACGTTGCCCGCCTATTAAGGTGTTCAGTTTTTTTCAAACTCTGTGAGAGCGGGAAGCGGCTAAATGGATCTGTTAGAATGACTCGAGAGAACTCAGAAATCCATGAGTTCATTGTTGGAGAGGCAACATACCCCCTACTTCCTTGGCTTATGACTCCATACGAAGGCAAAAACTTACCTGCTCCGATCCTCGACTTCAATGCCAAACAAAAAGCAGCTAGGCTTCTTGCAGCAAGAGCATTGTTGCAATTGAAGGGTGGCTGGAGGATATTACATAAGGTTATGTGGAGACCAGATAAGCACAAATTACCAAGTATTATAATTGTTTGCTGTCTTCTTCATAACATCATTATCGACATGGGCGATAAGTTAAACGCTGATGTTGCTCTTCTAAACCACCATGACGCTGGTTATAGAGAATCAAGCTCACAACATGTGGATCCCCGAGGGAACACCATGAGAGAGGCCTTAACAAAACATTTGCACTGCAGTGACTCATCGTGTCAAGTAAACAGCGCTAGCTTGACACTCATTTAAGCCATGTTACTCATCATTCTATTTTCATTGTATTCATGGACGGTCCTTATAACTTTTGGGCACTAGGAGGGCTTGTAGCTGTTACTTCTTCAATTATATGATATGTTTCTTCGATGAAGGCCTTTGTTTTAATATATCTTTTGGGAGATTTAGCTTCAGTTTGCCATTGAAATAGGGATGAGGAAGAATTCGAAAAAAAATCGAATTAATCGAATCGAATGAATCGAATTTTGAAATTCGGTTTGGTTAATTTAGTTTTTGATTTTTTTTTAAATTCGGTTCGATTTTTGATTAATTTGGGTTGGTTTCGATTTTGAGGGGCCGCTTGGTAAGCGAGTTTAGAAGGTGGGAATGAGAATGAAATATATTTCATTCCCATTGATGATGCTTGGTATACGGGAATCAGAATCAAAATAAAGATATGATACCCTTGATTTCATAACTCACCTCCCACTAGGTTATCACTAAATCCATAAACCCTTCAATCAAACTCATTACCATTTCCATTATCAAATTTATACCAAGCGCCCCTGAATGTTGTAATTTGAATAAGAATATTAATTTAATTATTTTTATTTAAAAATATAATTAAATAAAATAAAATATTATTTTTTAATTAAAAATAGAATAAAATTTTAAAATTTTGGGTAATTCGGTCAAAAATTGAATTAATTGATATTTTATCGGTTTGATTTTCATAATAAATTTGGTCAGTTTGGTCGGTTAGAAAAAAATTGATTTACTCGTTTTTTGATTTATTCGATTCAATTTTGACTGAATACTCAGTGCTAATTGAAAGTTGTCAATGAGATATAACAAAACAATTAGAATGTTAATTTGTATTTTTCTAAGGGTGTAATCGTATTGAGTCAAATAATGAGAGGCTTGAGCTTGGTTCGGCTTGAGTTCAATTTGAGTTTAATTCTTAAGGTTGAGTTCGACTTGTGAGAGTATCCACACATTAGGAGAGAATATTGAGAGGCTTGAGCTTGGTTAGTTCAATTTGAGTTTAATTCTTAAGGTTGAGTTCGACTGATGAGAGAATTCACATTAGGAGAGAATATTTCTCTCATATATTTGTGATCTTCACTTCCTAGTTACTTTTCAAATATTTTAAATTTTATCATGAAATATCCATTTCAAATATTTTAAATTTTATCATGAAATATTTATGGATGCCATCTATTAAATATTTCATTCAAATATCATCAATTTGACAATCAAATATCCCACGAATCATAGTCTAACCATTATTTTATTAATTTAAATCTAATTTTATATTAAAAAAATTAATTTTATTTTCTAATTCTTCAATTTAATATTATTTATCTATAAATATTATTTTACATATAATTTAATATAGTATAATAATTATTTAAATTATTTATTTTTTATATTAATATTTTATTTAAAAAATATTAAAAAGTTATCGTCCACCTTTTGGTGGTCAGGTTGTATGTCACCAAAATCTTACCGGAAAATAGAATCTCTTCAAATGATTCATACGAAAAATCCGTACAAAGTTCTATCTAAAGAGTTATACCTTGATGTGTACTCTTAGCTTATCCCGCTAGTCCTTGGTTCATCGGATCCCTACACCATCAGGATGCTCGTATCTCTAATAGTATCCACACGAATACGATTTAAGCGTAAGAGAAGAATCACCTTTGTTGTGCTAGCAACTTGAGATGGTTCACAAAACACAAAAATCAAAAACCCACCAAAGGGAGTTTCAGCCAAACAAGAGGAAGAGGAGGAAGAAGAAGGAGAGAGATACACTTTTTCTTCCACCAAAATGACCCTTTTATAGTCAAGCTTTATAATACAACAGGTCGAGATACACTTTTTCTTCCACCAAAATGACCCTTTTATAATCAAGCTTTAGAATACAAAAGGTCTTCGGCTTTTGATTATCTCAACCTGTTAATGTCCATTAATCTAAATGAATACCAAAGCCTCGTAGTATTCTTTTAACCTCAACGTATACGAGATATCAGGGTGAATACAAAGCATGACATACATGATAAACCCTATAGCAGACGTATGTGGGATTTGATCCATGCGGTGTCTCTCCTCCTTAGAAGAGGAATATTGAGTCTTCGAAAGACTCACACTATGTGACATTGGCAAAAATCCCTTCTTGAAATTCTGCATAGCAAAACGATTAAGCACCTTGTCAATATATGTATTTTGACTTAGGCCAAACAATCTCTTAGATCTACCTCTATAGATTTTAAAGCCTAAAATGTAAGTTGTTTCACCCAAGTCTTTCATTGAGAGATAATTTTCAAGTCATGCCTTCGCAGACTGTAATGAAGGGATACCATTTTCAATGAGTAGTATATCATCTACATGCAAAATCAGAAAGATAACTGTCTTCCAACTAACCCTTTTGTAGATACAAAATTCATTTTCATTCTTGATGAAACCAAACGCTTTAATTATATCATTGAATCAAAGATTCCAACTTCGAGAAGCTTGCTTTAATCCATAAATGTGTTGGAACTTGATCGTATGATTAGAAGGGAGTGAATAGCTCGTCACCTTCTAATTGTCGGTTCTCTTCTTCCTACACGTGTTACTGCGTAAGCAGAATATAATTAAACTAAAACTAACATAAAGACGAGGCAAACAAATTTACGTGGTTCGGAGATAACTCCTACTTCACGGTTGCCCATAAGGTAGACAATCCCGATCCGTCGGTGGATGACTCTCCAGAAAGTCTCCGACTAGCTCGTGTAACTCCTTTTGAGTGGAAAAACCTCACCACAAACTCGTACAAGAACTCTGAGCACAAAGACTACTAATTGACTTTTAACCAAGATTAAACCAAGCTCCCTTAAATAGAGCTCATGGCTGAACTAGTCGTTACCAATCGATTGGTTTCAACACCGGTCGACTGATCCAGCTGAATCCGAACGTTATAGACTAACGTTCAAATTCCCAGCTGACACCAGTCGACTGCACAGAAAGATCAGACGACTGATATTTCGGTGACCTTTACTAGTTGACTGATCCCATACCAGTCAACTGACAAAATCCTAAATCTAGAGTTTCTCTTCCCGAGTACAGTTCACTCACATTCGGATCTCACGTCTCACTTGACTCTTCCTTTGCAGTTTTGACTCTTGCCTTCAAGCCTTCTTCGCTTTGACTCTCGTCCCTCAGATGCATACAAGCTCGTGGCTCGTCTCCACATGTCATCCTTCACGTATGCCTCGAAGTGCACTTCCCTAAGCTCATTGTTACTACTTTGTCCATGGTCTCTCAGATGCCTCTCTATGCTTTATCGAACCCGAAGTCGTCAAGCTGAGTCACATGTGTATCCTGCAAAACCTGCACACTCAAATACACATATCAAATACAAAGGTGAACCTAACTTAAACCCTTTCCCCAAACATCAAAACATATGATCCCACGGACCATAGATTGCCTCAATAAGCTCATCTTCTTTTCCAATTTCTTCAAATGTTCTAACTTCTTGAGCTCTCCTTTTCTTGGACATTTTGTGTGGTAGTGGTCACGCTTACCACACGTGAAACAAATTATATACTTCTTATTCTTGACTTCATCCCTACAACCCACATTAGTTTTTAAATTAACTTTATCGAGTTTAAGGTTTACTCCTTTACTTTCTTGAGTGAATAACATCTACTCTTGTAGTGTCCCATCTTCTCACACTCCAAGCATTTGATGTGTGGTTTTCCACTCTTCTCGGTAGTTGAGGTTAAGGGTTGAGCTTCCAAAATCTCCTCCACCTTAGATCGCTCTTCTTCTTCCTCACTTGAGGATGTGGACAATTTCACTTCCTCCTCTTCGGATGTTGAATGCGATTCAACTTTCAATTGGTTATTCTCCTCCTCTTAGACCAATGAGCCCTTGCCCTTGGGCTCCTCCACTTCTTGTCCTTGTGTAGGATTGTCATGGAAAGCTATCACCTTACTCCATAGCTCATTACCATTCTTGTATTCTCCTATATGCGACACAATATAAGAAGATAATAAATTCAAAATAATTCTCATTACCTCCTTATTCGACTCTGCTTCCTCCTTTTGTTCCTTGGTCCAATATCGAGGTAAGAGACATTTCCCCTTTTTGTCCATCAGAGCTTGAGTAGAACCTCCAATACAGTCCAATGGTCCCAATCCATTTGGAACCAAGTCTCTAACCACTTCCTCTAATAATCAAAATCGTTTCGATCATATAGAGGTGGGATCTGAGTATCCCATCCTAGCTGACCTTCCGACTCCATCTTCATCTAGCACTTTTCCCTCCCGGCGATTATTCTGTAAACGAGCGACTTTGCTCTGATACCACTTGTTGAAGCTTTATCGCATGACCAGAGGGGGTGAATAGCTCGTCACCCTCTAATTATCGGTTCTCTTCTTTCAACATGTGTTAGTGCGCAAGCAGAATATAATCAAACTAAAACTAACACAAATAAGAGGTAAACCAATTTACGTGGTTCGGAGATAATCTCCTACTCCACGGCTATCCGTAAGGTGGACGATCCCGATCCGTCGGTGGATGATTCCTCGGAAAGCCTCCGGCTATCTCGTGTAGCTCCTTGTCGGTGGAGAAACCTCGTCGCAAACTCACACAAGAACTCTAAGCACAAAGACTACTAATTAGCTTTTAACCAATATCAATTTCGTCAACCCTAGCCAGCCAAACCAAGCTCCCTTGAATAGAGCTCGTGGTTGAACTAACCGTTACCAGTCAACTGGTTTCAACACCAGTCGACTGATTCAGCCGAATCTGAACGTTACAGCCTAAAGTTTGAATTCCAAGTCGACTGATCTTTCTGTGACCTTTACCAGTCGACTAATCCCGTATCAATTGACTGACCAAATCCTAAACCTAGGGATTTCTTTCTCGAGTACAGTTCACTTATACTCAGACCCTCATGACTCACTTGACTCTTCCTTTGCAACTTTGACTCTAGCCTTCAAGCCTTCTTCACTTTGGCTCTTGTCCTTCGGATCCATATAAGCTTGTGGCTCATCTCCACATGTCATTCTTCACGTATGCCTCGAAGTGCACTTCCCTCGACTTATCGTTGCTACTTTGTCCACGATCTCTCGGATGTCTCTTCATCCTTCACCGGACCTGAAGTCGTCAAGCTGAGTCATATGTGTATCCTACAGAACCTGCACAATCAAATACATATATCAAACACAAGGATGAACCTAACTTAAACCATAGATTGCCTCAACAAAATAGACTTTTGCAACTTACATACCTTTCCAACATTCTTTGAATCTACAAAACCTTCAGGTTGTGTCGTGTACACATCTTCGAGTAGATTCCCATTTAGGAATGTGATTTTGACATTCATCATCTAGATCTCATAATCATGGTAAGTTACAATGCCAAGGATGATCCGAATAGGCTTAAGTATTGTAATTGATGAAAATGTTTCATCATAGTCTATACCATAAATATACTTAAACCCTTTAGCTACCAATCATCCTTTATAGGTATATATAAGACCATCTATGTTAGTTTTTCTCTTAAAGATTCACTTACGCCCAATGAGTTTGATCCCCTCAGGTGGATTAACCCAGTGTTTGTAAAATCGTGATCCTAGATCGTAGAATCGTACGATGCTATGATCCTAAAGCACAAATCGATCCTAGATCAAACAGAATTGATTTTCATAGTAGGATCAGAGCAAGATCGGTAGGATCAGGTAGGATCGTACAAGATCAGACATGATCGTAACAGGATTGAAGCATGATTGGTGGAAACTTTGAGAGGACATAACTTTTGACTTGGATTGAACCACGATGCCTATAATATATCAATTCAAAACTTGTTTAAAGATCTATAGTTAAGTTCAAGGTTGAAACCCCAAAAACATCGTTTATGTTGATGCAGTCTGGCCCTGATTGTTGTTTTGGTGTTGACAACGATTTTAGTTTAGGAGGATGATTATGATTAAGTCCTGATCGAGAATTAGGCATGATATGGAGAATCCTAACCTGGGAAGTTAGGTGTGATGGTTATGATGATTATGATTAAGTCCTGATCGAGGATTAGGCATGATTTGGAAAATCCTAGCCTGGAGGGCTAGGTGTTGGAAAATCCTAACCTGGAGGGTTAGGTGTGGAAAATCCTAGCTTGGAGGGCTAGGTGTTGGAAAAGTCCTAATTCGGAAGGGTTGGGTGAAAAGTCCTAGCTTGGAGGGCTAGGTGAAAAGTCCTAACTTGGAGGGTTAGGTGCAAATTCCCATCCTGGAGAATTAGGTGAAAAAGTTCTGGCTTGGAGGGTCAGGTGCCTAGCTTGGAGGGCTAGGTTGGATGATATTCTAACTCGGAAGAGTTGGGTGAAAAGTCCTAGCTTGGAGGGCTAGGTGAAAAGTCCTAGCTTAGAGGGCTAGGTGAAAAGTCCTAACTTGGAGGGTTAGGTGCAAATTCTCAACTTGGAGAGTTAGATGGAAAAATCCTTAGCTTGGAGGGCTAAGGTGGATGAATTCCTAGCTTGGAGGGCTAGGGTTGAGTCATTGGATCGGTCTGGTGACCGATCAGGGACATTGGCATGCTGCTCCTTAGTGGATCGGTCTGGTGACCGATCCAGCTATGTCTGATCGGACTGGTGACCGATCAGGGAGCGCACAGTGAGATTGGGAATCTGCTGTGTGGCTCCTGATCGGACCGGTGACCGATCAGGGAGCAGATTGCTTCCTTGCTGTCTTGCTCCTGATCGGTCTGGTGACCGATCAGGGAGCAAACGGTGAGTGAGTTCCCTTGCTGATCAAAGTCTTGGATCGGTCCGGTGACCGATCAGGGATCTTGAATCTGATTAAAAAATAACTGTTCATCTGCCCTGATCGGTCTGGGTGACCGATCAGGCTTCACCCTGATCGGTTTGGTGACCGATCAGGCGTGTAGAGCTGCGAGAGCTGGGAATCCCAGCGAAGCAGTGGATCGGTCTGGTGACCGACCCACACACCCTGGATCGGTCCGGTGACCGATCACTTTAATTCAAATTTCACTGTCAGACGTGGTCAGAGCGTCTGATCGTATTGATTTGCTGATGTATGTTTGATATGCTGCTTGATTTACTGCTCTAATGCTCTGATTGAGTTTCAAGTGACAGGGGAGGATTCAAACTCTCAAGGAGAAGTCAAAGAGTGCTTTCCTTGGAGCAGGTTTGTCCCTTTCTCATCTCAGGTTGCAACGGCGAGCTGCAGACTGGAGCTGAGACTGGAGCTTGACTGAGGGGAGCTCAGTGAGTCCAGAGATAGCTCAGTAGAGGCTGGCGTTGGCAGATGAGTAGCTGGGAGCTACTGAGATGTTGTCACTTGTCGCTTGGCGGAGAAACAAAAAGGAACGCGAGAAGGAGAGTTTGCAACGAATCAATCAGTTCTTCAAGTTTTTCGTGCTCTTCAGTTCCTGCGTGACAAGCTTGCTGTTCTTGAGTTCTTCAACCATTCTAAGCAAGCTATTAAGAAGCAATCGTCATACTTGAGCGCTTGAAGGAGAAAACAAGAGGCTTGGAGTCCGACAGTGGGAAGACACGGAGCAGGGGTCTGCTTGAGATCGCCACTGGGTGGAGCTCAGGGAAGCTTGCTGTGTTTTGTCCTTGCTAAGTGTTTGAGTAAGATCCTTCTTGTTGTTGTTTCATTGTGCTCATTCTATATCATTGTTTGAAACACACTGTGGGGAGGTTTCTCCACCGAGAAGGAGGTTGCTTCATATCCGGTATTAACCGGGGCTTGATCTGTCGACGATCAAGGGATCGCCCACCTCAAGGGCACGCCAAGGAGTAGGGGCAAGTTATCCCCGAACCTTGTAAACCCTCCTTGTTAGCGATCTTGCTAGTCGTGTTTGTTTTGCTTTCGTTTTGTCTTTCTGCATACTCTGTTTTCTACTCTTTCCGCTGTGCAACTGATATTTGAGTTGCAGAAATCGTGATAAGTTTCGAAGGAGAAAAGTGGTTGTCTATATTCACCCCCCCCTCTATAGCCATCTCGTTCCCAACAGTTTAAAGCCTCTTTAAAAGCCTAGAAGATTTTTAGTCTTTTTTATTATCTTTTTTTTTCTTTTGCAGAGTTAGGGTTAGGGTTTTAAGATTATTTAAATACATATTTAATTATTTTGAGTTAGTTTTTTATCAATAATATTTTGTCGTATCTTTTTTCTAAAATGACAAGTTTTTGGATTTCTATTGTTTAATAGGTTGAGCTTTAAATTTGATTATCTTGTAACTAAGAAAATATTCTTGAGGTTGAACGTGATTATTATTATTAGTGTGTTAATAAAAATTTTATATTCTTTCATTTTAAGGGGTTTTGTTAGGATCATACGATTTTATGATCCGATTCTGACCGATCTGATCCTTACCCCAAATCGATTCTACGTAGGATCACGATTCTACAAACTATGGATCAACCAAAGTTTATACTTATTTAGTGTACATGGATTACATTTCGGATCTCATGGTTGTTGGATCGATAGAATACGATAGAGAGGAGGGTGAATATCGTAAAACTTTTTCGGATATAATTTTAAGAGAATGAGCAGCGGAAATTAAAAACACAAACATGAACACAAGGATTTACTTGGTTCGGAGTCACAGTCGGCTCCTACTCCAAGGCCCACGGTCGTTGACCGTTTACTGCGGGCAATTCTATATGTGCGCAAATGTTTACAGAAGAATATTATAGTTGTAGTACAGTAAACTAAAAATTAAACTCTTCGTTACCGACACCCGGTTGTAGATCGTACTTCGGAGCAGAGGGTCGTCGTCGGCGCTTGAATCTCGAGATGGGAGGTTTCCGGAGCAGAGCGCTTGAGTCGAAGAGCGTATTGGCGTTCAAAAACTATGTTGAGAAGCCTTGGGGGTCGAGCCCCTTATATAGTGCCCCTGGGGGCGCCCGGGACGTTGGGGGCGCCCTCCGCGTGTCACTCGATCCGCAAATCTCTCGGTCAGCCCTTATCCCTCCAGGATCGGGTTCGAGGTTTGACGGGGGCGCCCGGGAAGCAGGGGGCGCCCGAGTTGACTCAGTCAGCAGGCTTCTCGGTTGGATAAGCTTTTATCGCTTCGTTGGCTTGGACCCAGGGCGCCCGAGGCATCCGGGGCGCCCAGGAGCAGTGAGCTTTCGAAGCGTTTTCTTGCTAACTCTTGTTTGGATTTGACTTAGGGTGCTCGGGACCTCCCGGTCGCCCAACCCAGCTGCTGTCCCTCTCCTTTGGGGCGTTCTGAGCTACAGAAACTCGTTCCTTCGGTCCTGCATCCAGGGTTAGTACCAAACAAAACAACGCAAGCATGTTAGTAAATTTTACAGTCGTAGCTGTCTTGGTTCTGATTTTGGGTCTCCAAAATGGAACTCTAGGTCGAACCGACGCCTACTGTTCCCTCAACGGGGAACGCGTCCTCACCTACTCCTCTCGGGAGAATTTACCTGTTGCCAACCGGCTCCTCCGGTTGGACTTTTGCCCAGCAGTCCTTCGCCAGGTGCCTAGCAGTCCTTCGCCAGGTGCCTAGCAGTCTTTCGCCAGGTCTTCATTACCAAGCAGTCCTTCGCCTGGTGCCTAGCAATCCTTCGTCAGGTCTTTGGTACCAAGCAGTCCTTCGCCCGATGCATAGCAGTCCTTCGCTAGGGCTTTGTTTTCTGGCAGTCCTTCGCCAAGTGCCTAGCAGCCCTTCGCTAGGACTTTTGTACCAAGCAGTCCTTCGCCCGGTGCCTAGCAGTCCTTCGCTAGGGCTTTGTTTCCTGGCAGTCCTTCGTCAGGTGCCTAGCAGCCCTTCGCTAGGACTTCTTTCTGCACACTTAATGAGCATATTAGATAACAAATAACACTTAACTTTGAATCCTTTGTCAATATCAAAACAAGGTTCGATATGGTGCTTCCTGCACCAACAATGATCTCTAGTCATTTCTCAAAATCTATGCTCATCACAACTTCCTGATAGGATGTAGGCTCGTTCAACTCAACAAGCACATTGTGGTCAGATAAGAGAAATGAGTATCTCTCAGGCTGACAACGTATTCTATCAGATCTGTCAGGAGGTTGGTCAGATCTGTCAGGAGGTTGGTCTACTTGAATACGTTGTTGCTCCATAATTTATTGTGTAACAAACTCATGATCCACAACACTTTGTGGTGCCTATTCAATTTCCATCAAGACTTCAGTACTATTTTCTACATCTTGAACTTTCTCTAGATGGATTTTACTCCCACTAGTTTTTATAGAAACAACTCTCGTTCTAGAAAAATATCATTTATAACAACAAACACTTTGCCTTGTGTGGGATTGTAAAAGTAGTATCTCTTTGTTTCCTTGCGATATCATACAAAATATCACTTATCAGATTTGGATCCTAGTTTATCTGAAACTTGGCGTCGAGCATAAGCCTCACAACCCCAAACCTTCATAAAAGACATCTCGAAACTCTACCCAGTCCATATCGTACATGGTGTCTTCATGACGACTTTAGATGGTGTTGGAACTTGATTGTATGGCTAGAGGAGGGGGGGGGGGTGAATAGCTCGTCGCCCTCTAATCGTCGGTTCTCTTCTTACTACACGTGTCAGTACGCAAGCGGAATATAATTAAACTAAAACTAACATAAAGAAGAGGCAAACCGATTTACGTGGTTCGGAGATAAACTCCTACTCCACGATTGTCTGTAAGGTAGACAATCTCGATGCATCGGTGGATGACTCTCCGGAAAGCCTTCGGCTAGCTCGCGTAACTCCTTGTGGGTAGAGAAATCTCGCCACAAACTCACACAAGAACTCCGAGCACAAATACTACTAATTGGCCTTTAGCCAAGGCCAATTTCGACAACCCTAGCAAGCCAAACTGAGCTCCCTTAAATAGAGTTCATGACTGAACTAGCCGTTACTAGTTGACTAGTCCAACA
This sequence comes from Boesenbergia rotunda, assembly GCA_024364735.1. Taxonomy (NCBI): domain Eukaryota; kingdom Viridiplantae; phylum Streptophyta; class Magnoliopsida; order Zingiberales; family Zingiberaceae; genus Boesenbergia; species Boesenbergia rotunda. The sequence continues at coordinate 675,321 of JAGFNQ010000761.1, forward strand.
CCAGTCGACTGATCCAGCCGAATCCGAACGTTATAGGCTTACAACCCAATGTTCGAATTTCCAGCTGACACTAGTCGACTGCACAGAAAGATCAGTCGACGGATCTTTCTGTGACCTCTATTAGTCGACTGATCCCATACCAGTCGACTGACCAAACCCTAAACTTAGAGTTTCCCTTCTCTAGTATAGTTCACTCGCACTTGGACCCCCACGACTCACTTGGCTTTTCCTTTGCAGCTTTGACTCTTGTCATCAAGCCTTCTTCGGTTTGGCTCTTGTCCCTCGGATGCTTATAAGCCCGCGGTTCGTCTCCACATGTTATCCTTCGCATATGCCTTGAAATGTGGTTCCCTCGGCTCATCGTTATTGCCTTGTCCATAGTCCCTCAGATGCCTCTCCATCCTTTACCGAACCCAAAGCCGTCAAACTAAGTCTATGTGTATCCTACAAACTTGTACACTGAAATACACATATCAAATACAAGGGTGAACTTAACTTAAATCCTTTGCCCAAACATCAAAATATATGGTCCCATGGACTATAGATTGCCTCAACAGATAGAACTCAATTAAATGTGAAAATAACTGTCTCTAGAGCAAATTCCCATGAGAAAATAGGAAGATTTGTGTGACTCATCACTGTCTCTAGAGCAAATCCCCATGAGAAAATAGGAAGATTTGTGTGACTCATCATCGATCGTATCATATCTAATAAAGTAGGATTTCTCCTCTTGGATACACCATTCCACTGTGGTGTTCCAGGTGGAGTGAGTTTACATAAGATCTCACACTCAACTAGATGGTCATGAAACTCTTGGCTAAGGTATTTATCACCTCGATCTGATCGAAGCATCTTAATATTTTTGCCAAGTTGGTTTGGCACTTCATTCTTGAATTCCCTAAACTTTTCAAAGGATTCCAATTTGTATTTCATGAAATATACAAAGCCATATCTACTGACATCATCAGTAAAAATAATAAAGTACTGATAGCCTCCTCTAGATGTTATATTGAAAGGGCCACAAACATTAGTATGTATGAGCCTAACAAGTCAAACGCTCTTTCTCCATGTCCACTAAAAGGAGTCTTAGTTATCTTGCATAGAAGACAAGATTCACATAACTCATATGATTAAAATCAAATGAGTCCAGAAGTCCATCCTTATGGAGATGTGATATGTGACTCTTATTTATGTGACCCATGTGACAATGTCAGAGATATGTTTGGTTCAAATTATTAAGTTTGAATCGCTTGTTATTTATGTTATAGATTGAATTTTCAAAATCTAGAACATAGAGTCCATTCATTAGAGGTGCACTATAATAGAACATATCATTTAAAATTATAGAAAAATATTTGTCCTTTATTGTAAATGAAAAACCTTTTTTTGTCTAAACAAGAAACAGAGATAATATTCTTAGTTAATGGAAACACAAAATAACACTCCTCAAGTTCTAAAATAAACCTAGTGGGCAAAGATAAGGAATATATTCTTACAACTACAGTAGCAACTCTTATACAATTGTCTGCTCGTAGGTCCACTTCGTCTTTTGTCAACACTCTAGTCCTTCTTAGGCTTTACACATTGGTACAAATGTGAGATGCGCAATTGATATCTAATACTCGTGAAGAAGAAATAGATAGATCGACTTCTATAACATATATACCTGAGGCAGAAGTCTCACTTCTTTTCTTCTTAACATCCTCTAGGTAGAGTTTGTAGTTTCTCTTCCAATGTCTGGCCTCACCACAGTGGAAGTAGGTCCCTTCCTTAGGCACCCTTTTTGGATTTCAGTGCAGTAGTCTTGGCCTTGCCTTTAGCTTGGGTCTTACCCTTACCTTTGGACTTCCATTTAACTTTGCCCTTTTGTACCATCAGTACAATACTAGACTTAGTCTTTTTGAGATTGGGCTCAACAGTTCTCAATATGTTGAGCATCTCAAATAATGATTGTCAATTTCATTGATGTTGTAGTTTATAACAAATTAACTATACCCTTCCGACAATGATTATAGAATAAGGTCAGTGACCAATTCTTGGCTCAGTGGAAATCCCAATTTTTTAAGATTTTCAATATACCCAATCATTTTGAGCACGTGAGTTCGTATAGGAGTACTCCTTCTTGCATCTTGCATGTAATGCCTTAGACACCTCAAATCGCTCGTGTCTTGCTTGCCCTTCATATAATTGTTTCAGGTGCTCAACCATATCATGAGCATCCATGTTCTTATGTTACTTCGGAAGCTCAGAGTTCATGGTGACAAACATTATGCATTATACATCTAGCACATTATTCTCATGCTTCTTGTGAGTATTTTTCTCCGCTCGAGTAGCAGTAGTGGTAGGTGCTTCAGGAAAAGGTTGCTCTAGGATGTACAGTTTTCGTTCTTACTTGAGGACCTCAAGTTTCTATATCAGTCCAGGAAATTAGCTCCATTGAGCTTGCCCTTCTCAAGGATAGATCGCAGAGAGAGAGAGAGAGAGTATTTGACGACATGATGATCTATAACATTTAAAATGCAAAAATAAATATTATATCTAAATCATTAGATTAGACCTTTAATTAAATGATGCTTCCTACTGAATCCTAGAGTTTTGGAAGGGGCAAGTCATGAATGTGGGTAACCATTGTTCACCCACATTACTAGTTCCAAAACCAATAGCGATAAGATTCATGTGAGACAAGATTCATATTATGATTCATCTTGAGTTAACTATATTACCTGAATTAGATTGAGAACTTAAAAGCATATAATTAGGTCATTTTAATATGTCTACCAAAGTTTGATATTCACTACTATCTCAATCATTTATAGTTGGGTTTGCGAAAGCTAAGCGACTCATTTTATCTTGGTAGAGTACAACTAGACAATTGTAATGCCCGACTATTAAACTTTGGGTGAGACTTAACTAAGTTACCTTAATTAGATCGAGAACTTAGACATGTCACCAAAGAAACATCACCAAACCTAAATTTATGATCGATGATTTTTAATACCTTTCAATTATCCCCCCTCCGATGAGGGATATTTGAGAGGGAGATATTTAGTGAAATACTCTCTTCAAATATCTCCCATTGTGGATATCCTAATGAAATTAAATAATTCATGAATAACTCGAACTTAGTTTGAAAATGACTCTTAAATGAGCTTAGTTTGAATTGGGTTCGAAAATGATTCACGAGTGTAGATTGAATTCAGCTCATTAATATATAATATTTATAATATATATAATATATATTCGTGAGCTTCTAAACAAACATATTCACGAGCCTTTTAATATCGCAAACGCACGAACCAAATCCTCTTATGCTCGAGTTGGGCTCAATAATATTTTCGAGGTCGAAATTAGACTCAAACTCGATTGGTTAACTTAATCAAATGACTCATTTATATATATTTTTCTACTGCTCATTGCCTGATTTTATTCAGTTTTTTTAAATAATAAAAGCAATGCAAATTTATAAGGGTGGTGTGGATGTATATATTTACATCTTCTAGTAAATAAATAAATCAATTGACTCAATTATTTTGATTGATAAATATTTCTTGTCATTAAATTTTAATTATATTAGACAATAGAATAATACAAAAATGCACTCTGCTCCCATATTTTCGAGCATGAGAGATATTTTCCCGATAATTCGTACTCGAAGCAACTCATCCTTGTTTAGTCCAGCTGCTATTTCGAGTAAAGAATCCAAGGCGAGGAGTAGATACTTAGGAACTTTGGATCCCCTCCATTTCGCCTGTAATTGATAAACCTATTATTGGTCGTCGCCCTATAATTTAGGATTCCAAGAGTAATCTACCGTCGATCACGGAATCGGGCCGTCCCTTGTAAGAAGACTCATTGGAGAGGATCCAAGTTCTAGATAGAGCGCCGCCCGGTTCGGACGACTAAACCCTAAACCCTTGCTGGTCCGGTGCGGACAACTTGATTTTATAGCCTAACTTAACCTAACCCTAGAGTTAACTACCCGTTCCCCTTCCCTGCGGAGACATGCTCCCGTTGCCATAGCAGCCGTCGTGTCTCCGTCGTCCGGCCAAAACCATTAGGGAGTTGCCACTTGCCACAGTCGCTGGCTAGAGCCCACAGAGGTTCCTTTCCTCAGTGACGGATAAGGATTCCCGCGCCATGGATCTCGCTGGACTCGCTGTTGTGCTCCGTTCCGCGCTCAGCCACAACCCGGAGGAGCGGAAAGACGCCGAGCAGAGCCTCAACCAGGTGAAACGCACTCCTGATTTTCTTTTCAATGATTGTATTTTTTTGAGGATGTTGGTTTTTGACTGTGTCTTGCTACTCTTGTCGGCGACCAGTTGAACTACTATGTGATCAGAGCACTATTATTATCTCGTATATTTGGTTCATATGGATTTCTTTTCCGTTGTTCTAATCGAAATTGGCACGGAATTCTGTGCAACTGTGCCGTTTTATAAGCGTAGGATAAAAAAGAGAATTTAGCCGTTGTTTCTGAAGCTTTGCTTGATTCCACTTTGTGTCGTGTAGCTAATCTTTGGATAATTGTTCTCATTTTGATCAGGAACAACATGCTAAAGTTTAAAATTCCATTTGTATCGATTCATGCAATCAGACCATATCAGATTTCCTATACGAGCACAATCAACCCAATACTTTCTAACGACGAAAAAATAACCAAGAGAACTTGTGCGCTTATAAATATAATGTTCTCGCCTGTGGGGGACAGGTTTAATAATTTTTCTCCCTTAGCTTGTGCAAACAAGTATAGCTAACTTGTCAACTCTGGGCCTATTGCATCGTCATCTTCTGATCCTTTGTGGTTCAAAGATCTTCTATGATGATCTTGATCTTTTGAGTTTAAATGGTTGGAGGACTTCTCACTATTATCTATGAGGCTTGACTCAACATATATAGTGCACATTATTCCAATCAAGGAGGGTTTTTTTTGGGTCCCACATGGTTGAATGATGCCTTGGAGTCAGTATCTTTATGACAAAGACCCAACTCATGGTCGGAGGATGTCTTTTTAGCATCTCCTTGTGAGTTGTGATGCATACTTGACCTAACACCTACAATGTTCGATGCTCATAATGTGGATTGGAATTATTCTAGTCGGTCTTCTTGCCTCACAAAATCATCTTGATGATTAGATCTCATTTGATCCCCACAAGCCATGGTGCTGACAAGGCTAGCTAATCAAGTATAGGTTCATTTGACCCTTTGTAATTGAAGGAAACTTTGTTCTTATCTCTTTATCAAGGAAAATAAATCAAATCACGATAAAATTTGCTGAATTGTCATTGCACCTGCATGCACTTTTCTTATAATAATCTGAAATATGTGCAAACAAGGAAATTGATTTGTAGAAATTTTAAGATTTCTAGAAGTTTTTTCGTAGGTTATCCTCTTTTGGAAAATAATTATTTAAAGTAAATTCCTAAGTTGGTAATTGGCTCAGTTAGGATTGCATGAAATTTCTTAGTAGGTTTGTTTCTAATTTGTAGTTTCATTTTTTCCCTAGTTTTCTTGAGTCATTAGGTACAAATTTATTTCTCTCCTTCATTTCTTTTAGTAAATTTTCAATTTTGTTTGGTTAAAATCTTTAGAAGGACATGATTCCCCCTCACGTTCCATCTCCATGAGTTCATTTATTTCTGTGTTTGACAATAGTTATCTCTTGCCATGCCTGATTTTTCCAGTCTATTTGTGTGAATTTTGGTTCGATTTTGATGGTGCATAACTTGCTATCAGAGTATTCTTGTGCTACATCAATGAATCTCTCTGATAGGCCCTATTAAAATCATTAATCTCTTGATGCAAAATTGCTGATGACAGGACATCTCAAACATGAAATGTTGTACATAGACCATTAGATGTTTGTTTGCTTCTCTACTTATGTAATTCGTTATCCTTATGGCCTGGTATTTGACTGTCCTTTTCCTCAATATATATCCTATTACCAAAAGTAAAATGTACTGGCAATTGTTTCTCTTCCGTTCTGCAGTTCCAAGTTAATTTGAAGGATGCTAAGTATATCATGTGGCAACTGGCAAAAATAGAATCTAAATGACTTAGCATGGCTTTTGTATTTTCTTTTTTCTCCTTCCTTCCATGCATGACACTAGGTGATGCTAAGATATTTATCCTTAACTTAAAGTGTTGGATGAACTTGGAAAATGAACACAGTATGGTATTCATAACAACACATGAATGTATTTTTTTGCCTTTTTATTTCCTGTTTTGTTTGGCATAACCATTTCTAAAATTCTTTTCAACAGTTGCAGTATATGCCACAGCATATGATTAGGTTACTTCAGATCATAATAGATTGTAGTTGTGATATGGCTGTGCGGCAAGTGGCTAGCATCCATTTTAAAAATTTTGTGGCCAAAAACTGGTCGCCTCATGAACCTGGTAAGACCAAAGTATTCAAGGATTTAAACATCTAGAACCCAACCATCTATTAAATTTTAATTAAGTTAAGGTTTCCAGGTGAGGCCCAGAAAATATCTGAGAACGACAAGCAGATGGTCCGTGATAATATCCTTGGTTTTGTTGCTCAAGTTCCACCATTATTGAGGTACAGATCAAATGCATTTACTGAATATATCAAGGCCATTCTAAGAACCTTTTTACTTTCTCCAAACATATGATGGATACCATCAGTGTATCCACTTGTAGCACAATCATAAAAATTGAACTTGGTTGTATTGTGTTTAATGATTATAAATGGGTTTGTATGCATGTTCTCTTTTTATTTTGTACAAAATGTAATTAGTTATTGCATTCATAAAATCTAGTACTCGAGCCAATTTTATGTTAGGAAAAAGATTTTTCTCTCTCTCTCAACATTCTTGTTATATTCCTATTTCATCTCTTTTGTGCTTGCTCTTACCCAATATTTCTCTTTCTAATTGAGTACGGTGTGTTGTTTCATTTTATTTATTTTATTTTTAAAATTGTGTAATAATATGGTTTGTGTTATCTTTTTTACTTGATTATACTGAAATTTGATCCATATTTCTCTAACCAAGGCTGTCCAATTTGGATTCTATCCTAAGAAAGAATGTTGAGTGCGAAGATTGAAATTTCATTCTTGGTTAGGGTGTCAGTCCCAAACTGAAACGAGACATTTTTGTGCTATATTGAAGCATGTAGAGACATGGTGCTAGAGGCATCAAGGAGGAGAAGAAGAGTAGAGGAAGAAGATTAGACAGAGGAGGAAAGGAGAAGAGTAGGAAGCCATTTACCTTTGAAATCTTAGCTTTAATCACTCCCATAGGAATGATAACTCGTGTTTGCTGATGCGAAATGAGACAAATCACATTTAGGAAGGATTTGAGAGTCGCCTGCCTTCATCAGAAAACTTCTCGTCTTTGTCATGCGATCAAGACAGTATCTCATTGCATCTCATCTTCATTGCTCGCCTTTATTGCTCGCAAGGCATTGTCTGCTTGTCGCTTTCAAGAGAATCATTGATCGTTTCTTGCACAAGGTTTTCTGCTCGATTATGCTACTTGTGAGGGATTTTCTGCTCGCCTTCATGTTGGTGCCCTGGTTAGTTTTGATGTGATCCACCAAGTTACTTAGGTCATGGTTGGTTTTAATCCCTCTGCTAAGTGTGCAGGAACTTAGGTACGGAGGAAGTCAAGCGTAAGACGCAGTGGACGAGAAGGATTGCGCGGGGAAGTGAGCCGACGGGCTCAGTGCAATCCGAGGGACGCGGAAGCTGCGGAAGAGTACACCGGTGGAGCGAGAAGGACGTGCGCGGTGTCCGAGGGATGAGAAGCCGGGAGGAAGGACGCTCAAGGGGCGAAAGGCTGGAGTCGGGTTCGGGTGAGCCTAATTCCAGTTGGTCAGAAATCACCTAGAAGATCTACTTACGAACGTCTTTTATAAAAGCTTTTAATTTAATCTTTTAATTAACAAGTTTTAATTAAAAGTCGATTATAGCTTTTATTAAAGCTTTTAATTAAAAGCTGATTATAGCTTTTATTAAAACGTTTTAAAGCTTTAAAAAAAAAGCTTGTTAAAGCTTTTTAATTAAAAGCGTGAACGTTGCTTTAATCAAAGTTTTTTTTAAAAGCTTTTGAACGTTGCTTTAATTCAAAGCTTTTAATCAAAGCAACGTTCAAAAGGAACGTTCGTTCAAAACCAACGTTCAAAATTAAAGCTTTTAATTTTATCTCTTCTAATTAGAGTTCAAAATTTGGTTGAGATAATCTTAGATCTACGATCAAGATACAACTCAATCTTGTATCAACGATCAAGATCATATCACTCAACCTATAAATAGGCTTAGAGATTTAGATTCAAAAAGTCAATCAATTGAGTTGTAAACTCTCTTTCTCTCTAAGCTTTCTCTGTGCTACAACTGTAAAGGCTTCTCCGCCTTAAGGAGTTTCTGTTTGAGCATCAACTGCCTTGGAAGCAACGACTCTGTTGCAACCAAGTTTATTTTTATTAAAGACGAGTGTTAGTGCTTATTTTTCATAAACCGTCTATTCACCCCTCTCTAGCCGGTCGACCCGATCCTACTCTTTAATAAAAATAAACTTGGTTGCAACAAAGTCGTTGCTTCCAAGGCAGTTGATGCTCAAACAGAAACTCCTTAAGGCGGAGAAGCCTTTACAGTTGTAGCACAGAGAAAGCTTAGAGAGAAAGAGAGTTTACAACTCAATTGATTGACTTTTTGAATCTAAATCTCTAAGCCTATTTATAGGTTGAGTGATATGATCTTGATCGTTGATACAAGATTGAGTTGTATCTTGATCGTAGATCTAAGATTATCTCAACCAAATTTTGAACTCTAATTAGAAGAGATAAAATTAAAAGCTTTAATTTTGAACGTTGGTTTTGAACGAACGTTCCTTTTGAACATTGCTTTGAATTAAAGCAACGTTCAAAAGCTTTTAAAAAAAAACTTTGATTAAAGCAACGTTCACGCTTTTAATTAAAAAGCTTTAACAAGCTTTTTTTTTAAAGCTTCAAAACGTTTTAATAAAAGCTATAATCAGCTTTTAATTAAAAGCTTTAATAAAAGCTATAATCGACTTTTAATTAAAACTTGTTAATTAAAAGATTAAATTAAAAGCTTTTATAAAAGACGTTCGTAAGTAGATCTTCTAGGTGATTTCTGACCAACTGGAATTAGGCTCACCCGAACCCGACTCCAGCCTTTCGCCCCTCGAGCGTCCTTCCTCCCGGCTTCTCATCCCTCGGACACCGCGCACGTCCTTCTCGCTCCACCGGTGTACTCTTCCACAGCTTCCGCGTCCCTCGGATTGCACTGAGCCCGTCGGCTCACTTCCCCGCGCAATCCTTCTCGTCCACTACGTCTTACGCTTGACTTCCGCCGTACCTAAGTTCCTGCACACTTAGCAGAGGGATTAAAACCAACCAGGACCTAACTAACTTGGTGGATCACATCAAAACTAACCAGGGCACCAACAATCTCCCCCTTTTTGATGTGTATCAATCCAAGTTCAATTAGGGTTAAACCAAAAAATAAGGAAACTAAATTAAGCAGTTAAGCATAGAAAAAAAATATTGCAATCAATAATCACAACCTCCCCCTAAACTTAAGCTACTCTCCCCCTTTGATCACAGCAAAAAATGGGCCACAAAAAATAGGGAAAGGAAAAAATATGATTAGATCTTAGAAAAATGTGAAACATTTTTTTTTTATAGCCGTGAATAGATTAAGTGCATATCACCGAAATTTAATTTTTGAATAAAAAATTTTCAAATATTTTTTAAAATTAAAAAATACGAATTTCAATTAAAAATTTATAGAAATTAATTCGTCCATTGGAAAATTTTAAAAATTTTTGTACAGGTGGAAGATAAAATTATTGCTTTTTACAAAAATTTCCAAATTAACATCTATTTTGTATATTCAAAAATAAATCATATAGTGGCAGAATAAAAAATTCAACGATATATTTTTAAAATTCAAAAATCTCATAAAATGTGTTAATCTATTTCTAATTTTGCAAGAAAAATTATGCAGTAATAGAAAACTAATTCAAAATTGATTTTGGTATCCAAAATAGATTTCTATCGACAGGATTAACTAAAAATTTGGATGGAATGTAATTCTTTGACACCTTTTTAAATTGGCCTTTATGGTTTTTAAAATACCAATTCAACTTTTCAGGATAACTATTTTTCTTGTGTCGCAAACAAACAATGTCACATTCTAATTTCTCAACTAAATTTTTCAGATCAATATTTTCATTTTTTAATTTAGAATTTTCTTTTTCTAATCTGCAATTAGATTTGAGCAAGGCTTTAACACCAGCATACAATTGATCATGAGGAAGAAAACAAACCTCACTTACCGGATCGCTTTTGAAAAGCGAGGTTCCTTCTTCGTTGTCGCTTTCTGATGTCGCTCCCCCTTCAACACTGCTCCCCTCTTGATGACTTGCCATCAGCGCAAGTCCCGCGTACTCTTGAACTTCTGATTCGTCCGACGAGGTCTCGTCCCAGGTGGCCTTCAATGCCTTCTTTTTCTTTGGCTGGTTTTTGATTTTGGGACACTGATCTTTTAGGTGTCCCTCCTCGTTGCAGTTGTAGCATCGGACAGTTCGTTTTTTCGGAGACCGCCTTTTCTTCTGCATTCTCGAAAAGTTATTAGCTTTAAAAAAACTTGTTAATTAAAAGATTAAATTAAAAGCTTTTATAAAAGACGTTCGTAAGTAGATCTTCTAGGTGATTTCTGACCAACTGGAATTAGGCTCACCCGAACCCGACTCCAGCCTTTCGCCCCTCGAGCGTCCTTCCTCCCGGCTTCTCGTCCCTTGGACACCGCGCACGTCCTTCTCGCTCCACCGGTGTACTTTTCCGCAGCTTCCGCGTCCCTCGGATTGAACTGAGCCCGTCGGCTCACTTCCCCGCGCAATCCTTCTTGCCTACTCAAGAGGTAAACCGGATCGGCAACTACCACTCCGCAAAAGAATTATGGGAGAAGTTCCTAGAACTTCATGAGGGTACCTCTGAAGCCAAATCAGCAAGAAAGGATCTCCTCCGGAACCAGCTGATAAACCTGCAAATGAAGGAAGGAGAAACGGTGGCTGAACTTCATGCCAAAATAAAGGAGCTAATCTCCGGACTCACCCAACTCGGCGAATCGGTAAGTAATCGCGACTCCATTCGATACGCCCTCAACGCCTTCCCAAGGACCCAGGAGTGGAGCTCAATCGTCGACGCTTATTACATCTCCAAAGATTTAGAGGTAAGTACATTAGATGAAATGTTTTCCATTTTCGAATTACACGAATCTCGGTGGGCAAGATCTAGAAAGACGAAGAATCTGGCCCTAAACACAAGGAGAACGGAGAAGGAGTCAGAATCCTCGACGGACGACGAGACAACGCAAATAGTAAGTTCGTTTAAAAGTTTTTTTAAAGCTAATAACTTTTCGAGAATGCAGAAGAAAAGGCGGTCTCCGAAGAAACGAACTGTCCGATGCTACAACTGCAACGAGGAGGGACACCTAAAAGATCAGTGTCCCAAAATCAAAAACCAGCCAAAGAAAAAGAAGGCATTGAAGGCCACTTGGGACGAGACCTCGTCGGACGAATCAGAAGTTCAAGAGTACGCGGGACTTGCGCTGATGGCAAGTCATCAAGAGGGGAGCAGTGTTGAAGGGGGAGCGACATCAGAAAGCGACAACGAAGAAGGAACCTCGCTTTTCGAAAGCGATCCGGTAAGTGAGGTTTGTTTTCTTCCTCATGATCAATTGTATGCTGGTGTTAAAGCCTTGCTCAAATCTAATTGTAGATTAGAAAAAGAAAATTCTAAATTAAAAAATAAAAATATTGATCTGAAAAATTTAGTTGAGAAATTAGAATGTGATATTGTCTGTTTGCGACACAAGAAAAATAGTTATCCTGAAAAGTTGAATTGGTATTTTAAAAACCATAAAGGCCAATTTAAAAAGGTGCCAAAGAATTACATTCCATCCAAATTTTTAGTTAATCCTGTCGATAGAAATCTATTTTGGATACCAAAATCAATTTTGAATTAGTTTTCTATTACTGCATAATTTTTCTTGCAAAATTAGAAATAGATTAACACATTTTATGATTAAGTTTCTTTTGAATTTTTTTTTTTTCACCTAGACTTTCTTACAAAATTCAATTTCTATTTTTACTTGATACAAGAGTATCTTATTTGTTTACTATGAAATTTTGGAAATTTTTTTTCGATAAATTTTGAATTTCTATTATTTTTCATTTGAAAAGTAAACTTTTAACTTTAAAAATAGAAAATTAATTTATTCTGCAAGAACCGATTTTTTTTTTAGATCTACACATAGTCAATTAAACTTGGTAAATTTTTTTAAATTTTTTATGTGATTTTTGAATTTTAAAAATATATCTTTGAATTTTTTATTCTGCCATTATATGATTTATTTTTGAATATACAAAATAGATTTTAATTTGGAAATTTTTGTAAAAAGCAATAATTTTATCTTCCACCTGTACAAAAATTGTTAAAATTTTCCAATGGACGAATTAATTTCTATAAATTTTTAATTGAAATTCGTATTTTTTAATTTTAAAAAATATTTGAAAATTTTTTTTTATTTAAAAATTAAATTTCGGTGATATGCACTTAATCTATTCACGGCTCAAAAAAAAAAAATGTTTCACATTTTTCTAAGTTCTAATCATATTTTTTCCTTTCCCTATTTTTTGCGCCCCATTTTTGCTGTGATCAAAGGGGGAGAGTAGCTTAAGTTTAGGGGGAGGTTGTGGTTATTGATTGCAATATTTTTTTTCTATGCTTAACTGCTTAATTTAGTTTTTTTGTTTTTTTTTTTTGGTTTACCCTAACTAAACTTGGGTTGATCCACATCAAAAAGGGAGAGATTGTTGGTGCCCCGGCTGGTTTTGATGTGATCAACCAAGTTAGTTAGGTCCTAGTATGTTTAATCCCTCTGCTAAGTGTGCAGGAGCTTAGGTACGGAGGAAGTCGAGCGTAAGACGTAGCAGACGAGAAGGATTGTGCGGGGAAGTGAGCCGACGGGCTTGGTACAATCCGAGGGACGCGGAAGCTGCGGAAGAGTACACCGGTGGAGCGAGAAGGACGTGCGCGGTGTCCGAGAGACGAGAAGCCGGGAGGAAGGACGCTCGAGGGGCGAAAGGCTGGAGTCGGGTTCGGGTGAGCCTAACTTCGGTTGGTCGGAAATCACCCAGAAGACGAAGAATTAAAAAGACCAGTCCAAGTGCCAAAAAGAAATGAGAAAAATTTTGGTGGCAAGAGGGATCGAACCCACGTCCTCACCAACTAACACCAAGCCACTAACCATTTGGGATGAAGGGCGATGGCTGTTAAATATTGCCGAGATTGCTACTTATACATGATAACAGCGATATGAAGATAACAGCCATCTCGAGGAACGAAAGATAAAGTTTTAATTAAAACAATTAAAACTTAAAGGATAATGTTACATTATCCTTTAATCAAATCCAATGGATCCAGTTTAATCCCATCCAAAATCAACCATCCAGATTACATCCATGGATCAACGGCTAAGAGAAAAGTGATCAACAATCAACAATCCAGATTTATTCTCTTAGGCTATAAATAGACTTAGAGGTTTTGCTTTAGAGTCAATCAATTGAGTTGTAAACTCTCTTTCTCTCTAAGCTTTCTCTGTGCTACAACTGTAAAGGCTTGTCCGCCTTAAGGAGTTTCTGTTTGAGCATCAACTGCCTTGGAAGCAACGACTCTGTTGCAACCAAGTTTATTTTTATTAAAGACGAGTGTTAGTGCTTATTTTTCATAAACCGTCTATTCACCCCCCTCTAGCCGGTCGACCCGATCCTACAAGTGGATGAAAAAGAAAAAAGCTTGTGAGGGATTATGCTACTTGTGAGGGATTTTCTGCTCGCCTTCATTGCTTGCAAGGGATCTTCTGTTTGCCTTCATCGTTCACAAGGGATTTGCCACTCACCTTCATCACTCACCTTTGATATTCGCGAAAGAATCAATTGCGGGAGCCATATAGGATTGAGGAAATGTATAAGGATTTTGTGTGTTATGTGCCAGTTAGCTGGTGAGATGGAAAATTTCACCTCTACCAATTGCCATGGAATAATTTTTTAAACTCTGGTCGAGTTTACAACTCTTGATAATGAAATTTGATCATAGGGCTACAAAATCCTATAATCTTGACATGGTTCTAGATTCCAATCTGACCTTCACTGTTGGTGGTTTGAACTACACTGGAGCTGGACTCTCTCTACGCTATTGACATCCCTCTTTTTGTTCCAACAATTTTATTGCAAGTTCATCTTAAGTTGGAAAAGTCAAATAGTGATACAAGCTACTTCAAGGTTTAAAATGCCATTTGGGTACTGAGCATCGTGTGTGGCCATAAGGTTCCATTGTGCTGCCAACTTATGTACACATCTTAGAATGAGTTGATGCTACTTGGCACCAAACTTTATGTTTTTCAGTTTTCTGCTACACTTGCGGTGCATGATTCATATTTGTTTGATATATTTTTACATGTATTCACAGAGCTCAACTTGGAGAATGCATAAAAACCATTGTCCAAGATGATTACCCTGAGCAGTGGCCAGGCCTTCTTCATTGGGTGAAGTGCAATCTCCAATTGCAAGACCAGCAAGTATTTGCAGCTTTGTATGTATTAAGAGTTCTCTCCAGAAAATATGAGTAAGTATATGCTAACAAACAAATAGTGCATTTAAAGTTTTATTTCAGGTTTCTCATTGTCTGTTCAGTTTTTTTTGTTTTTTATTTTTACAATTTTATCATCCTTAATTATGAGTTTGAGACTTGAGTGCATGTTTTTCCAATACTGTTCTTACTATTTCTTCCACTGTTGCAGTTAGTTGACATATTTATTTGTTTGATATTTTATTTATATGTTATTTTCTATCTTTTTCTACAAATTTATCAACCTTAATCATTGGTTTTAATATGCATGGTTCTAGATAATTTAGATAATTAAGTGCAATTTTTTCTATAAAAGAATGATAATTTGTTGCATATAATTGTCTACTTGTTTGAGCTGTATATGATTGACTGATTTTTTGTTTTTTCTTTTAATAACATACAGGTACAAATCTGATGAAGATCGAACACCTTTTCATCTCATTGTTAAGGAGACATTTCCTCTTCTGTTGGACATATTCAACAAACTTCTTCAGATAACTAATCCCTCAATTGAAGTAGCAGAACTTATCAAGCTCGTATGCAAAATTTTCTGGTCATCCATATATGTAGGTTTGACAAGAAAAATTCATTATTTCAACTAAATTATTGCTCACTAGTTCCTTACTCGTTCCTTCTCCAACTTAATATGCCATTTCAGTTAGAGATCCCACGATTGTTACTTGCACCCAATGTGTTCAGTGCATGGATGGCTCTCTTCTTGAATTTATTAGAGAGACCTGTTCCTTTGGAAGGTCAACCAACTGATCCTGACCTCAGGAAAGCTTGGGGATGGTGGAAAGTGAAGAAGTGGATAATTCACATCTTAAATCGTTTGTACACAAGGTCAGATGCATTGTTATTGAATGTAAGGTTGAACATTGTTCATCTTATGCTCATATTGACTTGTGAAGAATTGATAAAAGGTTTGGGGATCTGAAGCTTCAGAAGCCAGATAATAAAGCTTTTGCTCAAATGTTTCATGATGGCTGCGCGGGCAAAATTCTGCAATGTGACCTACAATTGCTTAATGTTGTTCGTACAGGCGGTTATCTACCTGATAGGGTTATTAACCTTCTGGTTCAATATCTCACGAGCAGGTTTGTATAACTTTACTGAAACTGATTATTGTTTGTCAACTTATTCAATTTTTTTCCATGGCATGCTATCTACATATTAGTTGCCACATTTTATCTGAAACACCTAGTTATCTTTCATTTTATCTTCAAAGGCATGGAAGTTTCTCAGAATTATGGACATTGCATTTTTTCCTAGTGTTGATATGTGTGTCACACTACTGTAGGTAGCTATTTGTTAACCCAGTCTTGTAGATTGTGTTTGAACATTTCTATCTCATAACGTAGGCCTTCTTATACTGGTCATTTTCTTTGTTACCCCAAATTAAATTTGGATTTTTTCTAATTTACTTGATATCATGAATTATATCAATGGCATTGATCCTCTGCAGTATATCAAAGAACAGCATGTATCAATTGCTGCAGCCACAACTTGATATTGTTCTTTTTGAGATTATCTTCCCTCTAATGTGTTTCAATGACAATGATCAAAATCTATGGGCAGAAGATCCACATGAGTATGTTAGAAAGGGCTATGGTGAGCTCGGGTTCCTTTTTTGCACAGGGTTTTGATTATATGAACTACAATCTCTGAATAGCATTTCTATTCTTCATATATGTTATCCAGATATTTTGGAAGATCTGTACAGTCCTCGAACATCAGCCATAGACTTTGTGAGTGAATTAGTGAGAAAGCGCGGCAAAGGGAACCTACAAAAGTTTATTCACTTCATTGTGGAGATTTTTAAAAGGTCTTTAATTCTTTGGTCTATTGAGCTTCTTTCATTCACTTCATGAACCTTATAAACGAAAAATATTGATCTATTTGCCTATCACTTTGTAACAGATATGATGAGTCACCTATTGAACATAAACCATATCGCCAGAAAGATGGTGCTCTTCTGGCTATTGGATCATTGTGCGATAAACTTAAACAAACAGAACCTTATAAGTCAGAGCTAGAGCGTATGTTAGTCCAACATATTCTTCCTGAATTTGCAAGTCCCATTGGTCATCTTCGAGCAAAGGTTGTATTTATTCTGTCTAGTTATTTCTGTGCTTGGCATTCCTTTTGTTTTTACCAAATCATTATGGGTTTTTCTCCTTGGACTCAAAATCCAGTTACTCTTATTGATGAAATGTATCTAGGGGTTTGTTGATTGTTGTTTGTATTCTAATGTAATGATTGATTGTGCATATATTTTCTGACTCTAGTTGCTAGATCTGTTTGGTAACTTTTTTGGTTTGGATGAATCATTTGCAGCAAGCTTAAGCCTGATCCTTTGTCCAACATCAATCTTTTAGCAGCATTACTCGTTCCTTTTCATTCCTTTTCATATAGAAGCCTTAGATTTGTTGGAATTAGCAGGTTGTATACACTACTATTTTTGTCTTTTTTATTACCAATATCTTCAAGGTAGGCCAATGACCTTCCTCATTTAACCTACAAAAATCACTGCATGCAACTAACTGAGCAGTATGTAATTACATGGACAATTCCTGTTTTTGTTTTTTTTTGTCCTTGTTCCTTGTGCTTTTGAACTCTGAAACATCATTTTTCTGTGGTTTCCATTCTGCAAAAAAATGCCAGTACTCAGTTGATTCTCAGGGCGACTACTTTATTCCAATATTGTCATGTATGCCACTTGCATTTTTCATTCATACAGATCTATGCGTTATGAACGTGGAACAACATAATGAACTGGTGCTATTGCATCCCACTACATGCAATTGACTATTAATTTGTGGCTTGACATAATTTTTACTGATAAGTTTAACTTCTGCAGTATTTCTGCTACGAAGATACTCATTTCTTGGATAAATCTCAATTTTATGCTTGTTACTTCTTTAAAGAAATCATTATGAGAACCTGAATATATTACCTGAATTATACAAGTATCATCCCCTATACACACACACACACACACACACACACACACACACACACACACACACACACACGTGTGTATGTGTGTGTGTATTCCTTTTTTTGGAAACCACTGTGACTTTCCATTCTAGTTAGTTGACTTTATGCTTCTGTAATATGAGAACCTTTTTGTTTACAAATTTATGTTATGATTTTTGAATTTATGAATCCATTTGATGGAATACCAGGCAGCATGGGTTGCTGGGCAGTATGCAAATGTCATTTTTTCGGATCAAAACAATTTCCGAAGAGCCTTCCACTCTGTTGTTTCTGGAATGAGGGATCCAGAGCTTCCTGTGCGGGTCAATTCAGTTTTTGCTTTGCGCTCTTTCATTGAAGCTTGCAAAGGCATGTATGTTTATGCTAACATTTCTTTGGACCTGAAACTAGTAAATTTCTTTATTTTCACATCAATTAACTTACATTTATGTTCTCGATATAGATCTAGATGAGATCCGGCCGATTCTTCCTCAATTGCTTGATGGTATGTCAAAGTAGTTTTTGATCTAAATCTTTTTTACTCTGTCCTGAGATTTTGAGAACATTACCTGTAGAGTTTTTTAAACTAATGAACGAGATTGAAAATGAGGAGATTGTCTTCACTCTCGAGACCATTGTGAGCAAGTTTGGTGAAGAAATGGCTCCGTATGCTTTTGGCTTGTGCCAGAATCTGGTATTATATTTTAATTCAGTGGCTTTTAGTATATCAGCATTCCCTCTGATAAAAACTCAAATCCTTTGAATAGGCTGCTGCATTTTGGAAGTGCTTGAATACATCCGAAGAAGATGATGAAGCTGATGACACAGGTGCTTTAGCTGCTGTTGGTTGTCTGCGTGCCATAAGTGCCATCCTTGAATCTGTTGGCAGTCTTCCTCATCTCTTTGTTGAAATTGAGCCAATTTTACTGCCTATATTCCGGAGGATGCTGACTACAGATGGTCAAGGTATCTAACTGTATGGTTGTCATTATAGGCGTCTTGGTGAATTTTATGTATTTGCATTTTTGTAGAAACATTATTGCACATTGTTAATGTTTATGGTTTGAGGGTGGTTCAACTCTGTCAGCCTCGGTTGTCAAATGAGAAAATCTAGGCAAATATTCTGGTTCCCTTGTCAGAAAGGTTGAGCCTGTTGGGATATACTCCAAATGCCTTATGACTTGCAAAACCAGCACCATGGTTTGATGATGCACTTCAACAAGTAGGGAACTTAGGCACAGGTGGTAGAAATGTTACCTTCGGCCATCATTTTACCTGGCTATTTATAGGTTTTGATGGTATGGCCTTGGTGCTCCCTTTATGAATGGTTGGCAATTGGCATGGTTAGCCTCGTATTGCAGTGCATGTGCAGGACTGCTACTCCACCTCATCTAGCTAGGGCATTTTTGACATGATGGGACCTATCACACTTAATGCACCATGTGCCAAGAGATATTGCTTTTCTGTGAATCTCCACTGGTCGCAAATGTCACTAGTAGAGGGATACACCATCGTACTTCTTTTCATTCTAGAGTTGATAAACATAGTTCTTTTGTATTTAAACTTGTTCCTTGTGATGTTTAGGAACCTAGTAGAGTTGAGTCGAGAGGAGGTTTTCAGTATTTTATAATTTTTGTTAATGATTATTCTCGCATGACTTGGTTATATTTATTCAAAAGTAAGAGTGAGGTTCCTGAGGTGTTAACGTCATTTTATAATAAAATAAAAACTTAATATTCTGTTGTCATATGCATTCTTTGTATTGATAATGCACTTGAGTCCACACAGAAGATAGTGCCTATGTTCTGTAATTCTCATGGCATAATTCATTAAATCTCTTGTTCATACACTTCCTAACAAAATGGAGTTGTTGAACGTAAACACCGTTATATTTTAGACGTAGCTTGTACTCTTCTTGTCCCATGCATATGTGTAAGTTTTTGTGGGGTGATGTTGGTCTCACAGCTTGTTTTCTCATAAATAGGATATTGTCCACTGTGTTACATGGGGATATCCCCTTCTTTTGTCTTCATCCTGACAAATCTCTTTTCTCTATGCAACTTTCTACTCTGAGGCTTATCAACACTTGGCTTTGAGGAAATCTCTGCCCTTATCTCTCGTGGTACTTAGGAGCTTGTGGTTGCACCACCTTGATATTATTGTCTGTCGTTGGGTATTTACTCTGAAATTTAAAGTTGACGGTATTATTGTCGATACAAAGCTCGTCTGGTAACCAAACAATTTACACAGACTTATGATGCTGATTGCTTTGAGACGTTCTCTCCTATTGCTCGCCTGAATTCTATTAGAGTTCTACTCTCCTTGGCTATCAAGACTGATGCATCAGATAGATATGAAGAATGATTTTCTTTATGACGATTTGCACGAGACCGTATTTATGGAGCAACCTCCAGGGTATGTTGTTTAGGGGGAGAATGTTACTATGGTTTGCATGCTTAAAAAGGTTATTTATGGTTTTAAACAAAGTCCCAGAGCTTGGTTGCTAAGGAGGAGAATATTTTTCATTATGCCAATGGAAGTATGCTACAGATTTATTCAAAGAAATCGGATTGCTTGGAACGAAGCTCGTTGATACGCCTATGGATTTCAATTCAAGTGTTAGGGATGATATTAGAGAGTTCTTTGAGGATAAGGCAAATTATAGACGGCTTGTTAAGAAATTCATATACTTAACAGAAACGAGACCTGACATCTTCTTTGCAATTGGAATAGTCAATCGTTTTATAGATAATCCGAAGCAAGTGAATGCCGCTATCAGGATTCTTAAATACATTAAAAAATCTCCAGGAAAAGTGTTGTCATTTAAGTGAGATGGGCACCTAAAGATCGAAGCTTATTCTGATGCTGACTTGTTGGATCTAAGATCGACAGATGGTCCACTTCTAGGTATTGCATTTATGTAGGCAGAAATCTAGTAATATGGCGAAGTAAGAAACAAACTGTTGTTGCTAGGTTGACTGTCGAAGTTGAATATAGAGCCATAACTCACATTGTGACCGAGATGTTATGGCTGAAGAATTTGCTTGAAGAATTAGAGTTCACCTACAATGAACTACTGCCATTGTACTGTGATAACCAAGCAGATATTCACATTACAAGTAACCCAGTTTTTCATGAAAGGATTAAACATATTGAGATTGACTGTCATTTTATTCGCGAGTGTGTAATGAGTCAGAAAATTATCACTCCATTCACATCATCATCCAACCAAGTTGTCTATGTCTTCACTAAAGCATTAAGAGGAAAACGATTCTCAGAACTTTGTGACAAGCTGAATATGATTGACATATATACTCCAGCTTAAGGGAGAGTGCTGAATACTTCAAAAGATATCCTTAATTGTAGGGACCATGATTGATTTAGATTAGTGTGGTTGTAGGGATTAAGATTGATTATAATTAATGGTTGATAGGCATACTATAATTATAGGATCTTCTTTCCCTTTTTATGTATATAAACCTATATGTAAGCAGATTATCATAGATGAAATAGATCATCGTTTTCTCTTCTACATATTACATTACATATTCGTTAATGTCTTTTATTATTTTCAATGCTCCTTTTGGCAGGCCGAAGTGGATGACTCCTTAACTTATTACCTACTTAATTATAATTAGGTTTATGCTTTCTTGTCTCTACGAAAATTATAATAGCTTGATGGAATGCAATAACTCAGTGCATTAAATATCAGTTTTTCTTCTAAATTTTATCCTCATTGCTAAAATTTCTGCCGATATCAAGTTTCTATTTCTTTTCTTAATATGATCTTTTTCTGTGTACAAAATTCATCTATTTGTATTTGATTCTCAATATTCTATTTATGCATGATTTATGTCTGTTGGTACATGCTTTACCATTTTTTTAATAATTGTATGCTATATGTTACGATATAAAAATTCTGCAAGTGTAAATCATGGTATCAATATTCTATTCAGTGTCTTGAGGTGTCAATTTGGTTGCCTGTTTGACACGTCAATATAACAATGCTATCAATATTGTGATTCTATTCAATGTCTTGAGGTTTGCAATTCCGCATTGCCTGTTTAACACATTCTGATCAAGATTGCTGGATCCTATGAATCAATACTTTTTTATCCTGATGGTTTGCATGTTTCACAGATGTTTTTGAAGAAGTTTTGGAAATTGTTTCTTATATGACCATTTTCTCCCCAACAATCTCAGTGGACATGTGGTCTCTTTGGCCATTAATTGTAGAAGCACTTGGAGATTGGGCTGTAGATTTCTTTGAGAGTAAGTCAATTCATGCAACTCTTTCATATTCTCAGCTTTTGCATTCTTTTACTTCTTTTTTTGAGTTTTTTGTGGAAGGAAACACATCATGTCATGCATGGTATCAATGCATTAGTTATATGTTGTCTCAAGACTCTTTAACTTCTAGAAAGATTTGTATGCTTGTTTTGGCTAACTCTAATCCAATTTTCTGCTTATACTTCATTTTCAAGAAGTGATTTCTCTGTGTATTGATCATAATTTTCACTTACAAGATTATAAGGAGAATGGTCAAAAGCAGAATGGTTGGTGGTGTATGCTATATTCCACTTGAAATAGCTTAACTTGATCCATCTCATTGAGATTCAATAACCTAGATTTGGTCCTTCACTTTCCAAAAGAAAAAAAAATGTTGGACCATGTAGCAGACGAACCTGGGGTGACCGGCCCGGCCCCACGGAAGTTTCCCACCGGTCAACAGGGTAGATCGGGAAGCGCTCATGGTGGGCGGTTTAGAAGCCCAGCGTCCCAGGGTTTACGCCCCATTTGGAGGAATTTTTTTTGCAAAATACACCGTAGCTAGGGATTGAACCGCAGATGTCTGGGATAACAACTAGTCGCCCTACCGCTGCACCATAGCCTCGGGGGCTTTCAATTTCCAAAAGGGATTCATAGTGAAGTTATTCTTGTTTGTGATTATTATTTCATTCACATTTAGTTTAAAAATGAGGTAATCTGCTTCTTCCTGAGTATCCAATCTTGTGTCCCATTATTTTTAGTTACTATAATTTATGCTTAGAATGATAGCCACAAATCAGTTACATGTTTCTAGTGCTGTCATAGGTTGTTTAGCCACTAGTTATTATTCTGGAATCCTATATAGTTAAACTGTTTTCTTGTCTGGTAAAATAATACTATTTTAGTCCTTCTCAGCTTGCAATTAGAGCAGATTCAAGTACATTTTTTTTCAGTTTTTCGTTTGAAGGGAAGCTTTTGGATTTGATGTAGCGGCAATCTCCCCCGTTTTGTTAGGTGTTTATCCAATTTTGGCCCTTTTACCATCAATTAACTTGTCATTTCTGTTCACATTGTGTTGTTTACGTCTGGTTATTGAAAAACATTGTTCCAGACCAAACAATGCAGTGCATTCTATTGATCGCTTCTCATTAAGATTTGACGTTGTGGTGATGGGGCATGATATTACCTTTTGCTTCTTTTATCTTGTTCTGATGGAGATTTCAGTATCATCTTCATTGAAGGAGAAATGTTGATGATCGAGCTGCCTAGTTTCTCTGCCTCCTTATATTACTTAGTTTCGAAAGGCAGTCAATACACTGCATAGCATAGCGCTTCAGTGGGGCCTAGGTAGTGGTGTTAAAATAATATGGAAAGAAGGAAAAATGTATGTTATATGTTACCCTTATTATTACTAACAAGGTATATTAATCAAATCAAAACAATTTTACAATTACAAGAACACACGACAAACCACATTATATTTCACATTTCAATGGAGAAAAACGCACAACAGAATTAAATTGAAAAATGACATGATTAGGAGGGACATGGTGGGTAAGGTTTTATTCATACGTGAACCAATTTTTTTAATGAATGTCAACCTTCTTTAAATGGTATCTCAAATTTTGATAATTTTTTCATGAAAATTGTCTCAATCTTTGTATTCACAGCTGTCTACTTATGTGTTTTTCTCCTCTCAGATATGCTTGTTCCTTTGGACAACTATATATCAAGGGGTACCGAACATTTCCTTTCATGTAAAGATCCAGATTACCAGCAAAGCCTATGGAAAGTACTTTCAAATGTATGTGTTTCATTCAGCTATATGTGGGACCCTTCACTAACATTTTTGGAAATCTATTTTTGGTTAATTGAAACTTCAAATAATAAATGCAGACCTTTTAATCATACGGTTGCTTTGATTACATTTTTTTTGGTGATCGATTTTACAGATCATGTCAGATAGAATCATGGATGACAGTGATATTGAACCTGCTCCTAAGCTCATTGAAGTGGTATTCCAAAATTGTAAAGGCCAAGTGGACCATTGGGTTGAGCCTTACCTGAGGATTACCATTGATCGTTTGAGCCGAGCACAAAAGTCACATTTTAAGTGTCTCATGATGCAAGTTGTAAGCATTATTTTCTTCACAACATTTTAAAGCCAGTATCTGTTTTTTTTGTTACTTTCATCCAAGGTGGACTTTAAAATGTAATTTATGCAATTAGAATAAACTAATGGAACTCTATATTGTCAGTGGAACATCCAGTTCACATATATGACTGTTAAGTGAACAGAATCCTCAATATTTTATGCCATAACTTGTGATCTTAATTTAATTGAAGATATGTAGCTGTGTTATTCTTTTATTACAATTAAATATAATATATTCCTCTCTGCATTACCTTGGGCTTAAATGTGTATGTCTCAATTGTCTAACATTATAGGCGTTCATATTCTGCTTTTTTATTTTATATTTTATGACAATCATCATAATATCTTCATCTATGACTGAGTGAATTTGTTTGTTGGAGAAGCTTTGATTAAAAAAAAAACATTCTCTGAATTATACAAGGTTATGCTTGTATTTCTTTACCCGCTCCTGATGCTCTGTTGTTAGTGGTTTCGGTCTATCAGACTTTCTTTTGAGGAACAAGTAAGATTCAGACTATTATGATTTTTTAACAATGACTTTCAACCATATGTGCGCCTCAAATTTGTGTAGCTAGTCTGGTTTGATTCCCTGGTATCTCAGAAGAGCATTTATGTCTAGGACTTCTTTTTTCTTTAGCATTTATGGTGTAAAATTTTTGTTATTGGATCTTTAATATTCTGTCAGTTTAATAGCTGCTCTGTTTGCAGATTGCTGATGCTCTATACTATAACTCTTCTTTGACGCTTGGGATACTGCATAAACTTGGGGTTGCTTCAGATATTTTCGGTGTCTGGTTTCAGATGTTGCAAGAAGTCAAAAAGAGTGGTGTACGTGCAAACTTTAAAGGGTAAAGTTTATCTTCTTTCTGTTTGTTGTCACTTTCCATTGGTTCTGTATGATGCTGAACCCTCTATCACAAATGTAGGATGCATAATAAAAAGATTTGCTGCTTGGGATTAACTTCGCTTCTTGGCCTTCCTGCCAACCAGTTGCCTGCTGAAGCTTTAGAACGTGTCTTTAGGGCAACTTGTTGAGCTTCTAGTTTCTTACAAAGATCAACTTGCAGGTAATAGTATGTGTTGCTTCTTCTGCAGATAAAACAGTCTATTTACCCTAATCATTTGATTTTTTTTTTTGTGCTCTTCTGTGTCGCATAAAGTAATTTTTACACACTGTAATTAATAAACATTTTTATTTTTGCAATTCTTACTAGTCTGAGTTCTTTACCCTTATTTGCTGTTGTAAATTCATGACCTTTGAATTTTTTGGCTGACATTTTCATTGACTTGTTTCTTCTATTTATATTGTCAAAAGAATTCTTTTCCCCTTATGATATATTTGACATTGACAAGTGAATGGGAGTCTTGGCGCAACGGTAAAGTTGTTGTCATGTGACATTGAGTTTACGGCCTCACGGGTTCAAGTCGCGAAATAACCTCTTGCAAAATGAAGTTAAGGTTGCGTACAATAGACCCAATGTGGTCTGACCCTTCCCCGGGACCTTGTACTGGCGGGAACTTCGTGCACTAGGCTGCCTTTTGTGTAATATTTGACGAGTTCTAGTCATGCAAAAAGATTATTCTGCATTGCCTTTGTATTCAGTTTCATAGTAACTTCTTTAACCGGGCAGAAGCTGAGAAAGAAGATGACACCTTTGACAATATGGATGGCTTTGATGCTGACGATGATGATGAGGAAGAAGAGTCCGAAATGGGAGATGACACCGAGTATTGCAGCGAAGAAAAATTCAAGAAATTGGTTGCGGAGGTTAGTAGGTTAATGTAATATCTTTATGGTACATATTCCCTTATCATGCTCACTAAATGGCTCATTCATAATTTTGATCTGCTAAATTGGAGATGGCATAAATCTAGTCTGGTTTATAATTAAATCTCGTAAGTTTTAAAAATCAAGTTTCCTATGATGATCTTGTCAAGATAAAGAAACTTGGTCGGTAATAATTTCCTAGTTTGCTAGACATCAGTGCCCAGTGGGACTCATTTTCCAGAAGGTAAAAATGCAGTCTTGATTGATTTATTACGGTCTTAGAAAGATTACTTGGGTTGTCATATCGTCTTAGCATACAGAAGTTTAAATGGGATAGGTTCCAAGACATATCAGATATGGAAGTAATGTCTCTCTATATATGTTTTTTTGTTCTTTTAAAGACTTGATTTTAATATATTTCTCCGGGGCAATATTACATATGAAACTAGGAGTGGTGAAATCCCCTTATATGTGGAAAGAAAAAAACATAAATATTTGATTGTTCTTAGTTTGATCATGTACCAAGTACTTCCATGTGCCAGCCACAGATCTGGACTTGTACAGATTGTTAATGTTATCAAACACTCACAAAAGCACACAGTTGGGAAAAAAATGCCATTGATAGCATGATTTCTAGATGGAATTAAATTGTTAAATGCTTATGCTATATCCATCGATTGTAAAATAATTTATAGCATTAGATTGTGAAGAATTAAAGGGTCTTATTTTTCTTCACTCAGATTTCTTACCAACCTATCATCCATATTCATCCTCTCCCTTGAATCATTTTTTTGTATGAATTTGAAACTAAATCCTCAATTTTGATCATAACATCACTTGTAATCTTTTTTTGTTTTCTCGTACATGTAGAATGTTCATGATCAAAAACACTTGACGTTGCATGCTTATATGCTTGTTGACCAAATTGTCTTTCTTAAGCATAGATTTTAGGTTATTGCATATTCATATGTACAATCTAGCCATAAAATATATAATTTGGGTGGACTTTGAAGATATGAACCTCAAGTGCTTCGATGAGCTTATTTTGTATGATTCTTTTATATGAATGCTAAGATGATTGTTTAGGATTACTAAGATCGAATAAAAAATGCTACTATCCATGAATAATATAATGTAGCTTTCGAAGAAGATAAATATAGAAAAACAGAATGAGGTAATAGTTATGCCCAAAGAGTATTGGTAGATTCCAAAATTGACCAAGTTTAATCGAATAGATCTCAAGGTATAATGGGGAGACAGAAGAATCTCTAAATTTGGATATTATTAGTGACATGACCTTGAAGTGATATTATTAGTGACATCACCTTGAAGTTTCCATGCAGTTAGCGCTGAATAGCTGGGGCTAGCACAGCTTATTGATATAATGTACAGCATATTAGAATGACCAGAATTTCCCCCCTCAATTCACCTTCTATGTAAGATTATATCACTACATACATTTCTTTATGTGCTAAATTGCCCCATTTTGCTACATAAATTACAAGCATATCTTGACACTTTGCTTATGATTTAGGTTTTGCACCCTTTGTCTTGAACACTGTGCACTGTTTTTAAATTCAGTTTTTGATCAGAAAAGCTCACTACTTTTTTCTATAAAATTAGCAACAATGTTACATTCCACCACTTATTCTGGATATCTTTTGTATTTTGTGGCATCCCTTGTGTAATTTATGCAGCGCCAGGATATATCAGTCAGTGTGCCTAGATCTCATGAGAGAAGAGAAACTCTCAAATAGAAAGCTTTGTATCATTGCTTATTGTGGGTCTTTCAAGACATGCAAAATAAAATTGGTTTGCTAAGAATAATAAAAGTGGAAGGCAACAAAATTTAATCGAATAGGAATAAAATAAAATGAAATTTAGCTCACGGATCAGTTTATTTTATTGAACCAGTTTTTTATTTAAGAGTCTATCTATTATATTATTTGCATCACCAGTTTCCTACAATTGTGCACAAGATCATACCTTATCGTCCTATACCATGGAATCAGGCAAAAGGATTTCAATCAACTGATGACGACGATGAGACTGATGATGATTACAGCGATGACGACGATGACGCGCAGTCACCAATTGATGAAGTTGATCCTTTCATTTTCTTTGTGGAAACTGTTCAAGGTATTAATATACTATTTATTTCAGCTAACACAACTACACCATGTAAGAGATATAACTAACGCAACTACTGTGCTCAGCCATGCAAGCTTCTGATACCGGTAGGTTCCAAAACCTGATGCTGACACTGGACTCGCACTATCAAACTCTGGCAACAAGCATTGCTCAACATGCTGAGCTGAGAAAAGCAGAGATCGAGAAAGAAAAGTTGAACGAGGCTACTACTGAATAAATCAGCATAAAAGAGATTGAGGCGAACTGGCAAAAGGACTGGAGAATGAATTGTCATCGAGTCCCAGTGTCTTACCACCTGAGGAAATTACCAGTCCTTTGGAGTTGCGACAAATTCGCTCCCCTATATATTGGTTCTCAAGCATCGTTGTGATTCGCCCGAGGTTGGAAAAACTTCATTAATCATTTTTTTCAAGCATTGTTGTGGACATTCAAATATTCTCAGTTCATGTATCAATTTTTTCGGTGGGAGTCTCTTAACGGGAGGTTACCACCTATAGCCCTAGGCCATAGTTTCATCGATTTTCATTTTATTTAATTTTATTTTTTTTCTCTATATCTATTGGATCAGACTTGACGAACATGGTCTATACTGGAGGTATTTGCTTGGGTTATTGGTGCAATAAGAAAAGGGTTAGCGGTGATGGATGTATATGTTTATCCTTTAATATGTTTGCTAATTCTTTTGTGATGTGCAAGCACACATTATTTTCTCAAACAATAAGAGAACTAAATTTGATTTAATAACCATGATCATTATTTTATCTTGTCGTAAAACGAGATGGAAATCTCAAGGACGAGATGGTACATCGAGTGTCACGAGCTCTGTTGACCTGACTCTGTGATGGTTGTGACCTGGCAGGGACCTGCAATAAGTTGGTCATTAACAAACTCGTCGGGGATTTTTTTCGATCAGGTCTCCGACGGTCAAGTCAGTATTTGCAGGCAGTATGATAGAGCAAAGGAAATGCAGGAGAGTAAAATGGAGTGCCGTTGTGCATACCTACGGAATAAGAAGGGGAGGAGTTTATATAGTCGGGGAGCTGACAATTCCTGTCCGTGTCGACGAGATAGGGATGTGTTGCCTGTCAGCTTGTAGGAGAGCACTTAGAGGTACCGCGGTAGGGCGCGGAATGCTTGAATGGTACAACCGTACCAAGTCTGCAGGATAACCGCGAGGTATGTCATAAATGGGTAAGGCGTGTATTACTTCGATGTCATGGTCGTACCCCGGATGCACTGATGTGGGGCGGCGTAGGGGAGAGCTGGTCCGGAGACCGAGTGCCGAGTGCCAAGTGCCGAGCGCCGACCGGTGAGTCCGAGTGTTATGGACCGGGTTGGGTCATGTCTAGGGAGCGTGGGTCGCCACGCGTCCGACTGGGAGTTGAGAGATATGAGGTACGCCCTGAGTCGGGGGTTTGCTGAGCTATGTTGGTCTTGCCAGGTTTCGGGTCTGTAAGTTATCCTGTCGAGAGAGTGCTGAGGACTGAATTGCCCGATCCGAACCTGGTTCGGGAAAACGGATTTGGGGGACCGAGTTAGGGGGTGCTCGGGCTCGACTCGCCCGTGCCCGCTCGGGATCAGTCGGTTAATGCTTTGGGAGGGTTCCTGGTTCGGAAACTCTCCGGATGAGACCTTCGTCGACCCTTTGTTAGGTCTTTATGACGCCAGACGAATCAGTTGAGTTGACCAAGCTACCCGTAAATTAAACTGGGATCATTATTAATTCAAGTGCGACCTGATGATACAGAAATCATCCTTCATTGACTGCCGATCAATCTACAATATCTAGTAGATGGAGCTAGCCACCTTCTTGCACATGCTGTTTCATCTTTAACAGTAGTCTCTGTATGGCATACAGATCACTTACATCATTAAAATAAGTCATCCAATCTCTCCTTTGACTTTTCCCACAATGATCACGTGTTATATATGTGATGATCCACGTGATGTGGGGACGAATGACCACATGTTGGACGACAGCTGCTGCAGTGCAGCCTCATCAATCTTTCATAGTGTTTGTCGGATACCGCGATCGAATTCATTCAAATCTAGTGGCCGGCGCTCATTTAAGCACGCATAGATATATATGGCCATTGATTACAAAGACTGCACTCACGGAAAATTACCATTGCTCATCCTCTCCTCTCTGCTGGTACAACATATTTAGTAGTGATCTACAATGTATTTCCCTTCATGCAGAAAACGTCAACGTTGGAACCCTAGAAGTCGTGAGGTTAGATTGGCCGACACAGCCTCATGGATTCAGCTAGCTAGCTAGCTACAGTTCAAGCCTTCAATATCTTATCGCTGACAGCCCCTATCTATTTTAGGGTTTTAGAATTGAACAATCAAGGGAGCACACAGTCAGGATTGACTTGCTAAATGGCCAATACTGGAAGGAGCTTTAAACTCAGTCATTCGTCAACTTGCACCATTATTGGTCATGCATGACGTTTGCAGATAGAGGAGAGATAGCCCATCAAATTAAAGCTAATAAATATATAATATAGATGATCTGCCCTATAAAAAGGGGTTGTGCTTGAGGGTTGTCTCAAGACGGGGATCAAGATAGATCTATAGATCAAACATCAAGAGCAATGGGAGAAGAGAGAGAGTACAGCCTCAGCTAAGTAGAGAGTCTGAATTAAGGCTGTACCCTCTCTCTTCTTCTCTTGCTCTACTGATGGATATTACACACATATATATACATACATACACACGATCATTTTGCCACACAAGTTTAGCTCTTGTATGGAGTGGTATGTAACAGTCAGTGCACTTGTGGTTTTGCGTGTTTGCAAAGTTCTTTGTGTGAGCTAATTAACATTTGCACTTGCAGCTCTTGGCACCAAACACCTGAAAGCTTCTATTCTTGTTGTATGTATGTTTCAGAAGTTTTTAATTTTTTTTTCCCCCTTCTCTATTAATTGCATTGCTTCCTCAGTTTTTCTCTAGTTCTTGTTGCAAATTGGAGCTTCGATCATGCAAGGTATCAACTCATGATGCATATCATTAAGCACAATGTCGGATTTTAAGTAGGGTTATCCTGAGCTCTAGCTTAACCCTGCTTAAGATACTGATCAATTATATATTTTTTTTAATAGCACTAATCACATATATAATTTTCATTACTTAGCTCACTAAAGCTCATCCCTTCTATAACCAAAGTTTATAGAACAAGAGTATCTAACGCTAGAACTCTAAGATCAAAGTTGTATTCTTTTTTGATTTTTAAAGCTTTTTTTTTACCCTGCACATAGCGTGGTATATATATTATTTATGAAAGAGTTGTTATATATATTGATAAATGAGGTATTGGTTTTTCTAATGATTTATTAACGATTATTAGAAAATTAAATTACGATGATCCTCAATTCTCCCGGCCCATTAACTACTTCCATCATTAATAGTTTCTCCTTATTGGATAAGAAAACTACAAAAGTAATACAAAATATTTATTAGTCATTCAAACACTAATAAAAAAAAATAATAATAATAACTAAAATATATTTGAGTTATAATAAAATCATATTAAAATTTGTCTTTCTATCATATCACAATTAATTGCCACAGTTGTAGAATATAAATATACACAATCCATAAAAACAAAATAAATTATTTATTGTTTATTGCTAAGGGAAAGAACCACACGTTAGCAAAAATATCTTGTATTTATAATCCATTTCAGAAATAAAATAATATTAAATTTGCCTTGCGATCTTGTGACAATGGATTGTTGTGTGTGATTCATCAATGAAAAATACACTATAATTTTTTCTTCAAAGCTAACGACAAGGCAGCTAAATTTGGAATTAAATATTTGCTAGATTAATTATATATATATATATATATATATATATATATATATATATATATATATATATATATATATATTAGGTGCAAAATATTAAGATAATGACCTTAAAGAGATGGAAAAAGAAATTGTCTATGAAATATGGTGGAAGAAAAACTAAGTTTGCAGCAATATGATTAAAAATTAATATCAAGTATAAACAACAGTACTGGAGTAGTCTTTTAGGTGTAGATTAACATTACATATTGAGAAGATATTGAGATTGATGGTGCTAGAAAATTATGAGAAAATGGAAAACAAATTAAGCTTGTAACAATTAAATATATTTAAATTTGAAATTGCTTATGTGCTGTATTATTATTATTATTATTTTGTAGCTCATACTGATCTCCAGAATATTTGTCTCAACTACATTCATATATTGTTGATGCTCTCAATAACTATGTTTATTCGTTTTAGTTATCCCTTTTTTAATATATATATGTTACATAGATGTTCATATCATTAATGCTTAAACCCTGCTAACTTTGAAAACAGTATAACAATTATCACCTTCATCTCCACTCAAAGATAGAGAAGCTGCTTGTGACCGCGACTCGCGATGATCACAACCATGGCCTCCCTTCTCCTACTAATAACTATTGTTGTTATACATTGGAAAAAGGGTGAGGGGATTTGGTGAGTTGACATCTTTCATGAGAATCCCAGCGATCGAGAGTAGAAAAGAAGAGGGATTTAGGCGATTTAATTAAGAATATCCTTTTGTGTTATGGTAGCTGCATCTAAGCTGTGATGAGCGGCAAATCATGCAAAATCTAGATGTTTTATATTGACTTCCTTATTTCCATGATTTTCAAGTAAGTTTTTAGTTTCTTTAGCCGTAATTAATACCAACTAATCATGACATCTTTTATCAAGCTAAATATTTTTTGATTCTTAATTATCTATTCCTTGTGAAGTAGAAGATCAAGTCCATGATAGAAATAATCTAAACAAGCAAGAGCTTATCTTGAATAAGCTAAAATGGAACAAAGATAAATTCCATTTGCTTGCTAATCCATATTACACCTTAATTTGGTTGCATCACTTTGCAACAACTTGTTTTACATACTCTCATGTTTGACTTGCTTAATTAATTGTTCTAGGATTAGATGATTTAGATATTAATTATATAATAATAACTTATGTGTGAATATTCTAGGTATATATTTTTGCAAACAAGCTGATTCTTTCTTGGTTTGTTACAAGGAATCTGGTTTAGACTTGACTGACTCAACTTTATTGTAAAAAATTAGAAATTAGTCAAATCAGATCAATATACCATTTCTACATATTAAAATTGGGCGATTTCTTTTGTTGTTTTTTAAGTCATTTCGTGTCAATCCTTCCCATGTGATTGATAATTCTTCCGATAAGTAAGGATTAGGTATCAAGAAGAATATCGATGGTGACAATAGAGGAATGATAAATTGCAAGAAAGTGTTGAATGAGGATTCAAATAGCCCTTCATATCTCCATTGATGATGTCATGCTTCTTCTATATATGGATCATTTTAATCATAAGAAGTCTAGTGTTTTCTCATGCTCTCCCTAGTTCTCTTTAGTTTAGATATTGGAGATAAATTTTCTACTTGTGTGGTGTTTGACCATTGTTAATGTTTTAGTCCCATGAAATTCACTCTTTAAAAACAGGATAGATTTGACATTCAAAATATCTATTTTTAAATGTTATGAAAAGTACATATATCATAGACTTTGCTAATATTAATATACATGACAAACTTCGCATATATGTTAATTATCTGCAATTTCAGATTTCTCATGTTGAAACTCTTTCTTTTCCTTATTTCCTCGTATTAGTATACATATAACAAGATTCATATGTCTCTTTTATTATGATTATTGAAAAAAAAATTTAACCAAAATTGAGTCATTTGACTTTATAAAGTTGGATCATTATCACACTGGATAAATATGCTTTACAGCTTTTTTACTTTACAACCTCATTTGATAATAAAGTTGGAAAATTAATAAAGTTTGTCGAAAAGATTGATAAAGATATAATAGTTAATGAGTTGATTTTAAGAAGAATTCTCAATTTCAATAATATTTTTTTCATATTTTTTAATGTATTGAATATTAAATATTTTTATTTTATATTATTTAAAAATTAATATTTACATATTGTTATTATATTTATATTTTTAAATCAATTATTTTATTATATTAATTATAATTGAAAGTGAGCATTTATTGAAAATAATGTATTGACTACAGCCATGCAAGCTAGCATTTATAGGTTTAGTATTAAATACCTGATCAATATGCGTACACTAATTTTAGAATGTTAAGTTTCTAAATTGTTTGTCGAGAATATTTTTTGATTTATCTTGATAATCGATGAAAAAATTTTATAAAATTAAATCGTTGTTCAAGATTGAAAAAATTTTATTAATCATTTTTATAGTTTAGAATATAACCGAGTTAGATGTCACAGGATGAATATATAAAATAGATAAAGTTCGATTATCTTAGTCCATACAGTTCGGTGGGCTCCAAATTCTTGCCGTTTTGTATATGCACTCCTAAAGGCCTTCACAAAGATGGGCCCAGATATTATTGTCTGCCAGTCCTACACGTTGTTCCACCGAAGAGTTGACTCGAAGTCAAGCTTTAATTAATGGATTGAGCTGGCTACCGTCTGGTGCTATACTTTAATTAGTCGAGTAATCTTGACCGTCACAAAGGAACAACAACGGAATATACCTAAATCTTTAATCATTAAGCTTTATAGTTTTGTAGTCGAGTAATCTGTCAAATGTTTAATCATTCAACATATATACGTAAATATCAGTGATCCCGACCTTACTTACGGGTAGCTCGACCCATTCAGCCAGCTAGTCTGGCACGACGAAAGCTCAGTAGAAGAGTCGACGACGATCTCACCAGGAGAGTCCTTGAGCTAGGAAACCCCTAGGCGCTCGCCGACTGACCTTGGGCAAGGTCGGTCGGGTCGATCCCGAGCGTCTCCTAACTCAGTCATCCAAACCTGCACTCCGATCCGAATCGGGGTCAGGCCATTCAGTCGGACGCGTGACGGCCCACGCTCCCTCAGCATCCCCTGGATCCGACAACTCATAGAACCGAGACAAAGCCAGACAGATACAGCTCAGCGAACCCCCGACTCAGGGCATACCCCGCGTTTCAACTCTCCCAGTCGGACACTCAGGGACGATCTGGCCATTACCCGACCCGGTCTTGGACACTCGGATCCGCTGGTCGGTGCTCTAGCTACGGACTAGATCGTCCCTGCGCCGCCCAACGTCCTTACGTCCAGGGTACGATCTTGATGTCGGGCAGTGGCGTAGCAACAGGGGGTGCAGTCGCACCCCCTGAGACTTTTATATATATATATATATATATATATATATATATATATATATATATATATATATTCATTGGAACTTTAACAGATTAATTTATCATTGTTCATCGTCCAAAAATTGAAATTGATTATATATTTGGAAACCTCGAGACCTAAACTATCCATTAGTATAACTTTTATAAGGAAATATCTTGATTTAGAATGATAAATATATGATAATAAAAAATGAACTAATTCATAGAACATGAAGTGAAAATGTTAAATTAAAATTGGATCGAATTCGAAATAAATCTAATAGGTAGGTGCGGAGATAAGGATTACATTGGTTCAATCCATGATTGATTTGAAGTTGATTTGGTCAAATTATGGTCAAATAAAGTTTATATAAGTATCCCGGATAGTTTTGATGTGAATCAACCGAATTAAGTTAAACTCTGTGTATATTTGATATTTCGTATCTAAGGATTATATTGGTAAAATCAGAATCGATTTGAAGTTGATTTGATTCAATTATAATCGAACCAAAGTTATGTAAGTATCCAGATAGTTTTGGTGTCGATCAATTGAGTTAAGTTAAGTCCTATGTATATTTGATGTCTCATGTCTAAGTTTTGATATTGATCAATTTACATTAAAATTTGAAATTTTTGAAAATCGGCTCTTAGTCGAAAATCGCCCCTCCTGATCGATAACTCTGGCTACGCCACTGATGTCGGGTACTACACACCTTGCCCATTTATGACACCCCTCGCGGTTATCCCGCCGATTCAGTACCTTCGTACTGCCCAAGCATCCCGCATCATGCCGCGGTACTTTCAGGTGCACTCATACGAGCTGACAGGTATCACACCTCTGTCTTATCGACATGGAAAGGAGTTGTCAACTCCCCCGGCTATATAAGCCCTCCACTCCTCATTCCGCAGGTATGCTCGCGAGTTCTCCCTTCTACTGCATTTTCATTTGCTCCACCATATTTTCTGTGGGATACTAACTTGACCGTCGGAGTGCTTTGCCGGGGAAACTCTCCTGCGGGTTTGCTAACGGTCCCTATCTTGTAGGCCGAGACCAGGTCAAGATCAGCTCGACGCCACCTCAGCCGCTCGTGTTACTCGAAAGACCATCCGATCCTTGGGACTTCCATCTCATTTTACGACATGATGAATCAGAATTCTAAGTACAACATGTGAGCGAATGCTTGCTTGCATTAAGAATATCCACGACCTATCAAGAATCGAACACATTTTTATATTTATTTTTTTATTTGAATCGCTGCGCCTCTGTTATATTATTATATTATCACAGAGTTCATAAACTCTTCCCGCATCGATTTTGAGAAGGAAACAAGATCAAAAATCACCATGACATAAATTTTTTCAAACGAAGTTGAACTGGAAGTTCTTACAGAAGACCAATTGTTGTTCCCCTAAAACAAATGAAACAGTTGTTGATTAAAGATGATAACTAGCTACCTTCCGGTGGTGAGGCTTCCGAAGGTATTCGTCGGCGTGCTGGAAACGGAGCTCTGAGGCGCCGGCACCAGCGGCTCGAAAACCGGCACCGGCATCGTCTTCGGGAGGCTCGGTATCGTCGTCGCCTCGAACCTCAGAGCTTGGATGGCCTCTCTCATGGAGGGCCTCTGCGCTTGGTCGGGGTGCGCGCACCACAGCCCCACCAGCATCAGCCTCTCCATCTGCGCCTCCTCGAATTGCTCCTCCAGTCTCCGGTCCGCCGCCTCTATCAGCCGCCCCCTCCCGTTCATGTCCCACACCCACTCCAACAGCCGCACCTCCTCCTCTGCCTCCTTGCCGTGCTCCACCGCCCGCCGTCCCGTCGCGATCTCCAGCGCCACCACCCCGAAGCTGTACACGTCCGACTCCTTGCTCGCCTTCCCCGTGTGGAAGCACTCCGGCGCCATGTAGCCCAGCGTGCCGGCGACCCCCGTGGCGTGCTGTCCCAGCTGGTGGTCCACCAGCCGCGCCAGCCCGAAGTCGCCCAGCTTGGCGTTGAAGCCCGAGTCGAGCATCACGTTGCTGGGCTTGATGTCCCGGTGCACCACGCACTGCTCCCACTCCTCGTGCAGGTACAGCAGCGCCTTCGCCAGACCCACCGCCACGTCGTACCGAATCTCCCACGGCAGCGGCGGCCACGACGACGTCGGCCGCCGGAACAGGTGCCTATCGAGGCTGCCGTTGGGGAGGAACTCGTACACCAGAAGGAACTCACCGCGCTCGTGGCACCAACCAAGGAGCTGCACCAGGTTCCGGTGGCGGAGGCGGCTGATGATCTTCACCTCCGACGCGTACTCCTTCCGCCCCTGTTTCGACGTGCTCGATATCTTCTTAACCGCCACATCTCTGCCGGACCTACTTAAGAACCCCTTGTAGACGCCGCCGAACCCTCCCTCGCCCAGCTTCCTCTTCTCCGAGAAGTTGTTCGTCGCCACCGCGAGCTCCCGGTACGAGAACCGCCGCGGCCCCGTCCCCGTGCTGAACTCGTCGTCAATCGACTCGCCCGAGCTCAAATCGTCGTCTTCGCCCTTCCTTCTCCTCCTTGTCGATCGATACCATAACAACGGACGGCGCGCAAAGGTGACGCCTTTATCCACGATAAGTATAATCCAATACAGGATCTTGGTTCTCAACGATCCTTTTCCTCTCCAAATGTAGAGAATCAGCGCGACCAGAAACAGAGCAACGATCAGAGCGATGGCCGGAGCCACCATCCATAGTTTGAGGGTAAATTTCTTCCTTTCCGGCTCGAGATCGGAGGTAAAATTCCATCTCGTGATCCTCTGAAGAACCGCCGCCGATCCGTTCGTGGCGGAGAAGCCCACCAGGACTTGATCCGGCAAGACGTTCCTCACATCCACCCGATAAGTAAGATTCAGCGAGCTGGAGTTGGGACTGGCCTTCAGTTCCTCGACGCGGACGGAGAGAAGCTTGGAGATCGCGTTGTAGGAGACTCGGGCGACGAGCGAGTCATTGTTCGCGGCGGCGGTGATGTTGGAGGTCGAGGTAGCTCGAAAGGAATCGAACTCCACGGCCAGAAGGCGATCGGGGGACGTCGAGGTGCCATTGGACAAGTTGATCGGATTGGATGTTCCGTGGTCGAACGAGTCGAGCGGGGCCAAGAAGAAGACGAAGCCGCCAAAGGGGGATGAGTTGGTGGCGCCGCCGCCGCCGCTGGGGAAGGAGACGGAGAACTCGAAGTAGGTGGAGAAGTTGGCGGTCTCGTTGGTGGCGGCGCGCCACAGCGGGATGGGGTGGGCGTAGTAGGCGGTGGCGGAAGCGGCAGGTTGGCCGTCAGTGAGCTGGAGGGAGCCGCCGGAGGCGATGGATCCGTTGCCGGAGGACTTGATTGCTGACTCTGATTCGATGCTGGGGAAAGTAAAGCCGATGCAAGATGAGGTGGGAACTCGTGCGAGGAAGAAGGAAAAGAAGGCCAAGGATGCGAGGGAGAACAAAGACATGATTTTGGGAGGAAAAGGAAGAGGATTGGATTGGCAAACCTCGAGCTTTGATGATTAGGTTGGAGAAGGCATTTGATTAAGCTTGTGGAATCCGTCTTGAGTTTCTACGTTGACTCCGTGGAGAATTTTTCTGGTTGGTTGATTGGAAAATTTCATTGCCGTATGAGAAGTGCTCTGGCAATTTCTCCCGTGTCCAACTGTCAGTCATGGGCTAAAACAGTCAGAATATGCCCTTTTAACTGAAAAACATAACACCGATAGAGAATTTGACTACGTTAGACACTATGGGCCGGCTTGACTGATCGTTGATACATACTTTAATTTTAAGGGTATTTTACTGAATCGTACACGTACACGTACACGTAGGTTTTAAGATTACGTATACAAGGTCTAGGACTTCTTAAGATTAAAAAAATATTTTTAAACGTATAAAAAATATTAAAAAATATTAAATTGAAAGAAATTTGCACAAGGCGGATAATGAAAGTTACTAATTAACCTTTCTACTATTGTTTAAAAAAGTAAAAAAAAAATTCGAATAATGTAAATATGATGAACCTTAAGAATTTTTAATCATTTTAAATTAAAATAATAATTTTAAAAATCTTCTTAATATATACATACCCTATTGTTCAATTTGATAGTGTAAATCGAAAATAATAATTTTTAAACTTATAAAAAAATTTAATAAAATTTATCATATATTCATTATATGACTTAGAATATTGACACTTACTAATAAATACTATCAATAACTTTTGAAGACTACCAAATTAAAATTATATATTTGATTAAAATCGAACTGAATTAAAAGTTACAAGAAGATAACTTGGGGTTATACACATTACAATGGCAGACATCAAAATTCAAAAGTTACCAGAAACGCGTAGAAGCACGAGAATTATGTCTTTCCAAAAAAAGATAGAAGGGAAGTCTGCTTGTCATCATCATTCTTGACCCTGCGTGCCTTCTTTAATAGACTGGAGCCCTTCTCTGATGTTGATCCAGAATCAAGAGGTATTTCTTGGGTTTGTCTTTTGGTACCCAAGATATCTGGTAACACATTTTCTTTCTTGAGCAAACCATCAGAGCTATGCTTTTCATCTACGTGATGTTCACAATCTTCTTTCATGCAATTAAACATATCATACTGAGGAGATTCTTCTTTAAAATTGGCAGCATTTTCGGTTCTGCTGGTATCATTTTTGGTATCATCAACTCTGTCTCCTTTAGGAGATAATTCTAAACGCTTACTGTGTTCTTCCTTCATCTGGTCCTTTCCATGAGCTTTCTTCGTGAAGAATTTTGCTATTTGGTTTTCAACAGGTCGTTTGAACTTAATCTGCATTTTGTAGATCAAGGAATAAACCGTAAGTAGTTGTTATGAGATGCAAAGAATTAGACTAACTATTTATCTAACTAATATCCAAACATTTAACTTTACCTACTGGAAATTCCAAACCTTATAGATCATCTTTGGTTTAGTTTCCAATGAATTGACAACTATTACCAAACTAAAGTCTTTAATACACTTTCTTGATGTTCCAGTACTACCTAAAGTCTTTAGTTTGCGCACATGGCTGACATAGCTACCCCTCTGGAGCTATAAAAGGTGGCATTTGTATGCAATTTATATCAAATAATCTAAGATTTCTTATATTAGCTAGATGTTAACTTGTTGCTATCCAACTTTTATCTTAGAAGTATGGCCAAATTACCGAATAACCAACTCTAACTTTGGCATCAGATTTGTTAATCTCCATAAGATCTTAATACAGATCTTATAATGAAGGCATAAATATCTTTGAGTTCCTATCCCAGAGTAAGCATGCTAACTATCCTTTTAGCACTTCTCAAATCCTTCAAATTCAGATTATAGAAAGCTGTCGAGGATGTTAGATTAGTGACTCTACAGTGACTGATATATTGACTACAGAAAGCACTTAAAATGAAATAATGATCTTGAGGTCATTCAAGATAAAGACAAGCATCATAATTGTATCTAGTAAAATTATGAGAGATTGTACAAGTATCAAACTTATTATAAACTTTGTCGTGTAAGAAAATTGTTTGGCATATAGTTGCTAAAGCATGAAAATTTAGTAGCAACAAGTCTTGTTTAATGTCTATTCAACTCTTGACGCAGCCTTATTTAAGTAATACAAGACTGATCCTTCTTCTGATTGCCCCAACTAACAAATATAGCAATTCATACAAGCCACTTTTGAAGTGATGCAAGTTAAGATTATACCTCTTTAATGCAATCATGCCCATCAAAGCATGAAAATTTAGTAGCAACAAGTCTTGTTTAATGTCTTACATATTCAACTCTTGACGCAGCCTTATTTAAGTAATACAAGACTGATCCTTCTTCTGATTGCCCCAACTAACAAATATAGCAATTCATACAAGCCACTTTTGAAGTGATGCAAGTTAAGATTATACCTCTTTAATGCAATCAGGCCCATCAAAGGATGGTTTGCCAACTGCAGTGGTCACAGGATACCAAACCTATTCAACAATTACAAACAAACAACTGAGACCAAATATGCAATGGAATCAATAGAAACAAGAATAAATTCAAAGAATTGAGTCAAGCAACCAAGCCACCATGAAAGCAAATGAAGAAGGGGCCTGCTTTCAAGAATTTCTTTCTAGAAAACAAATAGGCAAAGGAATAATCAAAAACAATTTTCCGAAGAAATATTTATTGAGAACATAACATTTCATTGCTGCAAAAGTTTAACAAGCTTAGGGGCATATTGACAAGTCTGATAAAAAAAACTAAGTTAATAGAATCTGCATAATGACTAACCAAATCTGCATCCTCGTATGGCCTAAGTACAGTTTCAGATTTTGGCATGCCATTGTTTAACCATACATCAACAGAAACATCATCCCCCAAGATAACAGGCATTCTATCTGCAGTTAAGTACACATTATTGAGTCAACAAAGTACATTAAAATTGAAGCTCAACAACGGAAATAAAAAAGTGAAAATTTTGGCCGATGAATGTGGTCAAATTAAGATACAAACATATGGCACTGTAGTGCTCAAACAAGAAGAAGCATGACCAAGATGTAAGCACAGAGACCAAAATTTGATGAGTATAGGCCATGCACCTGATATTAGGGGTGTAATCGAACCGAACAAAGCTGAACAGTAAGAGGCCTGAGCTCAGCTCGATTCGTTTTCCCCTAAGCTCGAGTTCGGCTCGAGTTTGATTCGAGCTTTAATTCTTAAGCTCGAGCTTAGCTCCTAAGGATTAAATTGCTCAATTGCGAATGGCTCGAGCTCGGTTCGAAAATAGCTCGTTTAAAAGTTAAATGAGCTTAGTTCGAACTTGTTTAAAATATTTAATTATAATAATTATTAAAATGTTATTATATTTATAATTCACATTATATATATATATATATATATATATATAGAGAGAGAGAGAGAGAGAGAGAGAGAGGTGATATGCTCCTTGATTATATGTGAGTTTCACTATGGTATATTATTTATTTATTTTTCTAGTGTAGCAGTGACGGATGTGTAGTAGCAGCTACGGAATCATACCTGCTACAATGCTACAACATGGTCATGATTTGTTCAATCACATTGTAGTAGCTACGATTCCGTAGCTGCTACAACACATACTTAACGTTATAGCAACTACAAACTTGTAACTGCTACAACGTGATTGAATAAAATCATGACCACGTTGTAGCAGCTACGGATCCCTAATTGCTACAACACAGACTTAATGTTGTAGCAACTACGCAACATGATTAAACAAATAATGACCATATTGTAGCAGCTACGAGTCAACACAGATTTAATGTTGTAGCAGCTATGGAACCGTAGATGCTACAACATGATCGAACA
This sequence comes from Boesenbergia rotunda, assembly GCA_024364735.1. Classification (NCBI taxonomy): domain Eukaryota; kingdom Viridiplantae; phylum Streptophyta; class Magnoliopsida; order Zingiberales; family Zingiberaceae; genus Boesenbergia; species Boesenbergia rotunda. Next base: position 717,861 of record JAGFNQ010000761.1, read on the forward strand.
AAATCATGACTACGTTGTAGCAGCTACGGATTCGTAGCAGCTACAACACAGACTTAACGTTATAGCAGCTACACGCCCGTAACTACTACAACACGGACTTAATGTTATAGTAGCTACGAAACCGTAAATGCTATAGCATGATTGAACAAATCATAACCTTTGTTTTTCATCTCCTTTGTCTTTGAACAATCTCGAAAAATCTGTTCTCGTGGTTTAAGCTTGTAAAACCTGTGCTGATTAAGTTGGGCAGCAAGGGCTACTGAAAGCTCCTTATAAGACCTATAAAAGTCGGGGTAAAGCTAGAACAACGAGACATAACTGGCAGATGAGGAAAAATGAGAAAAATATCCTTCCAAAGTGCCTAGATTAATCTTGAAAAATCTTTTAAAAAAACAATACTTGTTCACATTACTGTTCACCGATTAATATTCACAATTACTGTTCACATATTACTGGTCATAATTACTATTCACTAGTTACAGTTCATGTTACTATTTATCTATTAGTGTTCACAATTACTGTTCACTGATTACTGTCCATCTAAATAAAATTTGGTATCAGAGCAAGAGCTACAAAACATGTTAATGAGCTCACTAACCAAATAATGTTAAACTCGTGCTTGGCTCGTCGATAATGTTTTCAAGCTCAAAATCAAGCTCCAGCTAGGCTCGTCAACTTAATCTTTCGAACCGATATCTGAATAGCTAACGAGCGGTTTAACTTGTTTACACTCCTACCTGATATAGTCCAACTATTTGGAATTTCTCTCTCAAGATAAATTTAATAACCAATATTACACACAAGGACGGAGCCAAAAATTTTGGGGGCGAAAGATGTGTTTATGTTCTCTTTTTGTTGAAGTTAACTTGATAAGCAAATGTTGATACAAGACAAAACATATCACAACCAAAACTTAATTTCACACTATGAAACCACTGCACTAGTGTTTTGGTAATTACAGAAAACTTTTCTCTGGAGCCCATGTTGGTTTCTTTATTAAATGTACCTTGAGCATACACAGAATAAATCATTTGAGATAGGGGGCGTGCAGTAATTACATTTTATAATTGCTTAATGTTTTGTTCAACATAGTAGTCCTAAATGATCATAAAATCAAATCATGTGTCTGTAACAAATTTTAGATTTTTATTCTAACAAACCAAGAAACTTGAGAGTGGCTTCTAGTGTCCCCATCTATCCAAAGTCTTCTAAGGCATTGTTTACAGTTCTCTAATAAAGGTAATTCCATTAGATAAGGAGTAACAGACTTGCGAATTAGATTCTTCCCTAACAATTAAGAAACTGATGAATCTGAAGGAAAAGAACACGAGCATACCATGAAGCCACTGCAAGGACTTTGATGAACCAACAGTCAAAATTGTAAAGGTGTAAAGAATATCCCCTGTGGAAAAAACAAAACCAAGATCATTTAATATATTAGAACCAAGAACAGGTGTAAAACCTGTGCAAACATAATCAAGTGGGAATGTTGGTGCCCCGGTTGGTTTTGATGTGATCAACCAAGTTAGGTTAGATCCTGTTGGTTTTAATCCCTCTGCTAAGTGTGCAGGAGCTTAGGTACGGAGGAAGTCGAGCGTAAGACGTAGTGGACGAGAAGGATTGTGCGGGGAAGTGAGCCGACGGGCTCGGTACAATCCGAGGGACGCGGAAGCTGCGGAAGAGTACACCGGTGGAGCGAGAAGGACGTGCGCGGTGTCCGAGGGACGAGAAGCCGGAAGGAAGGACGCTCGAGAGGCGAAAGGCCGGAGTCGGGTTTGGGTGAGCCTAACTTCGGTTGGCCGGAAATCACCCAGAAGACGAAGAACTAAAAGATTGGTTAGTTTGACCATGTCAAACTGGGCACTTGAAAAACAAAACTGGGCACTCGAAAAACAAAGGATTTATTTGCTCGAAAAATGAAGGGCTTACTTGCTGGTAAGAAGAATAGAACCCACAACCTCAACGATACACATTGAGGTGCTTACCACTTCGGATAGCAAGTAATGACAACAAAATGTTGCCGATATTACTACTTAGAGATTACAACAGTGACATGGAGATTCCAACAGCCATCTCGAGCCATCTCGAGGAAAGATAAAGTTTTAATTAAACTTTATTTTTTAAAGGATAATGTTACATTATCCTTTAATCAAATCCAATGGATGCAGTTTAATCCCATCCAAGATCAACCATCCAGATTACATCCATGGATCAACGGCCAAGAGAAAAGTCATCAACAATCAACAATCCAGATTTATTCTCTTAGGCTATAAATAGACTTAGAGGTTTTGCTTTAGATTTCAATCATTCAATTCATTCTTGTAATTCTCTCTAAAGTCTACCGTGCTTTTGTTGTAAGGCTTCTCTGCCACAAGGAGATTTTAATTGAGCGTCCACTGCCTTGGAAGCAACGTTCTTAGTTGCGACCAAGTTTTTTTTAAAGACGAGTTTCCACCACTTTTCATTTATTAGCCGTCTATTCATCCCCCTCTAGCCGGACCAACCCGATCCAACAGGGAAGACAACAATAAGTGAACAAAAGCAACAGGGAAAATACCACTAGAAGGATATCGATCTTAAACTACCCTTTATGAAATGAAAAGACAAAAGCTATCTCCAACTTGAAGTTTAAGTCAAATCAATATCATGCACAGTGCTTGATTCCAAGTAAGGAACACCTTTGTGACTATCATGTGAGTCGTCCTATGAGCTACTTATCTTCAACAAAATGCTTCTGTTTTAGATTACAAATTTGCATAAAACATATGTAATCATTAAAATATGTAGTGTAGTTCCAAATAGGGCATGTTATTAAGATACACCTTCGTTATTATAAAATGTGTAGTCCTATGAGCTATGGATCTTCAACAAAATGTTGCCTTAAGTTAGAGCCACTTCTTTATGCATTACCATAAATGTTAACATATGCTGATTGTTTATCCACACTGTCAAAATATCATGGTTTAAAACCAAACACAAGGATTACAACCATAGCATGTCATGTCTCCAGCATCAGACTTAAACATTGCTCCTTCCCATTTTCCTCTTACAATCTTCTTTTTGCAATCTAATGTTCATAATGACTGTGTTATTGCATCTAGCTTTCACCACATTATTATAACATAAACAAAAAAAGAAGGCTCCAATTATTGTCAGCTGTATGTGAATTGACCAAAAGCATAAAGCCAAAATTGGACAATAGCTATATATTCTCATTTCTCAATACAATCAACAAAAATAATAATGGACAACTAAAAAACAATGGATAAAAAACTAGATATATCTACTCTTGACAGTATAATTTATTTTATTGATAAACTTGAGTTTTTATCCCTGAAGAAATCTGCAAGCGGCAGTTGCTAAAGTCTTTTACCATTAACATTTCCAACTTGATCATAATAGCCATCTCTTTTAAGACACGAAAAAACAATCAGTAAACTGACCTTCTGAGCTCTTCCAAGAGTCATATAGAGCAGCAAACACCAGAGGTCGACTGTCTTTGAAATGTATATAGTATGGTTGCTTCTTTGAAGCATCTTTCTTCCACTCATAGAATCTACATGCATGCAGTATCACAATGACGACAAGTCACAGAAAAAATTTCTCAGTGGAAATGACATCCAAACACAATATTAATTTTAAAAACAAAGTGCAATAAGTATTTTAAAAACAACAGCACACAAAAAAACAAGTCACTCAGTTGTGTCGTACCCTTCTACTGCCACAACACATCGATTAGTAGGTAGAAGTCGGCAAAAGGAAGGCTTCTCCTTTATTGATTCTGAACGAGCATTGAACTGCGTATAAGGAGAAAAAAATCCTGACTTTGCAAAAGAACAGTATACTTTGTACTAAGTACAACAGTGGAAGAGCATACCCAATCATAAAAGTAAATAATGCACTGAAGGAAAGATTATCCTTTCCTACAAACAATGTTCCACAACTTTCATGGAGTATTTTCTGACATCTTTGAAAATTAAAAGACAGTTTGGCAATGGTCCAATTCTGACCAAAAAAATATGAAGGTGAAATAGCGGAGGAGAAAATCAGGATAGTGCAAGCAGCTTTCAATGTTCCAAGGAAATTAACCTCGAACTAGAGCAGACTCTAGTATTAACACAAACCACCTGGACCAAATTCTTTGGAAAACAAATCTAAAGCCTAACTTGCACATCAAAACAAAGATTAAATAGTGTTGTTTCTGTCTTATTTCCAACTTTTTTCGCTAATAATTTCAGAGCCTTCAGCTGATATTTTTGGCCAAAAAAAAGCATCAGCGTTGTAAAGACCCTTACGACCACGTCCAAATGAACCCTCTAAAATTTTCTAAATTTTTTATCACATAAGTTTCTATTGCCGCATCAAAAAAGATAAGTCAACAAACGTAAGCTAATAAAGCTCCAATACCATTTTGTAGTGATCAGGCTTCTCAGTCTTCTTGGTGAAGCTAGGAACAAGGCCCCACTTCATGCAACAAATGGAAGGCGACGCCTCCGCTTCCCCTGTCGTCCTCGCCAACAGCATCACCGGCAGGTACGCCCCAGGCGAAACATTGTATGACGGCCGATAACTGCAAGCGGAAACCAAACAAAAGCCTATCATCTACAAAAAAAAAAAAGATGAAAATTACAATTTCGCTCACCGGTCGATTTGATGGGTGGGGATTGAGGCGGCAAATCCACAAGCCCTAGAGACCCCGTCAGGGTTTAGAGTGCAACGAGCCCTCCCGCACATCGCTATCGCTGTTTACACTCTTTCCAACTCGCTCCAAGAGCTGCGACTCGCACACTTCCTCCCGTCGTCTCCCTCAGCTCTCTCCAGTCCCGATCGATGTAGTTGGAGAAGGAAGACGAAGAGAAGCGCGAGAAAAAATTTAAGCCACGTTTGATGTGGTCGAAACTCGAAAGTAGCGGTGTAGTTGGGCTGGGCTGCGCCGGCCCAAGACAGATCTCTGAGGGTTTCTCCCCGAGCCGTTGCTGAGAATCGGAGATCCCCGATCGCGCGTTTGACTTGTTTTATTTTTTATTTTTGAAAATTATTTTTTTATTTTTTAAAAAATAATTTTCTTTTATTTTTTAGTTTTTCAGAAAACGTTATATTTTTTTAAAAAAAATTAAAAAATACAAATCAAATATGTTTTTTAGAAAATTATATTTTTTAAAAAAATAAAAATGAAAAATAAGTCTATCAACCCCCCTTAATATTTTCTACAAAGAAATTTTTTTAATTCCTAACTAATTATTAAATTTTCTCCATCTCTTCTACCGATGACATGACTTCCTATAATAATAGAAAAAACGTAGGGCTAAATAGTCAAAATCGGACCAAAATAAACAAATAAATATAATTAAAAATTTTAATTTAATATCTTTTTTCAATTTTATAATTTTTTCTGATATATTTTCATATTAAATTATATACTTTTCTATTTATTTTCATATTAAATTATATACTTTCTTATTTATTTTCATATTAAATTAATTTTTTAACTTATAAAAATATATAAATCCATTATATAGTTTTTATAATTTTTAGTATCATTATTTAATGTATCTAAACCCAATTATATTCTTTCTTATTTATTTCATACTAAAGTATATTTTTTATATTTATTTTCCTATTAAATTATTTTTTATTTATTTATAAAAAATCATTCTGAATGACTAGATTCTGGCCACCCAGATTTACCAAATAAAAAGGGTACTACTAAATAGCTAGAATCTGACTGACCAGAATAAATAAATAAACATGATTAAAAATTTAATTTAATATTTTTTTTATTTTATCCTTTCTTATGTATTTTCATATTAAATTATATCCTTTTCTATTTTATAATGAACAATTTTCTGCGTTAACTGTCGAGATGGAGACTGTTTAAGCTCCAAACAATAAATTTTATGCTGCAAAATTTAGCAGAACAATTTTTTTAAAAATCAATTCTCTATAAAATGCCTGTCGACCTCAGATACATTTCCATCTCCCAGTTTTTGTCTGCCGATGAAGGTATGTGAAAATAGCTACAAAGGTAGAGAGACTGCACAGCTGCTCACTAGTTCTCTGAGCAACATGATTCAATACAATTGTGCTAAAATTTTGGTGGATTAAGACGAGAAACTAAGAATGTTGGAGAGATTTTACAAGAAAGTATGGATGAGAGAAAGATTTTATGAAGAGAAATATTTACTATTTGTTATTCTTAATCATACAAGATCTCTATTTATACACTTAGATTTATGCTTTCACATCCTTCTACATATCACATCATTAAAGACAAGACAATTAGATTTTGTTATTTTCTCCATTGATTACTTGAATTCTCTAATCACGGAGATATTATTACCCGTAAAAATTAAATTATCAACGTAAAAATATACCAGCAGAATATCTCCATATGAATTCTTCATTCAAATATAAAGAATGCTCATAGGGATACTTATAAAGTGCTCATCAATTTTTGAGTTCCAGATTCTAGGGGCTTGCTTGAGTCCGTAAAGAACTTTTTTTTAATTTTTATACCTTTTCTTCTTGCCCTTTAATAATAAAACCTGTTGGTTGCTTGATATAGACAACTCCGCCTGTGACGACCTAGTCATGGCCGGTCCCAAGCCCGGATAAAGGAGGAGGGTTGCGTTAGGTTGCCAGCCAGCGTAAAAAACTATGGCAAATACTCAATGAATAGATCCATTAAAGTATTATGCTAATGCTAGGATGTTCCCCGGAAGGAACGCGTTGCAGGGTCCGACTGTAACGTCTCGGCAAGGACCGCTACATCTCCAGAACCCGGGTGTAGTGCTAAATATGCAAGGGTTCGCGTTGTAGGGTCCGACTGTAACGTCTCGGCAAGGACCGCTACATCTCCATGAGAACTTGGGTGTAGTGTTAAATAGGCAAGAGTTCTCACACCATAGGTGGACTAAGAATAAACATTATAAGAAAAGTAATAGTCTCAGATTTGGAACATGGAATATAGGAACTCTCACTGGTAAAACAATGGAGGTAGTAGATACAATGATTAGGAGAAAAATTAGTATTTTGTGTGTGCAAGAGACAAAATGGGTAGGTGAGAAGGCAAAAATGATAGAGAACTCGGGTTTTAAGTTATGGTATACAGGAAAGAGTAAAACAAGAAATGGAGTGGGTATTTTTGTAGATAGTTCTTTAAAAGATGAAGTTGTTGGTGTAGTTAGAAAGGGGGATAGAATTATAGCTCTCAAGATAGTAGTGGCGAAAGAAGTTGTGAACGTAATTAGCATATATGCACCTCAAGTAGGATTAGATGAAGAAACTAAATCAAGATTTTGGAGCGATTTAGATGAGGTATTACAAAACATTCCGCCAAATGAAATGATTTTAATAGGAGGCGATCTAAATGGACATGTCGGAGCGAAAAATGAAGAATATGAGAGAGTACATGGGGGTTATGGGTTTGGAACAAGAAATGAAGAAGGAAAAACTATATTGGATTTTGCGATAGCATATGACCTTATACTAGCTAATACATTTTTTAAGAAAAAAGAAGAACACTTGATCACATTCAAAAGTGGGAATAATAAATCACAAATTGATTATTTTATGGTTAGGAAGAGAGATAGGAAGATTTGTAAAGATTGTAAGGTTATCCCTGGAGAAAGCTTAACTACCCAACATAGATTAGTAGTGTTAGATATACGCCTTAGTTATAATATTAATAGAGGAAAAATATACACGACTCCTAGAATTAAGTGGTGGAAGTTAAAGGATGGGAAGCAAAACATATTGAAGGAGAAGGTAGGAATACAAGCATTAGATGAAATATATAGCGACTCTAATACGACATGGGATAAGATGGTATCAAAGTTGAAAATAGTAGCTAAGGATGTACTCGGTGAGTCAAAGGGGCATGCACCACCAAGGAAAGAATCTTGGTGGTGGAATGAGAAAGTACAAGAGAAAGTGAAAGAAAAACGAATAGCTTATAAGGAATTATATATTTGTAAGAACGAGGAAAACTTAAAAAAATATACAATAGCCAAGAAAGAGGCTAAGAAAGCAGTGAATGAAGTAAAAAATAAAACTTTTGAACGATTATATCAAAATTTAGATACAAAAGAAGGGGAAAGAGACATTTATAAAATAGCTAAAGCAAGAGAAAGGAAAACAAGAGACCTTAGTCAAATAAGATGTATTAAAGATGAATGCGATAGAGTACTAGTAAATGATAGCGAAATAAAAGAGCGGTGGAAGATTTACTTTCATCAACTTTTTAATGAAAGTTTAGGGGACCAACTTGACTTAGGCAATTTAAGTATTTCAAATGAGTATAGAAATTTTAATTTTCATCGGAGAATTCAAACTTCAGAAGTAGAACAAGCTTTGAAAGGGATGCAAAATGGAAAGGCCGTGGGACCGGATGATATCCCAATCGAGGTATGGAAATGTTTAGGGAAAAAAGGTATTGAATGGCTTACAAAATTATTTAATTTAATATTGAAAACAAAAAAAATGCCTAATCAATGGAGGGTAAGTAGTCTGGTTCCCTTATATAAGAACAAAGGAGACATACAAAATTGTGCAAACTATAGGGGTATTAAATTAATGAGTCATACCATGAAACTTTGGGAAAGAGTAATAGAAAAAAGATTGAGGAAGGAGACCACGGTAACCGAAAATCAATTTGGGTTCATGCCTGGAAGGTCGACAATAGAAGCTATACATCTTCTTAGGCAATTAATTGAAAAATATCGGGAGCAAAAGAAAGATCTACACATGGTATTTATTGATTTAGAAAAAGCTTATGATAGGGTACCAAGAGAAATTATATGGAGAATTCTAGAAAAGAGAGGCGTTAGCGTAACATATATTGACCTAATTAAAGATATGTATGAAAATGTAACGACTAGAGTGAAGACTTCAGGTGGATTGACTGAAGCATTTCCAATAAGGATAGGGTTACATCAAGGATCAGCTTTAAGTCCCTATATTTTTACACTAATCATGGATGAACTCACTAGGCACATTCAAGATACAGTGCCATGGTGCATGTTGTTTGCAGATGATATTGTTTTGATAGATGAGACACGTGAAGGAGTAAATGCTAAACTAGAATCTTGGCGGGAAACTCTAGAAATGAAAGGTTTTAGGCTTAGTAGAGTAAAGACTGAATATATGGAATTTAAGTTTAGCAATGCTAGACGTAGTGAAACAATTGTTAAGATAGGAGATGATGAGTTGTCTAAAATCGAGAACTTTAAGTATTTAGGATCGTTCTTGCAAAGTGATGGAGGAATTGAGAGAGATGTCTTACATAGAATACAAGCAGGATGGTTGAAATGGAGATTAGCATCGGGTGTCTTATGTGATCGTAAAGTACCTCTAAAACTTAAAGGGAAGTTCTACAAAACGGCAGTTAGACCTGCTATGTTATATGGTGCTGAATGTTGGGCTATGACTCGGGCACATGAGCAAAAGATGAAAGTTGCAGAGATGAGGATGTTAAGGTGGATGTGTGGACATACGAGGATGGATAGAATAAGGAATGAGAGTATTAGAGAGAAAGTCGGAGTTGCATCTATTGAAGAAAAACTTCGGGAAACACGTTTGAGATGGTACAGACATGTACTTAGAAGACCAATAAATGCCCCTGTTAGACGATGTGAAACTATGATAAATACGCACATTAAAAGAGGGAGAGGAAGACCAAAAAAGACTTGGTTGGCAACAATAAAACAAGATAAATTTTATTTAAATCTAGATGATGATATAGTAGGGGATAGAACTCAATGGCGTAAAAGGATCCATATAGCCGACCCCACCTAGTGGGATAAGGCTTTGTTGTTGTTGTTGTTGTTGTTGTTGGTTGCTTGATATAGACATCTTCTTCACGATTTCCATTTAAGAAAGTAGATTTTATATCCATCTGATATATCTTCCATCTTCTTTGAATTGTAAAAGAGATGAGTAGTTTTACTATTTCAAGTCGGGTTACTGGTGCAAAAACTTCTTCATAGTCAATCTCAAACTTTTGTTTGTATCCTTTAGTAACCAACCTTGCTGGAAAAAAAAAAACCTTGCTTTGTGTCTTTCAACTTCCTTTTGCATTTGTCTTTGTTTTGAATGCTCATTTGACTCTAATAGCTTTGTGTTTTTGAGGAAGTAAAGTGAGCTCCCATGTATTATTTTACTTTATAATATGAATCTCTTCTTACATTGCTTTTCTCCACTTTGCATCCTTGGAGGCTTCTTCATTGGCTATAGGATCATATCCCGCTAATAAGCACAAATAATTAAGAGCAAAGTCAGCATCAATCATTTGGCTAAAGTCATATATGTCTTGGATGCTCTTCATATTTTTCACAATTCGACAATTTAGATCATCACTTTCTGACCGAGTATCAACTTGTTAGGGTGATGATACTTCTTCACTCTCTCCTTGCTTGTCTTTCTTGTCTTTATAATCTCCTTCAAATGAGATTTGATTCATATCACGATTATTGTTATTGTTTCAATTTCATGCTTCTTCTTCTTCATCAAATTCCATTTCTCTTGATACCACGACCTTTTGAGTTATGAGATAGTGCAGTTTGTACCCGCTAGCATTCTCATAATAGCTTAGGAAAATATATTTCTGACTTTTATCTTTAAGTTTTGTCCGTTTCTCTTCTTATACTTTTGCATATGTTACACTCCCAAAAATACGAAGATGATTCACCCATGGTTTGTGTAAACTCCAAGCTTCGTCTGAGGTGACATCTCTAATTCTTTTAGTGGGAAATTTGTTCAATAAATATACAGCACATGTAACAACATTTCCTCAAAATTCTTTGAGAATATTTTTCTCTTTCAACATACATCGAATAATATTTAGAAGAGTTTGAATTTTCCTTTCTAAAACATCATTTTATTGTGGTGTTGGGGGCATTGTGAGTTGATGAAGAATATCATTGTCCTTGCAAAAATTTTCAAACTCCAATGAGGCAATACTCACCTCCTCGATCATTTCACAGACATTTTATCTGATATCCACTTTGTTTTTCAACTAAAAATTTAAATTGCTTAAATTTAATGAAAATTTCTTTCTTCTCTTTTAGTATATATACCCAAATTGTTTCACTAAATTATCAATGAAAGTCAAGAAATACATGTTTCCATCCGAAGCGATAGATTTGATGGGTCCACAAACATCGAAATGCACAAAATCAAGTTGTGAAGATGCTTGCCTCATATTGCACTTTTTGAATGACTTCCTCTGTTGCTTTCTTAAAACACACATTTCACATAGACGGTTGGAACTTTCAATCTTTGGCAATCCAAATACTATGTCATTTTTTGAAAGTAGTTTGAATACCTCAAAATTTAGATGCCCATATCGAAGATGCTAAAGAGTGAAACTATCCACAGTGCTTGCTTTTGAAGCAATTCTCTTCGTCGATGCTTAACTTCAGTGGGAGCATCTGTTCTTGGCCATTGTGACATGAGTAATAAGATTATTACTCTTATCACAAATACTAAGAGGTAATTTCTTCATTTGTTATATCCTTTCTCCTAGTTGGTCAATGCTGAAGAAATTATTTTTTATATCAGGAACATAATAAACATCTAAGATGCATACTTTCTTTCTATTTTGTAATTTAAACAGAGTGTCGTCTTTTCCTTCAATTGGCCTTTGTGAGATATCTCCGAAAGTGATATTGCCTATTGGCCTCTCTTATCAAGCTTTGTGAACAACTCTTTTTTCCCACACGTGGTTTGATGCTCCTGTGTCTAGAAATCATGTAATAGGCTGGACAGATTCTAGGTCATCATATGTCATCAACAATACTGGTATTTTATTGTCCACCTTCTTTTTAACAAAGTTTACTTTTTCTTCTCTATTATTAGTGTTATACCAACATTCATTATAGTGATAAACATACTTCTTGCAAATGTGATATTGAGATTTAGTTTTATCATACCTCCATCTAATGTTTCTACCACATCCACGACCTTGACCTCGGCTTCCACCTTAGCCTCTTCTATATCCTTTGTATGTATCTTCATTTCCATCATTTCGATTTTGAGCGTGCAAATTCAAGTTAGAAGTATGACCACCTCTTCCTCTCCATGTAGAAGCCCTTCATCATTGAGAACCTTTTTTGAATGATTCATTCTGCTTAAATGATAGTTTGGCTTGGAGTGATTGCTTCAAAGTCTTTCCTTCACTTTTCTTCAATATTCTTTGTTCATATGCTTAAAGGGATCCCACAAGCTCTTCCACAATCATCACCTCTAAATATTTTGATTCCTCGATCACCATAGCTACGAAATCAAACTTCGAGTCTAAAGGCCTTAAGATCTTTTTAATGACTTCAACATCTTTTAGCTCCTCGTCATTTCTTCTCATTTGATAAACAATGGAGATAACTCGAGAGAAATAATCAGAAATATTGTTTCTAAATTCTCTTGTTATTGTGCTTCAAATTGAGCTCGTAGGGCTCGTAGTTGTAAGTGATTTTTTTTTTTACTTTATCTACTTCATCATATGTCGTCTTCAATATCTCTCAAGCTTCTTGTGACATTGTTACTAAAGTAATCAACTCAAAAGTAGCTTCATCTACCCTTTGATAGATGGTGAATAAGACCTTCTCCTCCCTTTTCTTCATCACCTTAAGGGTGCGTTTGGTTCAAGTTATCATATATAACCTCGGTTATGTCATTACCAAGTAATCACATAACCAAGGTTATAGGGAATGAAACATAACCTAAAGTTGTTTGGTTCAATTTAGGTAATCAAATAAAATCTTGTTTGTTTGGAGGTAATAGTCTATAACCTAATATAATATTTTACCGTATTACCCTTTAGAATTTGTATAGATAATTTTATTTGTTTAGACATAAGGGCGTCGACATTGATCGTCGGTGTCCACGAATGCAGTCGGTGTCCAACACCGGCGGCCGACTGTCAGCGCCGATCGCCGACGATCGACGTAGATCGCCGACCGCTGATCGCCGGCGGTCGACGATCGTCGGCGGCCGACGATCGTCGCCGGCCGCCGGCGATCGTCGCCGGCCGCCGGCGGGCGGTCGCCGGCCGCCGGCGGGCGGTCGCCGGCCGCCGGCGGGCGGTCGCCGGCCGCCGGCGGGCGGTCGCCGGCCGCCGGCGGGCGGTCGCCGGCCGCCGGCGGGCGGTCGCCGGCCGCCGGCGGGCGGTCGCCGGCCGCCGGCGGGCGGTCGCCGGCCGCCGGCGGGCGGTCGCCGGCCGCCGCCCGCGGTCGCCGGCCGCCGGCCGCGGTCGCCGGCGGCCGCCGGCCGCGGCCGCGGTCGCCGCCGGCCGCCGGCCGCGGTCGCCGGCCGCCGGCCGCGGTCGCCGGCCGCCGGCCGCGGTCGCCGGCCGCCGGCCGCGGTCGCCGGCGGCCGCCGGCCGCGGCCGCGGTCGCCGCCGGCCGCCGGCCGCGGTCGCCGGCCGCCGGCCGCCGGCCGCGGTCGCCGGCCGCCGGCCGCCGGCCGCCGGCCGCGGTCGCCGGCCGCCGGCCGCGGTCGCCGGCCGCCGGCCGCGGTCGCCGGCCGCCGGCCGCGGTCGCCGGCCGCCGGCCGCGGTCGCCGGCGGCCGCCGGCCGCGGCCGCGGTCGCCGCCGGCCGCCGGCCGCGGCTGCGGTCGCCGCCGGCCGCCGGCCGCGGTCGCCGCCGGCCGCCGGCCGCGGTCGCCGCCGGCCGCCGGCCGCGGTCGCCGGCCGCCGGCCGCGGTCGCCGGCCGCCGGCCGCCGGCCGCCGGCCGCGGTCGCCGGCCGCCGGCCGCCGGCCGCGGTCGCCGGCCGCCGGCCGCGGTCGCCGGCCGCCGGCCGCGGTCGCCGGCCGCCGGCCGCGGTCTCCGGCCGCCGGCCGCCGGCCGCGGTCTCCGGCCGCGGCCGGCCCGGCCGGCCGCGGTCGCCGGCCGCGGTCGCCGGCCGCGGTCGCCGGCCGCGGTCGCCGGCCGCCGGCCGCGGTCGCCGGCCGCGGTCGCCGGCCGCCGGCCGCGGTCGCCGGCCGCCGGCCGCGGTCGCCGGCCGCGGTCGCCGGCCGCGGTCGCCGGCCGCCGGCCGCCGGCCGCGGTCGCCGGCCGCGGTCGCCGGCCGCCGGCCGCGGTCGCCGGCCGCCGGCCGCGGTCGTCGGTCGTCGGTCGTGAATAATCCTTTCGGAATTTAATATCGCCGGCCGGCGGCGGTGGCCGTCGGCCGGCGTTATCGGTCGTCGGTCGCGAATAATGCTTTCAGAAGTTAAAAAATTGTAATGGTTATTTTTGTCTTAAATGTAAATATTGAAAGATAATTTTGGAAAGATAAGTTTCATAACTTGGGAATCAAGAAAAACCTTACTTTTCTAAGGTTTTCCGATTCCTGGTTGCATGCCCCTTTTGCTGACGTGTCGGGCATCGATCATTACTTGGGAATCGCTGATTAACTAAACCAAACAAGGTTTTTGTTGATAACCTTGGATGGATAACCAAGGTTATCAAGGATAACCCTCAACCAAACACACCCTAAGAGCTTGCTCATTCCCATCGCTTGTTTCGGCTATAGTATAGTCGGTCTCCATAAGGTCCCATATATCAAGGGATCTTAATGGAGCTTCCATTTGTATACTCCATATTTGGTAATTATCTTTAGTTAACTTTGGCACTTAGAGGAAGGTCGTCGAAATCATTGGTGTATATGACTCTAATATAAGATTTGTTGGAATTTTAGTGGATCTAGGATGTGAAAACAAAAATGTAGGAGAGACTTTACAAGAAAATATGAAGATAGGATAAAGATTCTACGAAGAAAAATATTTAATACTCGTTATTCTTCATCATATAAAGACCCTTTATACACTTAGATTCAAACTTCTACATCCTTCTACAATTAATATATCACATCAATAAACGTAACACAATTAGATTTTATTATTTTCTATAATAATGACTTTTATCATAAACCGTTTCTTTGAACTTAATAAGGTAATTAAACTTTGCATAGTTGATGAAGAGTCACATTAAGTTAAATTAATTTGTTCTTGGGGTCATGGTACAGTGGTAGGATGACTAATCGTTATCCTAGATATTCGTGATTCGATTTCTAGCTATGGTATATTTTGTAGGATTTTTTTCTCCAAATGGAGCGCGTACCCTGGGATGTTGGGCTTCTAGATCGCCCACCATGAGCACTGCCCGATTTACCCTGGTGACCGGTGAAAAATTTCCATGAAATCGAACCGGTCATCCCAGATTCATCTGCTATCTGTTAAAGAAGTCAATTTAGGTGGCATAGTTAAAGAATCTTTTTTTTAGCACTGTTCTTGCACAGTTAAAGAAGTTAATTTAGATGGTAAAAGACGATTCGCTCGTCCCAGTACCCTGTTGAAGAATGATTAACGAGATTGGGTAACGTCGAATCTTGGACGACCGGTCTAGTCTCATGAAAATTTTCTACCGATCGTCAGGATAAATCGTGAAGCCCTCGCGGTGGACAATCCATAAGCCCTTAGCGTATATAGTTGTAGTAGCGTAGTTGGGCTGGGCTGGGCCGTGCCGGCCCAACACGACTCTTGAATGCTTCTCCCCGAGTCGGTACAGAGATCCGAGACGAACCATTTAATATTTTGTACAAATAATTGTTTTTAATTCCTAAATAATTATTAAACTTTCTCCGTCTCTTCTACCAATGACTTGACTTTCTGACATCCTACAACAATAGAAAAACCTTAAGATGAACCATCCGCTGACTGTTGAGATGGAGACAGTTTAAGCTCCATAACAATAAATTTTATAGTTTAAAATTTAGAAGAACAAATTTTTAAAAAAATCAATTCTCTATAAAACGTCTGTCGGGCCTCAGATCGCATTTCCATCTGCCAGTTTCTGTCTGCCGATGGAGGTATGTGAAAATGGCTACAGAGAGACTGCACAACTGAGCAGCTGATGCAATGCAATTGTTCATCGTCGATCGTCGTCTTTAAAATCTTCTGGTAATTGCAGGACACCATGAACAGGCGCCGCCAGTACTACATTCCGGCCTTCGGCAACTGGGACTACTCCAGCGATCTCCCCATCACGCAATACTTCGAATCGGCGATGCAGGCCGGTTTGGTACGAGGTCATTTCCATGGCGAAGAACCCTCTTATGACGTTCTCTTCAGAGCTTCTCACAGCATGAAACGGCGGCAGCAGCAGCAGGAGGCTCCCAGCTGGACCAGAAAGGTGATCCATAGATCGTAATTTGCTTTGCAGATCTTGATTATTCTAGCAATTAACTTTGACTTAAACGTTAAGGCGAAGAGAGGAAACCAGAAGCAGCAGCAGCAGCAGCAGCAGAGAGAGCAAGAGAGGAAACAGGGGAAGGTTTATGATGCTGTGGCAGCACAAGGAAGGCCCAGAAGAGCTCCAATGGCAGTGGATGAAGATTTGTACAAAATCCCTCCTGAGCTCCTCCACAAGAAGACCAGAAGGGTGAAGAGCTTGTGGTCGGGTTGCCTGGGACTAAACTGCATTGCTTGAGAAGGATTATCAGTCAATCTTGAACGTCTTTTATGTGTGTCGGTTTGCTTTTGCTCTTCTTTTCTTCCATCGCTATGCAAAATCAAGTAGAAGAAAGATGGTGTATCTCTCTAGCTATCTGTGGTGCTTGTTCCTTGCATGATTTACAGTGATACAAACTCTTTAATTTCTAGATGACCACCATTTTTAGCCAGGCCAGTGCTTGTTGTTCACCCATGAAATTAAACCAGAAGCTCCCGTGTGTTAATTTCTTTATGATCGGAGTTGAGAGAGGGTGACGGGTCGAATCCAATATCTTTTCAATTTTAAAAGAGTACTAAAACTTTATGATTTGAGATTTGGAATCAGATTTTGTAAGCGGTCACGCACCCAGAATTTAAAAACCTATGTTTAAAACTTTTCGGAACATTTTTGTTATTTCTGATAATCTATATTTTTTAGATATTTAAGATAATTTTAATATTCATAATATTTATAAGAGAATGTTTGTCTTGGCCCGTTTATTATTTTGAGTTAAGATTGTTTAGTTAATTATTTTTCTTTTTTTTTAAAGATCAATTTTTTTCTTTACTAGATTGAATTAATATTATTTTATTTAATTTATTTCTTTTATTTAGGTCTTAGATTGTGGTATAAATAAGAGTCATGTTTAAATATTGAGGATTCATTCTCCTGGAGGGACACGACCTCATATCTCTCTCCGCCAGAAATTTATCTTAATTACTTACCTGCCAGACATCAGATCTCCCAAATCTGTTTGGATTTCAATTTGTCATCGGATCAGCTCGCTAGGGCTTCCACTTGCTCGGTGTTGGGTCCTTCAGACTTACATAGACTTCTTGCCACATATCCACCCATCTAGCTAGACTTCCTCTCTAGTTTTCACAATCTACCAAGATTTCCTGTCTAATAATATTGGGTCATCTAGACCTGCTAGGACTTTACTGAGTTAATTTTCTACACACTAAATCAACATATCATATAACAACAAGCCTTAATTATGAACTTTGTTAATATCAAAATATAAGTTAATAACAAATTTTATTATGGTAAAATTATGATAATCTTTGGGGAAATTTTTTTAAACTCCTCAATCTCAGAATTTTCTTTGCATGAAATCTCCATTGAAAATTTTCTTTGCATGCAGCCCCTGATGGGATTAACAAGATAGTTTTGTGGGTATTGTTTGAAGAAAATTGAGTATAAAAGTTAAAAATTTGAGTATATAAGGTTGCATCCGCCACATCAAGAAACTGTGTACTCAATTTTCACTCTTTTATACTCAAGTTTCACTCTTTTATAGTCAATTTTCACTGATGTATACTCAATTTTCACTCTTTTATACTCAATTTATCAGGGAGTGAATGCAAGGACAATCTCAAATGGAGAGTGCATATAAAGATCAAATAGGGATTGGGTAGTCTTCACAAATTTACCGAATCTTTTACTCATTCTCTCCAACAAATTTTCTTCCCATCAAATAATGAGGAAATTTCTACAGCTAGTTAATTACTGTCCTTTGACTGAACTGGCATGGAGTCGCTGTTGTTGACTTGTGAAAGAAAGGGGACTGGAGATGTTGGAGAAGAATACTAATTTGCCGTAAAGAGTCGTTTGAGTGCTTCCAAAAGTCCACGGATCTTCAGTATCATCAGTCCCTTCGCACTTCCTTTCGTGCTACATCTTCTAAAACTTTGAGCCTGGTTTATTTGAAATATATATATATATATATATATATATATATTGAATAATACTGCAATGATCATCGACCATCGATCTGCAGAAGTCGCGTGTTTAATTGACTGCAGAGAGCAGGTACCACCAATTAAGCACTCGACTGTTGACACATCGAAAATATAGTAGCACTGTTCAACTCATCGTCGCCATTAATATCCATGCATGCAGTTTCCACGCCTTCGAATTAAACCCTCATTCATGCGACCGAAAGATTGAACATTCATCGCGGGCCACTTTGGGTGGATGGATTCATGCATGCAAAATCTCACCCCAGTACTCTCGCTACTGTGCCTGCTTTCTTTCTCTCAGTGCATGGCTCCTTAGCTCGGCCAGGCGAACTGGAGCTTGCTACTGTGCCTTCTTTTCAGTTTTCTCTCGGTTTCTCGAACCTTGAGTGAGAGAATCTCTTCGTAAAAGGTTTGGTGAATGGGTCTTCGTAGCTAGGGAGACGAAGTTGAGATAAACATAGAGAGATCTAGCAGTCGCTGCTTAATTGGTCGCTCGCTCCCGATCCCATGCAGGTACGTGAGTCCAGTTCGCGCCTCCCCATGCACGTGTATCCATGTGTGGGTGATTGCTTCACGTCGACGGAGTGGGGAAGCCAGGGGCGCGGCGCAAGAGAAGGCCCGCAGCCACCGCCGTATATACCGCTAGATTCTCCCCATTATCCGTAGATACTCTCTCCCAACTGACCGAGAGAGACTTAAATTTGTTGGAAGAAATGAGAGTGAGAAAGAAATAAATTGAAATACATAATTTTTAACTTATCCGTAGAGTGTACATGTTATCTTTTTTTGTAGATTGTAATTTCCTGAGTAGTAGTTGGACGTTTCTCGATCAGGAAGTTGCTAAGGCCTGCGCGGCCTGTGCCGCATCCTTGGCTGTCCTTCTCCGACGGTGCTCCGAGGCTCAGATGGTCGTCTGTCTCTCAGGATAGAACAGCGGGACCATGGGTATAACGAAGTACTCGTTGCTCGGAGCAACGAGTTTACTTGGTTCAGTACAAAAGGTTGATTCATTTACTTGGACAAATTTTGCCTTGACCGGTCAGATATTTGACGCGCGCAGACGCACACAAGTTCACTTAAGAGAGAGTCTCTCCACTTGCATTTGTTCATAATTAACTAACATGTTTGTGAAAAATATAAACCAACAACTATGCCTTAAAACTCTCAATATGGGACTAAAATCTCACTCACAATGGAGTCTATTTATTCTCCACCTCCCTTTTCATTCATTAAAAACTCCCAATATGAAACTAAAGTCTCACTCACCAAAAAATTTCTTTCCTCCACACCTCCCTTTCCACATGATATCCAACAAAATTGTCTGTCGTTGGTTAATTAACGATGGTCTTAATCAGCTCGTTCGTATCTACCCGAAGGAAATTTTGATTTTGATCCGCTATTCGACCATGTCAGAATTAATTGTTCCACTGCACTCTTCTATCCGGTGGATCGGAGGTTGCAATCTTCATTTATTTCTCTCGGACTGATTGAAATTCTGTAGTACGAATTCATTATTTTCGAGATCACGCAGTGCCACCTCTTTTTCATCCGAAAGCACGTAGCAGCTAACTGTAACAACGCAATCAATATATACATTCTACTTCGGTACATATATCACATAAATATATATAGTTCAAATTTAAACGGTTGCACATCTTTTGCGGAGAACATTAAAAAAAAAATGAATTGAGAGTGAAAATTCAAGTTCAAAATTTGCAGGCCGAGTTCATGGGCTTACGAGAGTGGGCATTAGCCCTTTTTGGGCTGTTAATGTTCAACATTAAAGAATTTAATATATATATATTGAAATTTATTTATTTATTTATTTTAATGAATAATTTAAATTTATCTATTTAATGGATTTTAGATATATTAAACATAAATACATTTTTATCAAATCGAATCTCAAATTTATTCTGGAACAATTGATTCATTTAAGGCGCTATTCAATAGCAATATATATTCTGGCCGTCGTTTTCCCATCAATGCGAGCTCGAAGCCAGGCAGGCAGGCACAGGGGCCCTGCCCATTAATTCCATGCCAAATCACTAAGCAACATATAACTGGGAAAATGACTCGAAGGAATTAATTATGGGCATCATGATGAGATGACTCAGTAGTAGGGCACATAATTTTGTTTCAATAATCTGAATATTTAATTTTCCAAAAATATTAAAATTTAAAGATATCTATCAGAATTATACACGTAAAATAATTTTATCTACTATTAAAATAAATTGAAATATATTTATGGAGGTCCATCTTAATTTTAAATGTCTTTAAATTTGATGCTCGCCATAAAGAAATTTTGTTACAAGGCATCATAATTAAAACTCCAACTATAAATTTCTTAATTATTCATGAAAAAAATTAATTATTACACCAGTACTGCTCCGAGGACGAGCGTGGCATATAATTGATAATTGATCTCGTTCTCATCGATGATACATTAAAGTCATGGACAGGTTAGAGCAGCGATGATGGACGCCACAAGCGTTCCTTTGACGAAGGCTTTGTGCATGTCGGCTAAAGTGGTGATGACTGCCAACTAGATAAAAGAAGATGAATCATTAAGGCACATCTTCTCGTATGCATTCATTTATTTCATTGAAATTCTATACTCTCTTTGGCAATGTTTATGCGCCATATATATTAAGAGTAATAATAGGGAGAATGAATGGGAGAGTGAACGACGTGGCAGTTATTGTATACACGTCTGATCGCCGATTGGACACCACCGGCGGTCTCTGATCATCGTCCCGAATCAAACTATGTCCTAAGAAGATCGGAGAACTCATCGGGAATCGCCGCAATTATGATCTCGTCGCATTCACCGCAAGGTTCGTAGAATCGCGATCCTACACAGGATCGATTTGGGGTCAGGATCGGATCGGTCAGGATCGGATCGTAAAATCGTACGATCCTATCAAAAACCCTTAAAATGAAAAAATATACAATTTTTATTAATACTATAATGAAAATAATCATGTTTAACTTCAAGAATATTCTATTTATTACAAGATGATCCAATTTAATTGTCAACCTATTAGATAATAGACATCTAAAGACTCATCATTTTAGAAAAAAGATATAACATAATATTATTAATCAAAAATTAACTAAAAAATAATTAAATAGATATTTAAATAATCTTAAAACACTAACACTAACGATGTAAAAGATAAAAAAAAATAATAAAAAAGATTAATAATCTTCTGGGCCTCTGAAAAGGCTTTAAACAATATTTTTTGGGATTCAATCTTAAAACTAACTTGTAGATCTTTGAACGAGTTTCAATTTGATATATTATATGTCACGTGGTTCAATCCGAGTCAAAAGTTATGACCTCTTAAAGCTTTCATCGATCCTGTTCCGATTCTGTTCCGATCCTGTCCGATCCTATACGATTCTGTCCGATTCTGTCCGATCCTACCGATCCTGCTGCGATCCTGCTACAAAAAACGATTCTGCGCGATTCTGGATCGTTTTCTGCCGTAGGATCGTACGATCCTACGATCCAGGATCGCGATTCTGCAAACTATGATTCACCGTCAATCCGGCGAGATCTCAATTACCGGCGACCCTGCCGGGTTTACCATCCCCCAAGACATAGTTTGATTCGGGACGACAATCAGAGATCATCAATGGTGTCCGATCAACGATCGAACATGTACACATTAGCTACACGTCATTCACTCTCCCATTCACTCTCCCAAATTCACTCTCCCAATCATTATTCATATATTAATTGGCCATCCAAAATATTTTTTTTAAATAAATAAAAAATCTAATATAAAAATAAATATAAAAAAAATCTAATTTAGTATAATATAAATAAGAAAGAATATAATTGAGTTTAAAAACTTTTAATAATGATATTAAAAATTATTTAAAAAATTATAATGGATTTATATATTTTTATAAGTTAAAAAATTAATTTAAAATGAAAAATAAATAAAAAGGATATAATTTAATATGAAAATAAATAGAAAATGATATAATTTAATAAGAAAATAAATAAGAAAAGATAAAATAAGAAAAGAATATTAAATTAATTTTTAATTTTTTTTTCATTATCTGTTATGGCCAGTCAGACTATTTAGCAGTATACTCTCTCTATATATATAATCAAGGTAGGCCTCCAGTTGTTTGGTCCCGATCCAAACTATAACTCAGGGAGATTGAAGAATCCAAGGATAGGGGACTATATTCTGGCCAAATTATAACTCAGAGAGATTGATTCAGAAACCAATCTGAAGTGTCACAAAAGAATATCTCAATCAATTAAGGTATGTGTCCAATCGAGACGTCAATCGATTCATTAATCAATTAGGAAACGAGCACGCATGAAAGAACGGGATAAAGCGGATATATATATATATATATATATATATATATATATATATATATATATATATATATGATCCTGTCGCGAAGTGGGGTGGCGGTCCCACGGGCCAGACGGGCCTCCCAGGTGCCGCGAGGCGGTGAGGTGGTCGGTTGTCGACCACGCCTTGCCACGTCCCTGCAAAACGAAGGCCGTCGGCGAACCCGCCGGGGAAATCCCCGGTTAGGCACTCCGACGGTCAAGTCAGTCTCCGAGGGCATATGAGGGAAACTGAATCGAAAATGAGGCAAGGGATGCGAGAACTCGCGCGTGTACCTGTGGTAGGGGGAGTGCCAAGCTTATATGACCGGGGGAGCTGACAATCCTTGTTCGCACTGATGGGACAAGGGTGTGGTAGCTGTCAGCTCGTAGGGAGCACCGAGGAGCGGCGTAGCATGGCGCGGGGTGCTCCGACGGTACGTGAGTACCGGGTGCGCAATACGAGGGTACTGGAGGCGCGGACTGACCGCAAGAAGATGTCAGAGGTAAGTAAGGCGTAAGGAACCCCGTTAACAGAGTCGTACCCTGGATGTAAGGATGTGCGGGGGCGTAAGCGGGACAGCCCGTACCCCGAGCGCCGACTGGCAGGTCCCCTTGCATGGGACCGAGTCGGGTAAGGACCAAGCAGCGTGGGCCGCCACGCGTCCGGCTGGTTAGAGAGAGGGGGAGCGCAGGGTATGCCCTGAGTCAGGGGTTATCATGAGACGAATCTGACCCGAGTTGGACCTCCGGTTTGAGGGATGGCCACAGAGGGAGTGTGAATATCTACCTGCTAGTGGTGCCAAATCCGATTCCAGGTCGGGGTAAGCTAGTATGGGCAACTAAGCATTTGCCGGGTCAGCCAGCTAAACGGTGGCCCCGCCACTCTTCGTCGATGGTTTGATAGATCTTGTCCCCCCCTCTTTACTTTGGAGGGGTTTACGGGAGCGGGGGACCTACCTGCTGATCTGGAGATTGCCCCGTCGGCCAGGCCTTCATGGCGCCAGGCTGGCCAGTGGGCCCGGCCTATGTCCCTACCCGTGGACAAGGCCAGGATCAATATATATATATAGCTTGATTTGGCTCAATGATAAATAAACTTAACACTGAGCAGCAGGGACGGAGCCAGAAAAATTATACGAGGGGGGCGATTTTTTTTTAAATAATCAATTATCAATAAATAAATAAATATATACCACATGGATATACGAAATAATAACAATTTCTATTTAGACACATATATCCTATTTTTCAATAAAAATGCTAAAATAAAATTATAATTTAAAACAACTTTCGTAAAAATAGAAATGTCATTCCAAAATAAAAATGTAATTTAAAATAACTTGCTTACTTGCATAAAAGAGGAGCAACATCGCTATCGCTTGGAGCTTCGACGTTTTGGATAATGCCCTGGGTTTCGAACGAGAGAGGATATGTTTAATTTTGGACGCCGCTTGCTGCTTGCACCGTTTTATTACTTTTTTTAAATAAAATTTTATTGGTAAGAAATAACTATTAACTTTACCTTAAAAATTAAGGGATAATCAATAATTTTATATTAAATATTATTATAGTAAAGAAGCGGTGGGTTGGTGGCTGAGTGAGAAGGGAAAGGGAATTGTTTAAAATTTATATTGAAAAGGAAAGATAATAAATAATTTTATATTAAGAATTAAAAGTAATACACGGAATGTACATAATTGAGGGGGGAGGGGGGGCGGTGGGGGACCGCCCCCTTGACTCTGTCTCTGCTGAGCAGTATCTATGTTAAATAATATAAAAATATTAATTTTTAAATTTAATATATAAAATTTAATTTGAAATTTGAAAATATGAATCATTTTAGTTTGAGTTTGATTCAATTCAAATTTGAGTTTGGTTTGAATTCTTTGAATCTTACTTCAAAATTAAAATTCGGCTCGAATTCGATAATTTTAAATACGAAATATTATTGAAACAGCCACATTAATCAAGTTGGTTCATTTGCAACCCTAATAAAGTTCATGCCCTTTGTAATGATTAAACGACACGTCATAATAAATTTGACCTGGATGTGATTTATTTGGAGAAGCGGTAACATTAATATCAGACGATTTTTTGATAAATACAGATAAATAAATTAGAAAAAATATTTTACTTTAATATAATAATTCTTTATAATTTATTGATATTTTAAATCCCTTAAAAATTTTAACAACTCTTACCATTTTATTGAAATAATCATGTAACTACATGTGGGGCGACTGGATGAGATTCTTGATAACCTTTCGGTGGAATGATCAAATCGACTAGGGGTCAATAAATAAATCAAAAGCGCTGCTCCTTTCTTCTTCGATCGGCGAGGAGGGCCCACAATGAAAATAAAAAAAAAATAATTGTTACATCCTTAATCAATTGGCTTTGCTTCGTTGGATCACTTTATTAATGATGGTGGAAAATAATATAACTTAATGACGTGAACTTATTGTGATTATCAAGTGAAAAACAATCGAAGAATTAGATCGAATAGTTTGGGAATTTGAGTTGGAATTGAGTTCGATGATGTGTATGGATGTGCCCATTCATTTCCATCGCGATCGCATGTCACATCGCATCCACTAAAGGAATTATTGAGGGGGCTCATGTGATTGAGTTAAATAAGTTTTTATTGCACCAATAAACATTCAGATTAACAACTAAATTTGTTTTTATAAGATTAATTGAATAAAAAAATTTAAATAACTATTTTAAGTCCGTGGCACGTCAGCTCAGGTTGGGTCCCACCTGAACTGCGCTAGGGCCCCGGCTCAGCGACAGCGTCAGCGCCTACTCATCCTGGCATGGCCGAGGGCCCACCTCCCACCGCCCAAGTCCTGCCCGTCCCCCACCCTCCCTCCTGCGGGACCCGCTCTCGTCGTCCTTTCCCTCCCCCCACCAAAGAGAGATCGAACCGTTCCTTTTCCGTCTATCACTTTTACCATGCGTGAAATGAGCAATGAAGAAATTGAGGCTACGACAGATGAAGAAAATGCAAACAGGTAGAAAGATGTTGGATATATATATTCACGAGCAATGAAGAAATTGAGGCTACGACAGATGAAGAAAATGCAAACAGGTAGAAAGATGTTGGATATATATATATATATATATATATAGTATGAATGGAAAGAGAAGTGGTGGAATTTTGGTTTCATATTGAGACTTTCTAGTGAATAGAAAGTGAGGAGAAGAATAAAGAGACTTTATTATGAATGAGATTTTAGTCTCACATTGGGAGTCTCAAGGCATAAATGTTAATTTATATTGTTTCACAAGTATGATAGTTGTGAACAAATGTTAGGAGAGAGACTCTCTCACGCGTAGATGCGTAGGGTGTGTAAATCTAGGTCCCGGATTTGTACTGAACCAAGTAAACTCGTGTGCGTGTACGACCTGCGCGCGTTGAATGTCCGACCGATCGGGGCAAAATTTGTCCAAATAGATGAACCAACGTTTTGTCAAATTTTTTGCTCAAATATAACTGATGCATTAGGTTAAATGACAGTAAATGACGTTAATTCGATCATTGAATACTGCGGGGTGTGAGCCTATATAAAGAGGCTGTGACTAAGAGCAAAAGACAGACAGAAAAAAAAGATTCTCTTCCACCTCGTTTACGACCTCCTTTGATAGCATTCGGATATTTCCTCAGTTCGCCACGAGCAACAAGTGCTCTGTTATGCCCGTGGTTCGGTTGTTATATCCTGATAGATAGATGTCCATCTGAGCCTCGAAACACCGTCTGAGGAGGACAAATCTGTTTCAAGGATACTACATTGCGCAGGCCTCAGTAACTTTCTGGTCAGGAGCTCGAGAAACTCAGCTCGGGAGTTCGGGAGATACAGCTTGGGAATTCAGCTCAGGAGCTCGCTTGGGAGCTCGAGAATTTTGTTCGAGAGACTGCGAACTGTATAAAAGATAATTCGGGCTGCTTAATAAAGTTGAAGATATTTTTTGTAATTTTAATTACTGTAAATTCTTCAAAGAGGAGTCCATTTCCTCCCAAAAAAGTACGTGCATGCGTGATGATGGTGGCAGCCTGGATCGAGTAAACTAATTAACTGGACTCGTCCAGCCAATAGCATGTGGCTTGCTGCATGCCTGTCGAGATTCTCATGGTCATGGTCCATGGAGCTTCACCTCTATAAATACCCCTCCCGCCCCAACAGTCCACTCCCATCCATTCATCTCCTGTGTTTCACTCTCCTTCTCCGGCCTTTAGTTTTTCATCGCCTTCCATGGCTTCTGTAGAGGTCAGCTCGCTGTCGTGTTCCGAATTTCATATGAACTGTGATTGCTAATTGCGCTCAGATCGTGTTGCAGGTTGAATCGACTCCGGTCGTGGAGGTTCCGACCGAGGCCCCGCCCGCCCCTGTGGAGGCGGAGGTAGCTGCCGAGGTCGAAGCTGCCGCGCCGGCTGCGGCGGAGGAAGACAAAGAGGAAGCTCCAGCGGGTACGGATCCAGAGGATGCACCGCTGGCAGAAGAAGTAGCAGAGACAGCAGCAGAGCCCGAGGAGAAGGCAGCCGAGGAGCCCGCTGCGGAGCCCGCGGCTGCCGAGGCCGAACCGGCAGCGGCTGAGCCGGATGAAGAGGCGACGCCGGAGGCGGAGCCAGAGGCCCCTGCTCCGGAATCTGAAGAGGCCACCGAAGCTCCGGCCGAGGAGGCGGCGGCTGATCCGGCCGCAGAGTGAGGAAAAGGAGGGCCGTCGATCGTGTGGTTGGTCAAATTCGTTAGTGATCATGTTTTGCATGCTTAATTATGAGATGGAGGTTTAATTATCAATAAGCGTCGAGTCATAATTAATAGGGGTTTGTGGTAATAATGTTTGTTATTCGTTGGGTCTGTTCTTGTGTGAGATATAAATAATTAAGATTTTGTTTCTTATAATCACTTGTTCGTGGTTTAAGAGTTAATGGTTTAGCATTTAATAAAACACGAGAAAGCAGAACATAAATTGCCATATTAACCGTGAAGGGAAATTGATTTGAGATTTAAGTTTTAAAACACAACGAATTAGTTAATTGTTGAAGCTAAGTGATAGATCAACGTAAATTAAACGCCTATGGATTTGGGTCCTCGTTTAATGTAGCCACCTAACTTGAAGAAGAACATAATCAACAAAAAAAAAAACAAACATAATCTTAGGGGTTCTCTAGATTTCATATGAATAATTATAATGATACCTCAAGAATTATTTATCTTAACGTCGTCTCTTTATAAACTTTAGTTATAACATTTTATACTCTACTCATATTCGATAAAATTGATAAAAGATATAATTTTAATTTAATGTTTTTTTAAAGATCTTATATCGAATTTCATACTCGAAAATAACAAAAACTGCTTGAATCACATACGACCAATGGATATATGGTTCATAAGATGAATATGGTAGCAAGAGAAATGGAATATTAAACAAGAATAAAAGTAATTGCAAACTCTTAATTCTTCCAAGTTTACAGCAACCAATCACTGCTATACCTCAAAATACATTCTAGTTTGCTATTGTCCTGTGTCATATGAGTACATAGAAGTCATTTCCAAATAAAATACAAAAACCAAATTGAGAAAAAAAAAAATGAAATGAGAACTCCACATCTGTATCTGAATCATAATAACAGACAAAGGAAATGGAGAGAAGAAAAAAAAACTAAATGATATTCTGGGAATTGTACAACCTTCCTGACCAAGCACAGGGCTCACTCCGATCCAGTTGTGACTTGAGCAGGGCTTTTGAGTGAATTATACAACGTGAGCTTTGAAAGAATGAATCGGTACCATTGTGGACACCTCTTGGTGTAAAGAGATGCTCCACCAGTCAGCGACCTCAATGGAGGCATTTGTTAAACCGGGAGGCTGTGGATGATAAGTTGATTGTCTGGAAGCAAGTGAGACAACATGGATTAGCTTACCTGCTCCCCGATGAGATCTAGCCCAACGGCAAGGAAACTGATTCCTTGGAACAATAAGAAATAGAAATGAATCCCCTGTGCAGACAATAGGCTTCTCACAGAGGCAGTCAACAAAATAATAGCGAGAGCAAGCTCCTTCCGATATATACGATTCATCTTGACTTTTTGTGCCTTATTGGGCAAGTCCAATTTATTTGACTCAGCGAGACCAGACTCCGAGGATGCTCTGTGAATATTACTTTCTACACTTTGCTCAGGATCGTTCTTAACATACGCAACCAAATCGGCCTCCGATGACCTTCCTAATTTCTTAGTTACAATCCACTCATAGGAACTTCCAAATTTGAAAAGTCCAGATATCATGGCATTAAATTTGGTGACGGACATTGTATTTTCAAAAAGAAGGTATGGTACTATAAATGGGAATGATCGTGGTGCTGGAAGTATGCTGATAACAGACATTATCCCAGGGACATAACAGACAACCCAAGCAGACAAATGAGCTTCTGGAAGGAACATTGTCAATGGGAGTATGATACAGAACAGTGTAAAAGAGTAAAATGGCAGGATCAGCTTCCTCAACAAGAAGAAAAGGAAAATCAAATTAGCCTTCTTAAAGAAACTAACCTGTTATATTAAGAGAAACATCAGTTCAAAATCCATATAAAGGTTTTTAATGCAAAATCTAGGGATAGATACAGGAAGCCTAACCTTCGCTAGAAGTATGTCAGAAAAGCACAAGCGGAAGAGTTGCATTGGACCTGAATGCCACCTGTGTTGCTGTTTCTTATAAGCCTCGTAGGATTCTGGCAGTTCACAGAGACACTGTAAAGATTTGAAGGAGCTATATTGTCAAAATGTCAATAAGGACATGTACAGGGTAAACTACGAATTAAGAAAAAGGTAAACTTGCAAAGAACCTTGACATCATTGAGAAAAATAAATTTCCAACCACAAAGGTGAGCACGGACAGCAACATCCATGTCTTCGACGGTGGTTCTCTCCAGCCAACCACCAGATTCTTCCAGAGCTTTTATTCTCCATACTCCAGCAGTTCCATTGAAGCCAAAGAAATTGAGAAATATACCATTGACTTGTTGTTCAACCTCAAAATGGAAAGATAAATTTATGTTCTGTAGTCTTGTGAGCAGATTTTCATCCTTGTTAACGAAGGCCCATCTAGCTTGCACGAGTGCCACGTCATCCTTCCCCTACACAGTATACAACCATCTAACATTAATGATATATCACTGTGTATGAAGTTATTCAACTGAGTTTGAGATACCAGATAATATTTCTGAAGACTGAAACTTATGCAAACACTTCAAGTAACTTAATTTTTTGTAAGTGTTCACATTTGCATTCGTTAAACAAAAACCAGATTTTCTCGACATTGATGAAAAGCATGATGAATCGTGTTCCCTTTAAGATCAGGATTACCAGATTTTCTCGACATTGATGAAAAGCATGATGAATCGTGTTCCCTTTAAGATCAGGAATCCAAGTTAAATAATGTATTTCACTTCTCAAAATTTATAAATATACAGCTTAAGCAGATTTTTTTTTTGTTAGAGGAGATGAAGAACAGAAGAGGTACCTTAAAATGGGGGATTGTCTTTTTTAAGAAATCAGGCGCTGGCTGAAAATCTGCATCAAATATTGCGACAAATTCATAATCCTTCACATAATCACAACTCATAGCGGATTTTAAGTTCCCAGCTTTATAGCCTGTGCGAATAAGCCGATGCCGATAAATGATATGCACTCCTTTCTGTTGCCATTTTTGCACTTCAGTGTTTATAAGGTGCTGCACTTCCACATCATCAGAGTCATCTAATACTTGAACAAGCATTCTCTCCCTAGGCCAGTCCTGCGCACAGACTGCTGCAATTGATTGTTGGTAAACCTGTTTCAGGATTGAATTAAATATAAAAGAATTAAAGTATACAACAACAACTAAGCCTTATCCCACTAGATGTGGTCGGCTAAAACAATTAAAGTATAGCATTCTGAAACTGAAAGAAACAAATATTTACAAAAAAATACAGTATGATTCTAACAAGAGTAATCCTAGCAAAAAAATTGGACAATATAAAGAAACTCATGTTATTTTCAGAATTAGGTTTAATTGAGTAAATCATACGAGCACAAGAGAAAGAATTAAAGTCTAAAATCATTGTTGCCATAAAGTTCCTACTATCATTAAACTAAATATCACATTGTGTTTACCATAAAGTATAAAGTACTCTTGTCATATTATGACTAAACATACTTCGAAGGAGCATGTACCATAAAACCTTAAGCAATAACATTCTAAGATTGCAAGAGCAAATAATACTACTAAAAAAGTCTCAAAAAGGACACGTGGTAAAGAGTAAATGTAACAGTGATGATTAGCAAATAATACTACTAGAAAAGAAACTGCAAAAAAGTGCATATGGTAAAGAGTATGTTTGAATCTAAATGATATGCTTCTTGATCAATAAATTTAAGTGAGTTATCATATATTATTGGTTAATTATTTTGTACAGGTTGAATCATGTGATAAGACATGATGTGACTGGTGATACAAGGTTAGGTAGGTTATGGCATTTTGAAGTAATAAATTTGTTGTGTTTAATAAAATGGGTCATCGTTCAAATGACATACAAGCCATTATGGTCAGCTGATCTGACACTAATTAAACAAAGCAAAATTTGCTACAATAAAAAAAACAAATCACAAGTTTAACTTGCCTATTATCCAGATGCAGATAATACAAGGAGTCAAATTAACCTCTATAGCTGATGCTAGGATGCTACTATTTAGGTGAATAAATGGACTAAAATCTCATCAAGCATTTCCAGTACGTCTGAATTATGGACTTTTGTTTTATACATTTCTTTATCTAGTGTTGATAAAGAGGATTCCTTGGAAAGTTTCAAGATAATAAGATATAATATTGATTAGCATTGTCAGTTTTAAATATCCACCTTTATAAAGAGATTCATTAGGTTGTCTATTTCTTCAGTTAATCATATGCACAAGACAAGTACCACTGGTTTGTGCAATGCTTTCCATCTGCCCCCATAATTTCATGAAGTATCTTTCTTGAATGTGCAAAAAGATAGTAATTTTCCATTCCGTTATGACAGAAGCAAATAGTTGCGAGCTAAGATTATGATTGCAAAGACATCCTTGTGTATCATAACTTTATAAAAGTCGTTGACAGCATACTAGCTACAACTGTTTTGTCAGCACCATAATTTCCAATGTAAACTAAACCATATGTTCACTATAACATAATCTAATAAATGTTTTCTTTAAGCCTAAGGAGACAGGACGATCAACCAACTCCACAAGCTCCTTGACCTTTCACTAACCCATTATCTTATTAATTATCTCTTCATCAATATACCTTCTTATTTAATAATAAATTTTAGATAACTAACATTTTACAAAAAATTGTATATCCATTGATCCAGGGAGATGTGGTGGACCCCCCAAGAAAAAAGCTCAAATCGGCAGGTTGAGCTGGGTTAAAGTCAAAGGGGGTCAACAGGACCCAATCTTCCCGGCAGACGACCGAGCTGCCAACATCCAGAGCAGTAGAGCAGTATGGCCGAGCTGTCAACATCCTGAGCAGTATGACCGAGCTGTCAACATCCAGAGCAGTAGAGCAGTACGGCCGAGCTGTCAACATCCTGAGCAGTATGACCGAGCTGCTAATATCCAGGACAGTATGGCCAAGCTGCCAACATCCAGGGCAGATAGCTGAGCTGCCAGCATATACGACATACAGCTGATCCGCCAACCAATCTCCAGCCACTGTCTGATTAGCGCAGCCGATCGAACGCTCCGATTCACCTCCACTCTGATCCGACACCTCTTCCAGGTTCAAATACCAAGAATAGCACGTGGGCCCTCTTGTCGGTTCACGTGGGTTGTTAGAAAACAAGCTTATCTAAACACGTGGAGCAACCAGATGGACATAGCGTGTTCCTACAAGACTTCCTACAATGCCACACATGGTTGACATGACCCTTTGACACCTTTAACCTAACCTTCTTTCAGGTAAATGACATCTAGACAGAGATATTTCTTATATAAAGCCTTGCTCTCGCAGGCCAAAAGGGGGATGAAGTCCACACACAGAAAGTCATTCTACTCAAAGAGTACTACTCATTTTTCACTTAAAGAAAACCATTCTACACACATGGGAAAAAGCTGGAGGGGAAACACAATCTATACTTAGAGAAACCCATTCTACACACATGGGAAAAAGCTGGAAGGGAAACACATTATACACATCTTTATTACGTGCATTTTTATTCTTTATTTACTGTTTAGCTTCTTCTTATGTTTCTATTGCTAGAGATCTAACTTGAACGTTAGAGTGCAAGACCGGGGCACCCCCAGTCTCTTTGTTCGTACTTCCGGCGATAGGATGACTCCTCTATAGCTCCGGCAGCTCCACCTTCTTCCCTCTGGGTCATGGTAATTTGATCAATATTCCAACCACCTCATCGGCAGTCCGTCTCCACCGATTCTAGACAGGATCATCCATCTTAACTCTTCTATCAATTCTTTTTTATTACTAAAACTACATTGTATATACTCTTTTTTTTTACTTATCTTAAAATGCTTTGAATTTAATCTAATTACCTCTCATTGATTAACATAATAACTACAATAACATATACAACCAAATAGATAAAAAAAACTAAAATACATGAAAGACAACCTAAAGCAAAGGTTGTAGAAAGGCTCCATGAGCAAAAGAAAGGGAAATAGGAAGAAGAAATGGGAAATTTGGTCCCTTCTCCCCTTGCTTTCTATTCCTTCCCATCACCAAGTAATCAATCTTATACCTTTCTCACATCCTTCCACTCTCCACTCTTGCCCTTCCTTTTCCTCCCCCATTTCTCATTGAAAGTAATCAGGGCATAACGGATGGAGTTTCTTGCTATTCTCTCCACCTGTTGACTCCTAATACTGAATTCTATGTTTTATAACGTAGCTAAACCATCTAATTTCACTCTGCAAGCATCTTGATCACAAATAATTAAGTAAATTTAAAATATTTTCCAGAAGGGAGGAGCAATTTAAATGTACTTTGCAGAAATAGTTTCCCTTGCTCGATGATTGGTTGAATTATTTTTCAGCAAAACAATAATATGAATGGTTCTCATCTTGCTAAAGGAAGGCTAAGCTGAACTTATACCCAATACTCAGAATAGAATGTTCTTGACAACAAATTGCAGAAAGGAAATGAAATATCAATATACAATAAGAGCAGCAGGAGCGAGAGAAACTATATAAGCTTACCTCCCGTTCATTGCACATTGGGATCTGAAGCAAAACCTTTGGATACTCGTCAACATCTATCGCATTGCCCCCATCCAATTCTCCCTGATTTCCATAATCAATCGGTGCGACGGGCTTCAAGCCTCGGAGTCTAATGTAGAAGCACCCGAGCGTCAATACTAACCGATCCACCGACTGAATAAGAAATAGTACAGTGCATATGTTAGCCAACGTTTGGACTGGAGGAGCGAGATACGTAACCCTGATCATGAGCCAGTTAGCATAAATGAACTCAAGAGCCTCGGCCGAGGAGGCATAGGACGGGGGGCTGAAGTGCCAGCCCTTGAAATAAGCAGCGAGCTCGAGGACGAGGAGGAGGATTGCAAGGACGAGGAAGGCGCGGATGAGGCGATAGAGTCGGGAAGCGGGGGCGGTTCTGGAGTTGGATGTGTAGATCCGGCGGCCGGCGGTGCGGAGGAGGGCGACGAGACGGGAGGGAAGGGAGGCGAGGAGGGAGGCAGTGCTGTAAAGGCGGAGGAGGAGGAGCCATGACAGCTGGCGCGGGCTGCGACCTCGGGACTTGCCGGCGGCGGCGGGAGTGGTGGGCGTACCTACCTCGATGGCGACGGAGTCAGAGGCGTCGCCCCCCGGCGTCGAAGCCTGAGGGGTAGAGGGGGAGAGAAGGCCCTGGGCCTTGAGGCGTTCCTTGTTCCACCATTCTTGGAACTCGTAGTTGGGAGGCCGAGGAGGCATCGAAGCGACGAGATCTCTCCCGCTCGCTTTCTCTCTCTCTTTCTCTCTCTTCCCCTCCGCTTTCGCTGTCTTCCTCGATCTATTGGGGGCGATCGCAGAGAGGGTCAAAATAGGAAATCCAAATTCAATTTTATTTCACGAGAGGACAACCGAATTTAGAGGGTGTCAAAACTCAGTGCAATCCTCATTGCACCTTCCGTCGAGCATCAAGCTACCTACGCGGGCCCTGCAATACTGGCCCACGGGTTCCTCGATTTCTATTCGTTCGTTTTTGCTGTTGGTTATTATAATGGACGCGGAATCCGGTTCACGGGACTTGTAAGGGTGACGTGGCGGAGGAAGACCGACGGGAGCACAGCAACCAAAGTGGTGGTCCCGATCACCGACGGGCGCTGGCAGCGTGCTGTTCTGCAAGGTAATAGGCGGGCCATAAATAATTCGACAAAACCATAATTAACCAATCGTCTGTGATGGTCAATTAAACAAAAACAATATGATTTCACTATAACAAAAAAACAATCTCATAAAGAAGGATGGTGTAAAGATATAATTTCAGTATCAAAAATGTTATGTTTAGATAAAAAAATTTTAAAAAAAATAATGTGATATTTTATATGAAGTGATTTTGGACGGATTTATCATACCACTATATATAATTTAATTTAGGACGACAACCTCCAAATATGTACATATAAAATACCACATCATTTTTTGAAATCTTCATTGAATTTTTTTTAAAGGTATCTGATTATGTCGTGAAGCGAGGTGGAAGTCCCAAGGGCGAGATGGTCTCCCGAATGCCACGAGCTCTGCTGACCTGATGCCGACCTACCTCCGACCTGGCGGCGACCTGCGATAAGATAGCTGTCAAGGTCGTCTCCAGAAAATTAAAAGTTCATTGGAGGCCCTAGGCTAATTTTTAGAGGAAAGATGATTAGGCGAGAAAAAGAGAAAACATTATTTTAGAAAAAAAATTATTTACATATAATGAACTTTTGGTATTTTGGATTCTAATTCAGGGCAGTTCTAATCATTATATGTTTAAAAAATTAATTTATTATCAAATTTAATATGTAACCTAAATAATATGGAGGCCCCTAAAATAAGGAGGCCCTAGGCAGCTGCCTATGCTGCCTCCCCCTGAAGACGGCCCTGACTGTTAGCAAACCCGTCAGTGATTTTTCCCGATCAGGCCCTCCGACGGTCAAGTCAGTATCCGCAGGGAATACAATAGAGCAAAGGAAATGCAGGAGAAGAGAGGGTTATTGCGCATACCTACGAAAGGAGGAGGGGAGGAGCTTATATAGCGGGGGAGTTGACAACTATTATCCTTGTCGACGAGATAGAGGTATGGTGCCTGTCAGCTCGTAGGAGAGCACCTAGAGGTACCGCTCGCGTGGCGGGCGCGGGGGGGGGGGCTCGGATGGTAAAACCGTACCGAGTTAGTGGGATAGCCGCGAGGTGTGTCATAAATGGGTAAGACATGTAGTACCCCGACGTCATGGTCATACCTCGGATGCACTGATATAGGGCGGCGTAGGGGAGAGCTGGTCTGGAGACCGAATACCGACCGACGGGTCCGAGTGTTATGGATCGAGTCGGGTCACGTCCAGGGAGCGTGGGCCGCCACGCGTTCGACTGGGAGTTGAAAGACCTGAGGTACGCCCTGAGTCGGGGGTTTGTTGAACTATGTCTGTCTTGCTATGTTTCGGATCTATTAGTTATCCGGTCGCTGAAATGCTGAGGATTGAGTTACCCGACTCAGACCTAGGTCGGAAAAATGGATGTGGGGGACCGAGTTAGGGGGTGCTCGGGCTCGGTTCGCCCGAGCCCGCTCGGGGTCATTCGGTTAATGCTTTGAGAGGGTTCCTAGTTCGGGACCTTCCCGGGTGAGGCATTCGTCGCCCATCTGTTAAGTTTTCGTGGCGCCAGACTGACTGGTTGAACTGACCGTGCTATTCGTAAGTAATACCGGGACCAGTATCATTGCTCTTTCGGTATTTACTATAATGACAAAAGAGAGTAGTTGATTCTAAATTATAGGATGACAACGATTTTGAATTCGGATCAGACACCCCCGGTTCGTGTTTGTGATTAGTTAAACCAGGAATGTCCACGCTTGATCCCTGCATTGCCGGTGGATCGTAATAAGACTGTTCCAGCGCAACCTACAGGTTAATTCAGTAGCGGGGCCTCCGTAGTTACACATCGGCGCCAATAACTTATATCTAAGACTGATTCGCGGAGCATCTTACGCTCATCATTTGAACAGCTTGCTCGCCCGGGTACAAAAATGTGTCGTTGCAATGTAATTATCAGCTTGACCTCCTCGAATTCAAATCCGCCCACTCTCATCTCCCTCTTCCCCCAACGTCTCTTTCCCCGTCGCTAGGGTTCGGTCTCGCCTCGGCTCCATCTCCATGAAGGCCTTCGCGAGCCCAAGGAGCGGTAGGGTTTCGCCCTCTGAAGCCCTTACTCCTTCGTCGCAGAAGCAGCGGCCTCCTCGAATCCCTAAGGAGAACGTCGACCCTTGCCCGGCGCCGTCGGATCGGTCTCTGTTTAGGTCCCCCGCCAACTCCGGAAAGCCACTCTCAGCCAAGAACCGTAGCCCGCTTCCCCCTCGCCCGCCGCTTCCCTCCAAACCCGGCGCCAACCCTCTCAAGAGGAAGCTCAGCTCGGAGACCCCAGCTGAGAATGGGGTTTCCCCCTCGTCAACATCGGATTCTGGCGTCCAGGTATTGTTGGGAAACTTGGTGAGGGAGGAGTCTTAACCAATTTCTGTTGTGAGTTATTTGTTGCATTTCCTAGGTGATAGTGAGGATGCGACCTCCAGACAAGGTGGAAGAGGAAGCCGATCTGATTGTGGAAAAGGTCTCTGAAAATTCTGTCACTGTCTTTGATCACACCTTCACCTTCGATTCAGTAGTTGACATCAGATCCACTCAGGTAGTTATTAATTGAAGTCACAAATATTTCCCTCCTAATTTTTAGCTCTTAGCTTTCGACATCAGATCCTCTTCTTGTTGTAATTAACATCAGGAAGATCTGTTTCAACTTGTTGGGCTTCCATTGGTCGAGACCTGTTTGGCTGGGTTCAATAGCTCAATATTTGCGTACGGGCAGGTGGATGGCACTTCAGTGTTTGAATTTCAGCAAAATTTTCTTTTATACTGAAAACACACATAATTAGTAGCTTCTTGTTGATTTATTTTGTTTTCCAGACTGGAAGTGGAAAGACATATACTATGTGGGGGCCTCCCAGTGCATTGTCAGACTATGCTTCATCTAGCATCGATAAAGGTTTGACACCCCGTGTCTTCGAGAGGCTGTTTTCTCGCATTGATGAAGTGCGTACCTCTAAACATTCTGCATTAAGGTAGTTTTCCCATAGCTTCATGCTTAAAGCTGTTTTTGGTGTAGGAACGATCAAAGCACTCTGATAAACAGCTAAATTACCAGTGTCGTTGCTCATTTTTGGAGGCAAGTCTACCATGTTGCTTGATATTTTACTTTTCCATTTACTTGCTAATATAAGTCCCTCCTAGATTTGGTGCATTGCTAGTTGATCATGTAGTTATTGAACTTCCAGATCTACAATGAGCAAATCACAGACCTTTTGGAGCCAACTCGAAGGAATCTTCAGGTGACGAATCATCCTGTTCTTCTGTTGCTTCTTTATTAATCTATAAAATTCTCTTCTCCTTTATTTTAATTTGGAACCTTTCAGATCAGGGAAGATGTTAAAACTGGTGTTTATGTTGATTTCTTAACGGAAGAGTATGTGTCTACTATAAACGATGTAAATCAGCTATTGATGAAGGTGAAGTTTACATAATGTTTTGCACGTTTCTTTGCAAAATCAATCAATTTTTTCTCCCTTTATGCACTCTCTGATTAATTATTGAATTGTGGTTTGCAACAATGCTTTTCAAGACATAGTATCGTACTATTGTTTGTCTATTTAATCTGAGGATTCTTACTATTTCTTTGATAATCCGTGCTATTTAGATTAAACACCTTTCATATTATGTTGCCTTTCATGTCAAGTTAGGTTGCTTATATCCCTCGTTAGCAATAACTTCATCTTAGAATTTTGAATTCCATTTTACTTTTTTATTTAATTTTTCACCATGAAATGCCTAAGTTTTTGTTGGTTTGTACTAACATAATATTTATTCATATAGTAATACAAATAATCATAATAAACACTAACTTAACCTTTGTCAGATCACCTACTAGTTTGGCATCTTATTGGATATATCTTTTTACATATGATGTTAGACTATCCTAGTTTTTCTCACCTGCAGACTGCAAGCATTAGATGCTTAATACTGACTTCATAATGGATTTCATAGGTTGCCACCTTCTGCAGATAGGATAAAACAACACTAGGGAACAAGAATAACCTACAAAGATGGGGATGCACTAAATTGTGTTTTTCAAATGAATTAAATGAACAGCTATGGATAAAGTGTATAAAGATTGTAGTCAAGAGACTCAAGACTGAACTAAAGGTCCAACTAATATACCTTTCAGGAAGGCTTCATATGTTAAGGATCTCACAGATGTATCTTTCTCACGAAATGAAGGTGATTTACCACTATCGGCATGGAATGTTCAGGAATAGGAACAACTCATTGCCCTGAAACTTCTCCTCTTTAATCCAATCCTATTTCTCCAAGAAACAATCTTGATTGATTTGTTGAACAAGGAAAACAACTTATTGTTAGCATTATTATTATGCTTGGTAAAGGTTGAATATTTATTGTTATTTCAATTTAGTTTGTTCATTTTTAAGCATTATGAATCTCAATCTTCTGAAATTAAAAACTTTCTATATATATCTTCCAAAAAAAGAACACTAGATATGTGCTATTCCAAGACATAATATATGCTGAATATTGCTAAAAAATCTTCTTTTTTATTACTACACTGCGCATATTGTGGGGATTCTGGAGATCATTTCGTAGTTACCTAGGATAATTTTTTTACAAGCACACTCAACCATGATGCACATATAGGGGCTTTCAAACAGGAGGATAGGTGCAACACGTATAAATATGGAAAGCTCCCGATCACATTGTGTGTTTACTTGCATCATCGAGTCCCATTCAAAGGTAGTGTTTTTATTTCTTTCTGATATAGTTCAAATTCGCTTCTATGATTTAAATTTTCATAAACTAATGGTTGCAATAGTATGTCATGTCTTGTAAGTAAAGGTTTAGATTGTATATTTCAGCATGGAGGGATGCAATCCGTTTTTTTAAGTGCTGGTGAAATGATGAGAACTGCTGATATTTTTATCTTGATTATGCCCACTGTATATAATTTTTGTTAATTTGCTACCTGCCTTTCTGGCAATTTAATATTAATTTAATTGTATTAAATATCATAATATCAACATTTATTGTATGAAAGTTGAAGGTGAACTCCAAACTGTTTGTATTTGTTTTGCCTCATGCAAATGGTAACTGTGTACCTATAGTTTTTTTCTTGTATATATATCAAATCTCATGCTTTGCTGTGAACTTATGACAAGTGACTACATTTACATGGCCTTTCTGTAGTATTAGTATGCGCTTACTGACTAGCTTGAGAGAAAATAATTGCCTCCATTTTGATTTGATACTGTTTCTACTACAATCTAATAGCTTAATGTTACAATAAATTGATATTTGTCACTCAAATCTAATAGCTTAGTAATTACCTTGTAGAGCACTGTGGATGGTTTAATCAGCATAAAGACTAGCAGAATAAACCTTGTCGATTTGGCTGGGTCTGAAAGGCAAAAGCAAACTCGTGCAGCAGGAGAACAATTAAAGGAGGCTAGCAACATTAATCGCTCCCTGTCGCAACTTGGGTAAGAGTTGTTTTGGTTTGAATGCCAATGTCATCATGCACATATATGTTGCATGTATTTGGAACTTGTAAGCATCATTATTTAGACTATGATTCATTTAATTAAAGATACTTAGGTCAAACAAAAATTGATGATATTATGGTCTGATCAAGATCTACAATTCTAAGGGATTCAATTGTTGTTAGCTAAGATGAACACCAAAAAGTTGGTGTAGTAGACCGAAATGCTAGGAGTTGTCTTAGATAACTTCATGGTTTTATCTAAGTACCACCCATAACATTGGGTCTTCTTGTACCTGCACCAGGCATAATTAGTATATCCATCTA
The DNA here is from genome assembly GCA_024364735.1 of Boesenbergia rotunda. Classification (NCBI taxonomy): domain Eukaryota; kingdom Viridiplantae; phylum Streptophyta; class Magnoliopsida; order Zingiberales; family Zingiberaceae; genus Boesenbergia; species Boesenbergia rotunda. The sequence continues at coordinate 758,594 of JAGFNQ010000761.1, forward strand.
TGTCCTTCAAGGCTTCAATGATCATTCAAAGAGAATTGCATCCATTTAACTCATGAGAAAATTTCTTTGGATGTGATCAATGCATATATTCACTGCAACAATGAATCTTGAACTTCTGTTGCCAGGATTGCTCATAGCAGTTATCCCTTTAATACCAATTGTAGATAGGAGCCAAACTTTCGAAATTCTAAATCCAATTCACATCCCACTCTCATCAGCCAAGAACCATTGTTGAATTCTGAATGAGTGGTTAAGTTCTCTTCCAAGTTCATGTCATTTATTCTGACTGTTTCTTTTATGTATATTTGAAAATTGTGAGCATTTAATTTGTAATTATATAATATCATCATTAAAGACAAAAAATTAAGTTCAATCTATGTTAAAATGCTATCACAATTAGATGTGAGATCCCTTGGTATTTAGGTATGCTTAATAAGCCTCACTTAGCAAAGTGGCAACAAAAGGGTAGCATTTCTACCTTCTGCAGTTCCTCTTTACAGTTTTGGACATGTCTTCTTTTGAAATGCCCCTTCAAACTCAACATCATTAGGACTATTTTGATACCAAGTTAAAGACTAGAGGGATTCCAATCCAATCCAAAATATTAAAGCACATAGGCAGGGACCTTTTGATATTTGAACACACTTAAGAAGTCTCAATTAGCAATGTGAGAATAAAGTGGCAGAATCTCTACATGTCATCCACTTGTCTTTGCTTTCTTCGACCAATCTTCTTTAAATAGTCATTTAATAGAAAGATCACAAAAAAAACTTTTTCAGTGGGCATTGATTTGTGATCTATCTGTAACATATTAGCTTTTGAGTCTCTTAGGTTTGATTGGTTGTCAAATTGGTTGCTTCTCGTTTTAGTTTAGAAGCAAACTGATCTGGATCACATTGCTTACAGATATTCAGGTGAATTTTATTTTGTTCTATATGTGACAAACCTTTTTGTCTTTAGCATGTTAAATCTTTGTGATTATTGTATGCCTACATATGTCATCATCCTAAATTCTTTTATAGAAGAAATAATATTATGAGAATTTCTGACAGTTGCATGGTTTCATATATCATGGCTGTGCTTTTTGAGAAAGTTTTTATGGTGTTCATTTGTGTCACAGGAATTTGATTAATATTCTTGCTGAAGTCTCAAAGTCATGGAAACAAAGGCACATCCCATACCGTGATTCAAAACTGACCTTTCTGTTGCAGGAATCTCTTGGCGGAAATGCAAAGCTAGCCATGATATGTGCTATTTCACCATTAAGAAGGTAAAATTAAAGGTGTCAAATCTATACATCCTGAGTCCATTGAGTGACTCTTGATTTATGCAGCTGTAAGAATGAAACTTTAAGCACATTGAGGTTTGCCCAGCGTGCAAAATCAATAAAGAACAAAGCAGTTGTTAATGAAGTAATGCAGGACGATGTTAATGTTCTCCGTGAGCAGATACGCTTATTAAAGGTTGTATGAAATTATTATTTCGAGTACTTGTATCTTGTTAGTAATTCTGTTGTTGCAGACTAGTGCTCAATGCATGATGTTTTTAATAGGATGAACTCCTACGTATGAAATCTAATGGATCATCAGACAACAATGGGGGTTATTCCACATCATGGAATGCTCGCAGAAGTTTGCATATACTTAAAATGAGCCTTGTTCGCCCTAAACCATTACCTGTCGTCAAAGATGACAGTGATGAAGAAATGGAAATTGATGAGAATGATGTTGAGATGCTTGATGCTCCACAGTCTGCTTCTGCTGATAAGTCTCCACTGCTAACCATATCAAAGGTAAGGTCCTTTATGCACCATATGATTTGCTTTTTTGTGGAGCCTGATATTTGATTGTTCAATTTTTTCTATCCAGGAAACCAAATTAAGGGAAATAGAATTGGTCCAAGGCTCTGCAAAATCTGATGAAAAAACTACCTATGCTTCCAATACTGATGGTCTAAACAATCAACAGGATGACAACTGTGTAATATTAATGAATGATCATAGGGTTCAAACTTTCCCAAGTGATAAATTGCCTACTGAAATAATCCATTCCACAGACATTGGACAAGTTATAGTAGAAAACCCACCTAAAAATTCTCTCTCTCTCAGTTCCACACTATCACCATCGAGTCTTAGCACTGTGCCTTGCAACATTACCCCAGTCCCTCAGATATCTCCTTTGGGTGCTTTAACTGCCATTGATGTCCATAGCAGGAAGAGTCTTAGAACGTCATTGTCAATATCAGCATCTCCAAAGAATATATTGGGAAATTCTAAATCAACAGGAATTACAAATGCATTATCAACAGCAACGTTGCCTGCTTCAAGTTCTTCCAACTGTCAGACAAATAATTCTCCTAAACCAACTGAGTACTTGGCAGCAAGCCTCCAATGCGGTCTCCAAATGATTGATAAGTGGCAACTCAAATCAGTCCAAAGAGACTCTTCTTTCACTGTCAGGCCTACAGATGACAGGCAAATTATTCAAATAAACAACGTTGACATTGGAACACAGACACCACTACAAGATTCACAAGAACTGGAGCTGTCTATTATGTGTGATCACTGTCAGAAAGTTTCAGGAGTTGAAAGTGCTAATGTGAACAGGAGCAGGGGTATGCAGTTGGTGCTTGCTGATGGATTAACAGCAAATGATAAGCATAATAGTCATGTTCCAAAAGTAGGTTTCAGTTCAAATGTTGTTAAATCTTTTGTTGCCTGGGATCTAAAATATTGTGCTATAAGGTTTTTTTTCCCCATATTTTGTCAAATGTATTAAAGACCTTCTTCATGATTATATAGGCCGTGGAACAAGTCTTGGCGGGATCCATCAGGCGTGAAATGGCACTTGAAGATCTCACTACTGAGCAAGCTGCTGAAATAGCACAGCTGAAACTATTGGTGTTTGTCTTTTTTCATTTATTAAGTTTCATTTGATTCAAGTGTTTGATATGGTTATCATCAATGTCGATTGTGCAGGCCCAACAGTACAAATATGAACGAGATTGCAATGCAATGATTGTTCAAACTCGGGAGGATAAAATTGCTCGTCTAGAGAGTCTGATGGATGGCATTCTTCCAGCAGAAGAGTTTATGCAGGGAGAGTTCATTGCACTTGAGAACGAACATAAGGTCTTACTGATCCATGTCTCCGTAGCTAATTTCCTGTCTTTGCAGTTGCCTTACCAGTTTCTTTTCCGTCAACATTTTTAACGACAATTAAGTTTCATTTCGTAATTGCTCTGCAGCTTCTGAAAGAGAAATATGAGAATCATCCAGAAATTTTACAGTTAAATATCAAATTGAAAAAGGTCCAAGATGAACTTGATGGCTATAGAAACTTTTTTGAAATGGGTGAAAGGGATGTTCTCATGGAAGAGATTCAGGACTTAAGAAGTCAATTGCAGTTTTACATAGACCCCACTTGTTCTGAATCAACACAAAAACGAAGGTCTTTGCTTCGGCTAACTCATCAGGGAAGAACTATGGTTCCTCCCAGCACATTATCAGAGTTAGGTGAAAGTGATGTTGATAATAAGGAGGGCAAATATTCTCTTGTTGAAGAACTGAGGATTGAACTTGAAGGGAGTCGCCGTTTGGCTGAAAAACTGAAACGAGAACTTGATTCTGAGAAAAAATGCACTGAAGAGCTTAAAGACGCACTGCAAACAGCAATGCAGGGTCATACTCGAATACTAGAGCAGTATGCAGATCTTCAGGAGAAGCACACTACCCTGCTTTCATGGAATCGGAAAATCAATGATGGCATTGACGATGTTATGAAAGCAGCAACTGAAGCTGGGATTAGGGGAGAAGAATCAAAATTTATTAGTTCTCTTGCATCTGAAATTTCAGTCTTGAAAGCAGAAAGGGAAAGGGTAAAACAAAAATGGCAAGATAAAAACAGAGCCCTTGAATCCCAACTCGCCGACACTGCTGATGCGCTAGAGGCTGCCGGAGAAGTACTTGTACGGCTAAAAGAGGCAGAGGAAGCTGCTGCAGTTGCAGAGGTATTTTCCTTTCTTTTTCTTTTAAATGCATTTGCATATAGGGAATTCATATTCTCTGCAGCTTATAGTAACCTGTCTGTGACTTACATAAGAAAAACGTCAGATGGAACACCAACCAAATCGTGTTTTCTCCTGTTGAAAAAAGGCAAAATAATGTGTTTTTTAGCTTTCAAGGTCATTTAATTCAAGTGTACCCAACCCTGTCTTCCAGTAGAATATTGTTTTAAGTTTTCCTGCATCTCAATGTCACGTTACCTTTTGATTAACTGTTTAGTTTCATGTAGGATCGCAGCGAAAAGTAACGGGTGTTTTGTTTTCACCTTTTCTATGCTTATATTTCTTGTTTGACGGGACATCTTGCAGAGAAGGGCACTGTTGGCAGAGAAAGAGACTGAAAAGATGAACCAAGAGATAGAGCGGTTGAAGAAGAATCTTGATATAATAACTCCTCCAGTGAATTGTACATCTGCGGAATCAAATTTTGATCATACTGAAACTGGTGGTTCCAAAGAAGCCGACTCTGATTATACTATATCTGATGGCTCTGAAAAGGCCAACTTTGATGCAGGAAAGGGCACTCGCCCATTGACGGAGGAGTTTGAACCTTTCTGCAAGAGAGGAAACACTGAATTATCCATAGACACGGACCCTACCTCATGGTTCTCGGATTACGATCGCTGCAATATGTAAGAACTCTAAGGACGTGAATACATTTGTATCATGAAAACATGTTGTATACCACCAGAAATGTTGGGAGGGCAAGAGTGATATCTCCGGTGTTCCTCTATTTTCTTGTTCTCACCTATTGCGAGAAGCTCTGTAGTCGGAAGGCATTCCGATTTCTGAGTATCATTTATTCCTTTAATGTCGATAATTGTCAAGTAGTTCAATCTCTATTAGCGATTTACTTGTAATTAGTATATGTTCGTAATGATCTTAGTAATAGTTTTGCTTGACGAGATAATGATCTGAATACGCCAGTCTCAAGCATGAAAAACATGACTGCTAATGCTGAAGCGTGTCCTGGGAAGCAAACGATGCATCCTCAGCCCCTTCAGGTGGAACAAACAACTTATTCTGGCAACAATTCTTAACTGAAAGGCTAGGTTCGAATCCCATTGACGGGCACAATGAGGAGAGGATTCCAGGATTAAGCAGAAAAGATAAGGAGCAACTGTAACTTCGACCAGCATCTTTTGTTTTGGCACCATGTTCTTACAGGTAAGGCTTTTTGATCCACCTGTTCATCGTACTTCTGAATTATATGGTTTGGTACTCAATCGATCAATCATGGTAAGGCGGACCATGAATTTTCGCTTGAATGTGTGCATGTTGATCTCTGACGACGTCCATTATGAAATGAGTAGCTGGAAGCCAAAAAGTTTCTATCTTCCAAATTCACCATTGCGATACCTTCTTCCCGAATTGAGCTCTTTGGGGCTGGCTGACCCACCGCAAAACCAAACAACACACGACAACTCACTGCATTAAAGCCTTGTACTACTCACAAATGAAGCACACAGATCTAGATCTCATCCAGCAGAGAATGACAAACAAGATTCGCCTCCTCTTGACCTCCTTCCTCCTCCTCCTCCTCCTGGGGAAGAAGAGCACTGCAAGTGAACTGAGCGCGGAGGAGAGCAGGAGGCTGCTTTGGGCAGTGACAGGGAAGAAGTACATAAGCTATGAGGCACTGAGACGGGATGTGGTGCCCTGCACCAAGCCTGGAGTGCCTTACTACAACTGCCACACCCTCCCAAGTGCTGGAAACCCCTACCGGAGGGGATGCCAGATGATCAGTGGCTGCAGGAGCGACAGCCCTTAGCAAGCAAGCAAGCAAGAAAGGTTTTATACTTTTATACATCTTTTTCTAAGTCAAAATTGTTTCAGGTTATTGTTGACGATCGGTAACAACAACAACAACAACAACAACAAAGCCTTATCCCACTAGGTGGGGTCGGCTATATGGATCCTTTTACGCCATTGAGTTCTATCCCCTACTATATCATCATCTAGATTTAAATAAAATTTATCTTGTTTTATTGTTGCCAACCAAGTCTTTTTTGGTCTTCCTCTCCCTCTTTTAATGTGCGTATTTATCATAGTTTCACATCGTCTAACAGGGGCATTTATTGGTCTTCTAAGTACATGTCCGTACCATCTCAAACGTGTCTCCCGAAGTTTTTCTTCAATAGATGCAACTCCGACTTTCTCTCTAATACTCTCATTCCTTATTCTATCCATCCTCGTATGTCCACACATCCACCTTAACATCCTCATCTCTGCAACTTTCATCTTTTGCTCATGTGCTCGAGTCATAGCCCAACATTCAGCACCATATAACATAGCAGGTCTAACTGCCGTTTTGTAGAACTTCCCTTTAAGTTTTAGAGGTACTTTACGATCACATAAGACACCCGATGCTAATCTCCATTTCAACCATCCTGCTTGTATTCTATGTAAGACATCTCTCTCAATTCCTCCATCACTTTGCAAGAACGATCCTAAATACTTAAAGTTCTCGATTTTAGACAACTCATCATCTCCTATCTTAACAATTGTTTCACTACGTCTAGCATTGCTAAACTTAAATTCCATATATTCAGTCTTTACTCTACTAAGCCTAAAACCTTTCATTTCTAGAGTTTCCCGCCAAGATTCTAGTTTAGCATTTACTCCTTCACGTGTCTCATCTATCAAAACAATATCATCTGCAAACAACATGCACCATGGCACTGTATCTTGAATGTGCCTAGTGAGTTCATCCATGATTAGTGTAAAAAGATAGGGACTTAAAGCTGATCCTTGATGTAACCCTATCCTTATTGGAAATGCTTCAGTCAATCCACCTGAAGTCTTCACTCTAGTCGTTACATCTTCATACATATCTTTAATTAGGTCAATATATGTTACGCTAACGCCTCTCTTTTCTAGAATTCTCCATATAATTTCTCTTGGTACCCTATCATAAGCTTTTTCTAAATCAATAAATACCATGTGTAGATCTTTCTTTTGCTCCCGATATTTTTCAATTAATTGCCTAAGAAGATGTATAGCTTCTATTGTCGACCTTCCAGGCATGAACCCAAATTGATTTTCGGTTACCGTGGTCTCCTTCCTCAATCTTTTTTCTATTACTCTTTCCCAAAGTTTCATGGTATGACTCATTAATTTAATACCCCTATAGTTTGCACAATTTTGTATGTCTCCTTTGTTCTTATATAAGGGAACTAGACTACTTACCCTCCATTGATTAGGCATTTTTTTTGTTTTCAATATTAAATTAAATAATTTTGTAAGCCATTCAATACCTTTTTTCCCTAAACATTTCCATACCTCTATTGGGATATCATCCGGTCCCACGGCCTTTCCATTTTGCATCCCTTTCAAAGCTTGTTCTACTTCTGAAGTTTGAATTCTCCGATGAAAATTAAAATTTCTACACTCATTTGAAATACTTAAATTGCCTAAGTCAAGTTGGTCCCCTAAACTTTCATTAAAAAGTTGATGAAAGTAAATCTTCCACCGCTCTTTTATTTCGCTATCATTTACTAGTACTCTATCGCATTCATCTTTAATACATCTTATTTGACTAAGGTCTCTTGTTTTCCTTTCTCTTGCTTTAGCTATTTTATAAATGTCTCTTTCCCCTTCTTTTGTATCTAAATTTTGATATAATCGTTCAAAAGTTTTATTTTTTACTTCATTCACTGCTTTCTTAGCCTCTTTCTTGGCTATTGTATATTTTTTTAAGTTTTCCTCGTTCTTACAAATATATAATTCCTTATAAGCTATTCGTTTTTCTTTCACTTTCTCTTGTACTTTCTCATTCCACCACCAAGATTCCTTCCTTGGTGGTGCATGCCCCTTTGACTCACCGAGTACATCCTTAGCTACTATTTTCAACTTTGATACCATCTTATCCCATGTCGTATTAGAGTCGCTATATATTTCATCTAATGTTTGTATTCCTACCTTCTCCTTCAATATGTTTTGCTTCCCATCCTTTAACTTCCACCACTTAATTCTAGGAGTCGTGTATATTTTTCCTCTATTGATATTATAACTAAGGCGTATATCTAACACTACTAATCTATGTTGGGTAGTTAAGCTTTCTCCAGGGATAACCTTACAATCTTTACAAATCTTCCTATCTCTCTTCCTAACCATAAAATAATCAATTTGTGATTTATTATTCCCACTTTTGAATGTGATCAAGTGTTCTTCTTTTTTCTTAAAAAATGTATTAGCTAGTATAAGGTCATATGCTATCGCAAAATCCAATATAGTTTTTCCTTCTTCATTTCTTGTTCCAAACCCATAACCCCCATGTACTCTCTCATATTCTTCATTTTTCGCTCCGACATGTCCATTTAGATCGCCTCCTATTAAAATCATTTCATTTGGCGGAATGTTTTGTAATACCTCATCTAAATCGCTCCAAAATCTTGATTTAGTTTCTTCATCTAATCCTACTTGAGGTGCATATATGCTAATTACGTTCACAACTTCTTTCGCCACTACTATCTTGAGAGCTATAATTCTATCCCCCTTTCTAACTACACCAACAACTTCATCTTTTAAAGAACTATCTACAAAAATACCCACTCCATTTCTTGTTTTACTCTTTCCTGTATACCATAACTTAAAACCCGAGTTCTCTATCATTTTTGCCTTCTCACCTACCCATTTTGTCTCTTGCACACACAAAATACTAATTTTTCTCCTAATCATTGTATCTACTACCTCCATTGTTTTACCAGTGAGAGTTCCTATATTCCATGTTCCAAATCTGAGACTATTACTTTTCTTATAATGTTTATTCTTAGTCCACCTATGGTGTGAGAACTCTTGCCTATTTAACACTACACCCAAGTTCTCATGGAGATGTAGCGGTCCTTGCCGAGACGTTACAGTCGGACCCTGCAACGCGAACCCTTGCATATTTAGCACTACACCCGGGTTCTGGAGATGTAGCGGTCCTTGCCGAGACGTTACAGTCGGACCCTGCAACGCGTTCCTTCCGGGGAACATCCTAGCATTAGCATAATACTTTAATGGATCCATTCATTGAGTATTTGCCATAGTTTTTTTTACGCTGGCTGGCAACCTAACGCAACCCTCCTCCTTTATCCGGGCTTGGGACCGGCCATGACTAGGTCGTCACAGGCGGAGTTTATTGTTGACGATCGGTATACAAAATAAATTGCTGGCAGTGTGGATTGATCACTTGTTCAAATTATTCTTCTTCGTGACCAGAGGATTTAACATTTTTATGTTATCTTAAATTTTTTTTTTTGTTAATAATGTTTTTCATCTTCAATTTATTGACGGTGAATAAGAAATAGTAATGTTTCTTCTTCTTTTTTTTGTTCTTTTTGGTTTTAGAATTTTCATTTCTGGGAAAAAAATCAGACTCAATTACCTTATTGAGACTAGTGCATCAGATGTCACAAAAGACTTTGGATTAATGTCGTTGACCTCTGCAAATTCCAGTTGAATCTAAAATTAAAATAAGATTAAAAAAATTGTTGATAAGTAATGATCCTGTCGCCGAGCGTAGTGGAGCCGCAACCGGAATGACGGTGTAGGGATGAACGACGTAGATGCTGACGGGGCGTCCTCGCGCAGAATGGCAGCTTCGTGGGGGGGGGTATCCTCCGACCGAATGGAAGTGGATGTCGCCTGGTGCAGGGCCGGCCGACGAGAGGTGAACCTGCTGAGGAAGATGACCGTTAGCAACCCAGCCGGGAGACGTCCCGGCAAGGCACTCCGACGATCAAGTCAGTACTCCGAGGAACTGTAGAAATAATGGAGCACTGGAAAGATAGAGGATTCGCGCGAGTATGTATGCGTACCTGAGAATGAGGAGTGGAGTGGCTTATATAGCCGGGGAAAAGGACCAGGCATGGCCTGTGTCAGGATCTTCTGACAGGGTCAGAAGATGTGGTATGGTGCTGTCGATATGGGTATGGCCTGTGTCAGGATCTTCTGACAGGGTCAGAGGATATGGCATGGTTGTGTCGACTGTAACCATCTTTTTTTTGTCGTATACTATTTGTCTTATGCGAGGACAAAGACAGGTCTCGGTAAGGCGGCGCCTGTCAGAGAGTGTCAGCTCGTACGAGGAGTGACATCCTGTTACCTGCGGCTGGTGCAGGTATATTTTGTCTTTATCCCAGGATGACTCCGAGAGAGAGCCCGAGTGGACATCCGGCCGGCTCGCCCGGATGGGTGTCAGGTCACGAGCATGGATTGCCGGGCGGATGCACCCGGCTGAATGAGGTGGGTAAGTCTTAATGTGGCAGGCCGGGCTTGACCGACCGGATGGACCACTATATTTATTCTACCCGGCTGCCTTAAGCCCGACCAGCCGGTGAAGGCTTTGGGGCCCGGCCAGAATGTTTGTTGAGTCGGTTACTCGTATAATGACGTGGACCCTGAAGCAGGCCAGGTCGTTCGCCACGTTGGCTACCCATATCGTGCAAAATATAGGACAGGATCAATAGCCTTCCCCTCGAGTCTAGTCGAAGGAGGCGATCAGTCCGACTGACTGGACTACAAGTGTGTACAAAAACTCTGCGGCCGGGCGCTTTCTGTCCTTTCAATATCCGGCCGGCTTACCACGATGCTCAACAGCTGGTGCTGAGCATGTTTGCTTTGTCTGTGCGGAATAAGCTTGTAAACTGAGAGGGGCGTGGGCCGCCACGCACCCGACTCTGTTAACAAGGTCGCCCGGCTAGACGAAACATGATAGAAGAACGTGGGCCGCCTCGCGTACCCCATTAGTTATCAACCGGATGAAGATGTCCGGGCGGCTGGCGATTCTGACAGGAGGAACGTGGGCCGCCACGTCCTTGTGAACTGTTAGTGCGTCCGACCGGACGAATGTTGTTAGTCGATGAGAGGTTTGTTGAACACGTTTGGGCGGGAGAATGCTTGCCTTGAGTTGCAAGAAATGTGGTGTCACGCGCCTCAAGACGATTTTCTCGGGACAGCCCGAGTCAGTCAATTAATGGAGACGGGACATTCTAAGCCGAATGGGGTGATGTGATAGGCCCGATGCGACCGGCGCCATAACGACATCACCTCAGCTTTAATGATCTGGGCCACGTGGCGTTCGCCGGTTGGCCGACCGGGATGCGATTTATCCCATGATTACGAATTTTTAATGGCCATTAATGCGCGTAATTCTTTCTGCCACGCGGCAGCTTCCGACTGGCCGTCACGGCGACGCGCCCTGCCGCCGCATCAGGCGACGTCAGCGGATGCGGCACGCTTTTTCGAGGCTGATCGTGGGACGACTCTTCGGCATTGGGTGAGGCGATCGCCGTACACGTGGATCGCCATCCGACGGTCGCCTTTCTTTCGGCCTAGCTATAAATAGGTCTCCGCATTCGCCGAAACCCTTATTTGCTCTTCACTGTTCTCTCTACCTCGGTGCTTCTCACTTCTTGCCGCCGTCTTCGCGCGTCGCCGCCGGTCTCGTGCTTCTCCGTTGGTTAATCTTTTCCGCCACCCCGACGGTCAGATTCTCCCTTTTCTTCCCTTTCTTTCCGTTCCATGGCTACCCCTACGTGGTATACCTCTGTCGAGTCTTCCCTTCACGACGAGACCATCTCCGACCTCCGACTAGCCTACGACATCCCCGCGAACTACCGCATTGCCGTTCCGACGAAGGATGACCGACCGCACCAGCCTCCGGCTGGCTTCTTTGTGTTTTTCCGGGATCAACACATGTCTGGCCTGCGCTATCCTCTTCATCCCTTTATTGTAGACTTCTGCAACTTCTTCCACATTCCTATCTTCCAGCTTTCTCCCAACGCTATTCGTATATTGTGCAACCTGATTGTTCTTTTCACCCTTTACCGAGTCCCCCTCCGACCGGAGGTTCTGTATTTCTTTTATTACCCGAAGAAACAGGAGGCCGGGAATTTCTTCCTCCAAGCCCGGGCCAAACTATCTATAGTGGAGAATATTCCTTCCTCAAATAAGGGATGGAAAACTCACTTCTTTTTCATAGGCCCTCCGACCAGCCCTGGGTTCCCGATCGGATGGGTCGAAGACATGCCCCCTATAGCTCCCTTAAGAAACTTTAAAACTGACCCCTTGTTCATAAGGGCCGCTTCTCTAATCGGCGGTCGTCACTTCGACGGCATGAAACTTCTCACCGACGCCGTTTTGTACATATTTGGGCTAAGCCGAGTGCCTGCCGCCCTGCCCTACGCCTTCTGTAAGTTATCTTTTCTTCGTACTCCTTTTTTCCTAACTCAAAATCTCTTGATTTTGCAGCCAAGATGATGTGGGAAGCGTCCCTTGATGAGGCCATGGGTCTGGCGGACGCAGAAATCAACACCCGGGCGGCCGAACAGCTTCGCCTGCGCCAGGCCGGCCCGCCCGACCAACATACGATTCCTGAGAGCGCGGAGCCAGCTCCTCAGGCTCCTTCTGCCGAACCAGCGCCGACTGGTTCTAGGGAGCCGGTCGGCTCTTCGAAACCTCCTGCCCCCGCTAAATCCGCCGGCAAGAAGAAGGTTCGGTTTTCCATGGAGAAGTCCCAGCCTTCCAAGCGGAAGGCTAGCGCTTCTATCCGCATTGAGGAGCCGACGGAGGTGGACACATCCTCTTCCGATTCCCCAGACCCGGAACCCTTGCGAAAGCGCCCGAGGAATCCTGCGTCTGGCTCTGGTGCTCAGCCTGCAGAAGCCGCTGCCCGCCCGGCTAGCGCTAGCCGACCTGCAGACGCGCCGGGCTCGTCACGCTCGGGGGGACAATCTTCCCAACCGCCTTGCTACGGCGTATATCTCCCCTCCCTCGACCCCGCGGCCGCTCGGGGAGCCCAGCAGCGACTTACCCTTTATGGGGAATTGGCAGAATGCTGGGAGCTTGGTATGAAGGAAGGGACTTCCAAACCCCCGATCCGCCTGGCCGACCAATTTATGCAGGATGCTACGAATGTAAGTCCGATGCTTTAGTGCTTAGCTAACTTGCTTTTTTCCTAACAATTCTTATTGTAGTTTTGGGCCACCTGCTCGAGCGTCGCCCATACCTTGGTTATAAACACCAGGGGACGCCGAATGGCCGAGCGGCGGCTCGAGGAATCGGAGCTCCGTCAGGCGCATGCGAACTTGCCGGTCGGGGAGGAGGGAACCGATATTCTCCGCTCGGAGATACTGGACCTTAAGGAGAAACTCCGTTCGACCGAGGCGCGACTGACCGATGAAGCCGCCCGATCGGACGCAGCCGAGCGGGCGTTTGCCAGGTCTTCCTCCTTACACGAGACCCTCGAGAAAGAGAGGAAGAAGGCTCTGGATAAGCAGCGCCGTACCCGATCGGACCTCGCCAAGAAGACTGCCGAGGTCCAAACCATGAAGGCGGAGCTAGACAAACTGGTGAAGGCTTCTGAGGAGCTCCGGGAGACCTTGAATGATAAAGAGCAGGAGCTGGCCACTCGGGAGTCAGACTTACAGGCCAAGGAGAAGGCTTTGGACTCCCGAGAAGACGAGCTCCGCTTATCTGAAGGACTACTGGCTTCTCAAGCGGTTGCCCTGGAAGATAAGGACAAGGAGTTAGCCAGCCTCCGGGCGGAAATTGAAAGCCTGAAGCTGCACCAAGAAGGCGAACCCGCCCGGATGGACGCACATCGCCTGGCCTACATTAACTCCAAAGAGTTCTGCGATAAGCTGGGCAAGCGGACGTCGAGCATGTTCCAGATGGGCATTAACAGCGCTATTCTGCAGCTCCAAGAGGGCGGCTATCTGCCCGCTGACATTCCTGCCAACGCTGTAATAGTGTCCCGGGTCAAGGAGCTACTCCCCAAGGACTTCTTCCAGCCTTTTACCTAGTTTGAATCGTGTAATCCTTAGCCGCCGGTTGGGGCTCTTTTTTGGTAATGCCGCCGAGTAACCATCAATGCAAAGGCCTTATCCTTTAACGTGTTATTTTATACAACGATTCAGTAGATGTTGCTGATTGGTTTTAGTTGTCAGGTAATGTATTGGGGATCTGAATGAAACTCTTCTTTCTCGCTCCAACTTTGTTTTAGGTGTTTTCAATCAACACCCTTGGTTCTGGAATAGGCCATTTACTTTAGGAGGCTCAATGCCCTGGGGAAATGGCCCAGTATATAGTCAGCTGGCGGATCGGTCCGAATGAGGGGTGCGGGTCGCCACGCGCCCGGTCGGGGAACCAAACCAAGTTAGGAAAACGGCCAAGTGTGAGGTAGACGGCTGGCTTGTCCGACTAAGAGGTGTGGCCCGCCACACGCCCGGTCGGGGAACCGAGCCAAGTTAGGAATACGGCTAAGTGTAGGTTAGCCGGCTGGTTGGTCCGACTGAGTGATGTGGGCCGCCACACGCCCGGTCGGGGAACCAAACCAGGTTTATAAATATGTTAGGCTTCTCAAGCCTCTGGATGGACCAATCTTTCACGTGGGACGCCACGCTTCCGACCGGGAACCAGTCCAGGCTTCCGAGTGGGCTGACGCGAAGAGTCAGTCGCCGACTCAGGCTTCCAAAGGGGACCAGCCTTCGGCGTGGGTCGCCACGCTTCCGGTCGGGAACCGCCTTTAGGCTTCCGGATGGGCCAATCTTTCACGTGGGACCGCCACGCTTCCCGACCGGGGAACCAGCCCAGGCTTCCGAGTGGGCTGACGCGAAGAGTCAGTTGCCTGACTCAGGCTTCCAAAGGGGACCAGCCTTCGCGTGGGTCGCCACGCTTCCGGTCGGGAACCGCCTTTAGGCTTCCGGATGGGCCAATCTTTCACGTGGGACGCCACGCTTCCGACCGGGAACCAGTCCAGGCTTCCGAGTGGGCTGACGCGAAGAGTCAGTCGCCGACTCAGGCTTCCAAGGGGACCAGCCTTCGGCGTGGGTCGCCACGCTTCCGGTCGGGAACCGCCTTTAGGCTTCCGGATGGGCCAATCTTTCACGTGGGACGCCACGCTTCCGACCGGGAACCAGTCCAGGCTTCCGAGTGGGCTGACGCGAAGAGTCAGTCGCC